>OY718805.1:10431651-10903439 GCA_963070105.1 Litomosoides sigmodontis | reverse complement strand
CCTAAGCCTAAGCCTAAGCCTAAGCCTAAGCCTAAGCCTAAGCCTAAGCCTAAGCCTAAGCCTAAGCCTAAGCCTAAGCCTAAGCCTAAGCCTAAGCCTAAGCCTAAGCCTACCTAAGCCTAAGCCTAAGCCTAAGCCTAAGCCTAAGCCTAAGCCTAAGCCTAAGCCTAAGCCTAAGCCTAAGCCTAAGCCTAAGCCTAAGCCTAAGCCTAAGCCTAAGCCTAAGCCTAAGCCTAAGCCTAAGCCTAAGCCTAAGCCTAAGCCTAAGCCTAAGCCTAAGCCTAAGCCTAAGCCTAAGCCTAAGCCTAAGCCTAAGCCTAAGCCTAAGCCTAAGCCTAAGCCTAAGCCTAAGCCTAAGCCTAAGCCTAAGCCTAAGCCTAAGCCTAAGCCTAAGCCTAAGCCTAAGCCTAAGCCTAAGCCTAAGCCTAAGCCTAAGCCTAAGCCTAAGCCTAAGCCTAAGCCTAAGCCTAAGCCTAAGCCTAAGCCTAAGCCTAAGCCTAAGCCTAAGCCTAAGCCTAAGCCTAAGCCTAAGCCTAAGCCTAAGCCTAAGCCTAAGCCTAAGCCTAAGCCTAAGCCTAAGCCTAAGCCTAAGCCTAAGCCTAAGCCTAAGCCTAAGCCTAAGCCTAAGCCTAAGCCTAAGCCTAAGCCTAAGCCTAAGCCTAAGCCTAAGCCTAAGCCTAAGCCTAAGCCTAAGCCTAAGCCTAAGCCTAAGCCTAAGCCTAAGCCTAAGCCTAAGCCTAAGCCTAAGCCTAAGCCTAAGCCTAAGCCTAAGCCTAAGCCTAAGCCTAAGCCTAAGCCTAAGCCTAAGCCTAAGCCTAAGCCTAAGCCTAAGCCTAAGCCTAAGCCTAAGCCTAAGCCTAAGCCTAAGCCTAAGCCTAAGCCTAAGCCTAAGCCTAAGCCTAAGCCTAAGCCTAAGCCTAAGCCTAAGCCTAAGCCTAAGCCTAAGCCTAAGCCTAAGCCTAAGCCTAAGCCTAAGCCTAAGCCTAAGCCTAAGCCTAAGCCTAAGCCTAAGCCTAAGCCTAAGCCTAAGCCTAAGCCTAAGCCTAAGCCTAAGCCTAAGCCTAAGCCTAAGCCTAAGCCTAAGCCTAAGCCTAAGCCTAAGCCTAAGCCTAAGCCTAAGCCTAAGCCTAAGCCTAAGCCTAAGCCTAAGCCTAAGCCTAAGCCTAAGCCTAAGCCTAAGCCTAAGCCTAAGCCTAAGCCTAAGCCTAAGCCTAAGCCTAAGCCTAAGCCTAAGCCTAAGCCTAAGCCTAAGCCTAAGCCTAAGCCTAAGCCTAAGCCTAAGCCTAAGCCTAAGCCTAAGCCTAAGCCTAAGCCTAAGCCTAAGCCTAAGCCTAAGCCTAAGCCTAAGCCTAAGCCTAAGCCTAAGCCTAAGCCTAAGCCTAAGCCTAAGCCTAAGCCTAAGCCTAAGCCTAAGCCTAAGCCTAAGCCTAAGCCTAAGCCTAAGCCTAAGCCTAAGCCTAAGCCTAAGCCTAAGCCTAAGCCTAAGCCTAAGCCTAAGCCTAAGCCTAAGCCTAAGCCTAAGCCTAAGCCTAAGCCTAAGCCTAAGCCTAAGCCTAAGCCTAAGCCTAAGCCTAAGCCTAAGCCTAAGCCTAAGCCTAAGCCTAAGCCTAAGCCTAAGCCTAAGCCTAAGCCTAAGCCTAAGCCTAAGCCTAAGCCTAAGCCTAAGCCTAAGCCTAAGCCTAAGCCTAAGCCTAAGCCTAAGCCTAAGCCTAAGCCTAAGCCTAAGCCTAAGCCTAAGCCTAAGCCTAAGCCTAAGCCTAAGCCTAAGCCTAAGCCTAAGCCTAAGCCTAAGCCTAAGCCTAAGCCTAAGCCTAAGCCTAAGCCTAAGCCTAAGCCTAAGCCTAAGCCTAAGCCTAAGCCTAAGCCTAAGCCTAAGCCTAAGCCTAAGCCTAAGCCTAAGCCTAAGCCTAAGCCTAAGCCTAAGCCTAAGCCTAAGCCTAAGCCTAAGCCTAAGCCTAAGCCTAAGCCTAAGCCTAAGCCTAAGCCTAAGCCTAAGCCTAAGCCTAAGCCTAAGCCTAAGCCTAAGCCTAAGCCTAAGCCTAAGCCTAAGCCTAAGCCTAAGCCTAAGCCTAAGCCTAAGCCTAAGCCTAAGCCTAAGCCTAAGCCTAAGCCTAAGCCTAAGCCTAAGCCTAAGCCTAAGCCTAAGCCTAAGCCTAAGCCTAAGCCTAAGCCTAAGCCTAAGCCTAAGCCTAAGCCTAAGCCTAAGCCTAAGCCTAAGCCTAAGCCTAAGCCTAAGCCTAAGCCTAAGCCTAAGCCTAAGCCTAAGCCTAAGCCTAAGCCTAAGCCTAAGCCTAAGCCTAAGCCTAAGCCTAAGCCTAAGCCTAAGCCTAAGCCTAAGCCTAAGCCTAAGCCTAAGCCTAAGCCTAAGCCTAAGCCTAAGCCTAAGCCTAAGCCTAAGCCTAAGCCTAAGCCTAAGCCTAAGCCTAAGCCTAAGCCTAAGCCTAAGCCTAAGCCTAAGCCTAAGCCTAAGCCTAAGCCTAAGCCTAAGCCTAAGCCTAAGCCTAAGCCTAAGCCTAAGCCTAAGCCTAAGCCTAAGCCTAAGCCTAAGCCTAAGCCTAAGCCTAAGCCTAAGCCTAAGCCTAAGCCTAAGCCTAAGCCTAAGCCTAAGCCTAAGCCTAAGCCTAAGCCTAAGCCTAAGCCTAAGCCTAAGCCTAAGCCTAAGCCTAAGCCTAAGCCTAAGCCTAAGCCTAAGCCTAAGCCTAAGCCTAAGCCTAAGCCTAAGCCTAAGCCTAAGCCTAAGCCTAAGCCTAAGCCTAAGCCTAAGCCTAAGCCTAAGCCTAAGCCTAAGCCTAAGCCTAAGCCTAAGCCTAAGCCTAAGCCTAAGCCTAAGCCTAAGCCTAAGCCTAAGCCTAAGCCTAAGCCTAAGCCTAAGCCTAAGCCTAAGCCTAAGCCTAAGCCTAAGCCTAAGCCTAAGCCTAAGCCTAAGCCTAAGCCTAAGCCTAAGCCTAAGCCTAAGCCTAAGCCTAAGCCTAAGCCTAAGCCTAAGCCTAAGCCTAAGCCTAAGCCTAAGCCTAAGCCTAAGCCTAAGCCTAAGCCTAAGCCTAAGCCTAAGCCTAAGCCTAAGCCTAAGCCTAAGCCTAAGCCTAAGCCTAAGCCTAAGCCTAAGCCTAAGCCTAAGCCTAAGCCTAAGCCTAAGCCTAAGCCTAAGCCTAAGCCTAAGCCTAAGCCTAAGCCTAAGCCTAAGCCTAAGCCTAAGCCTAAGCCTAAGCCTAAGCCTAAGCCTAAGCCTAAGCCTAAGCCTAAGCCTAAGCCTAAGCCTAAGCCTAAGCCTAAGCCTAAGCCTAAGCCTAAGCCTAAGCCTAAGCCTAAGCCTAAGCCTAAGCCTAAGCCTAAGCCTAAGCCTAAGCCTAAGCCTAAGCCTAAGCCTAAGCCTAAGCCTAAGCCTAAGCCTAAGCCTAAGCCTAAGCCTAAGCCTAAGCCTAAGCCTAAGCCTAAGCCTAAGCCTAAGCCTAAGCCTAAGCCTAAGCCTAAGCCTAAGCCTAAGCCTAAGCCTAAGCCTAAGCCTAAGCCTAAGCCTAAGCCTAAGCCTAAGCCTAAGCCTAAGCCTAAGCCTAAGCCTAAGCCTAAGCCTAAGCCTAAGCCTAAGCCTAAGCCTAAGCCTAAGCCTAAGCCTAAGCCTAAGCCTAAGCCTAAGCCTAAGCCTAAGCCTAAGCCTAAGCCTAAGCCTAAGCCTAAGCCTAAGCCTAAGCCTAAGCCTAAGCCTAAGCCTAAGCCTAAGCCTAAGCCTAAGCCTAAGCCTAAGCCTAAGCCTAAGCCTAAGCCTAAGCCTAAGCCTAAGCCTAAGCCTAAGCCTAAGCCTAAGCCTAAGCCTAAGCCTAAGCCTAAGCCTAAGCCTAAGCCTAAGCCTAAGCCTAAGCCTAAGCCTAAGCCTAAGCCTAAGCCTAAGCCTAAGCCTAAGCCTAAGCCTAAGCCTAAGCCTAAGCCTAAGCCTAAGCCTAAGCCTAAGCCTAAGCCTAAGCCTAAGCCTAAGCCTAAGCCTAAGCCTAAGCCTAAGCCTAAGCCTAAGCCTAAGCCTAAGCCTAAGCCTAAGCCTAAGCCTAAGCCTAAGCCTAAGCCTAAGCCTAAGCCTAAGCCTAAGCCTAAGCCTAAGCCTAAGCCTAAGCCTAAGCCTAAGCCTAAGCCTAAGCCTAAGCCTAAGCCTAAGCCTAAGCCTAAGCCTAAGCCTAAGCCTAAGCCTAAGCCTAAGCCTAAGCCTAAGCCTAAGCCTAAGCCTAAGCCTAAGCCTAAGCCTAAGCCTAAGCCTAAGCCTAAGCCTAAGCCTAAGCCTAAGCCTAAGCCTAAGCCTAAGCCTAAGCCTAAGCCTAAGCCTAAGCCTAAGCCTAAGCCTAAGCCTAAGCCTAAGCCTAAGCCTAAGCCTAAGCCTAAGCCTAAGCCTAAGCCTAAGCCTAAGCCTAAGCCTAAGCCTAAGCCTAAGCCTAAGCCTAAGCCTAAGCCTAAGCCTAAGCCTAAGCCTAAGCCTAAGCCTAAGCCTAAGCCTAAGCCTAAGCCTAAGCCTAAGCCTAAGCCTAAGCCTAAGCCTAAGCCTAAGCCTAAGCCTAAGCCTAAGCCTAAGCCTAAGCCTAAGCCTAAGCCTAAGCCTAAGCCTAAGCCTAAGCCTAAGCCTAAGCCTAAGCCTAAGCCTAAGCCTAAGCCTAAGCCTAAGCCTAAGCCTAAGCCTAAGCCTAAGCCTAAGCCTAAGCCTAAGCCTAAGCCTAAGCCTAAGCCTAAGCCTAAGCCTAAGCCTAAGCCTAAGCCTAAGCCTAAGCCTAAGCCTAAGCCTAAGCCTAAGCCTAAGCCTAAGCCTAAGCCTAAGCCTAAGCCTAAGCCTAAGCCTAAGCCTAAGCCTAAGCCTAAGCCTAAGCCTAAGCCTAAGCCTAAGCCTAAGCCTAAGCCTAAGCCTAAGCCTAAGCCTAAGCCTAAGCCTAAGCCTAAGCCTAAGCCTAAGCCTAAGCCTAAGCCTAAGCCTAAGCCTAAGCCTAAGCCTAAGCCTAAGCCTAAGCCTAAGCCTAAGCCTAAGCCTAAGCCTAAGCCTAAGCCTAAGCCTAAGCCTAAGCCTAAGCCTAAGCCTAAGCCTAAGCCTAAGCCTAAGCCTAAGCCTAAGCCTAAGCCTAAGCCTAAGCCTAAGCCTAAGCCTAAGCCTAAGCCTAAGCCTAAGCCTAAGCCTAAGCCTAAGCCTAAGCCTAAGCCTAAGCCTAAGCCTAAGCCTAAGCCTAAGCCTAAGCCTAAGCCTAAGCCTAAGCCTAAGCCTAAGCCTAAGCCTAAGCCTAAGCCTAAGCCTAAGCCTAAGCCTAAGCCTAAGCCTAAGCCTAAGCCTAAGCCTAAGCCTAAGCCTAAGCCTAAGCCTAAGCCTAAGCCTAAGCCTAAGCCTAAGCCTAAGCCTAAGCCTAAGCCTAAGCCTAAGCCTAAGCCTAAGCCTAAGCCTAAGCCTAAGCCTAAGCCTAAGCCTAAGCCTAAGCCTAAGCCTAAGCCTAAGCCTAAGCCTAAGCCTAAGCCTAAGCCTAAGCCTAAGCCTAAGCCTAAGCCTAAGCCTAAGCCTAAGCCTAAGCCTAAGCCTAAGCCTAAGCCTAAGCCTAAGCCTAAGCCTAAGCCTAAGCCTAAGCCTAAGCCTAAGCCTAAGCCTAAGCCTAAGCCTAAGCCTAAGCCTAAGCCTAAGCCTAAGCCTAAGCCTAAGCCTAAGCCTAAGCCTAAGCCTAAGCCTAAGCCTAAGCCTAAGCCTAAGCCTAAGCCTAAGCCTAAGCCTAAGCCTAAGCCTAAGCCTAAGCCTAAGCCTAAGCCTAAGCCTAAGCCTAAGCCTAAGCCTAAGCCTAAGCCTAAGCCTAAGCCTAAGCCTAAGCCTAAGCCTAAGCCTAAGCCTAAGCCTAAGCCTAAGCCTAAGCCTAAGCCTAAGCCTAAGCCTAAGCCTAAGCCTAAGCCTAAGCCTAAGCCTAAGCCTAAGCCTAAGCCTAAGCCTAAGCCTAAGCCTAAGCCTAAGCCTAAGCCTAAGCCTAAGCCTAAGCCTAAGCCTAAGCCTAAGCCTAAGCCTAAGCCTAAGCCTAAGCCTAAGCCTAAGCCTAAGCCTAAGCCTAAGCCTAAGCCTAAGCCTAAGCCTAAGCCTAAGCCTAAGCCTAAGCCTAAGCCTAAGCCTAAGCCTAAGCCTAAGCCTAAGCCTAAGCCTAAGCCTAAGCCTAAGCCTAAGCCTAAGCCTAAGCCTAAGCCTAAGCCTAAGCCTAAGCCTAAGCCTAAGCCTAAGCCTAAGCCTAAGCCTAAGCCTAAGCCTAAGCCTAAGCCTAAGCCTAAGCCTAAGCCTAAGCCTAAGCCTAAGCCTAAGCCTAAGCCTAAGCCTAAGCCTAAGCCTAAGCCTAAGCCTAAGCCTAAGCCTAAGCCTAAGCCTAAGCCTAAGCCTAAGCCTAAGCCTAAGCCTAAGCCTAAGCCTAAGCCTAAGCCTAAGCCTAAGCCTAAGCCTAAGCCTAAGCCTAAGCCTAAGCCTAAGCCTAAGCCTAAGCCTAAGCCTAAGCCTAAGCCTAAGCCTAAGCCTAAGCCTAAGCCTAAGCCTAAGCCTAAGCCTAAGCCTAAGCCTAAGCCTAAGCCTAAGCCTAAGCCTAAGCCTAAGCCTAAGCCTAAGCCTAAGCCTAAGCCTAAGCCTAAGCCTAAGCCTAAGCCTAAGCCTAAGCCTAAGCCTAAGCCTAAGCCTAAGCCTAAGCCTAAGCCTAAGCCTAAGCCTAAGCCTAAGCCTAAGCCTAAGCCTAAGCCTAAGCCTAAGCCTAAGCCTAAGCCTAAGCCTAAGCCTAAGCCTAAGCCTAAGCCTAAGCCTAAGCCTAAGCCTAAGCCTAAGCCTAAGCCTAAGCCTAAGCCTAAGCCTAAGCCTAAGCCTAAGCCTAAGCCTAAGCCTAAGCCTAAGCCTAAGCCTAAGCCTAAGCCTAAGCCTAAGCCTAAGCCTAAGCCTAAGCCTAAGCCTAAGCCTAAGCCTAAGCCTAAGCCTAAGCCTAAGCCTAAGCCTAAGCCTAAGCCTAAGCCTAAGCCTAAGCCTAAGCCTAAGCCTAAGCCTAAGCCTAAGCCTAAGCCTAAGCCTAAGCCTAAGCCTAAGCCTAAGCCTAAGCCTAAGCCTAAGCCTAAGCCTAAGCCTAAGCCTAAGCCTAAGCCTAAGCCTAAGCCTAAGCCTAAGCCTAAGCCTAAGCCTAAGCCTAAGCCTAAGCCTAAGCCTAAGCCTAAGCCTAAGCCTAAGCCTAAGCCTAAGCCTAAGCCTAAGCCTAAGCCTAAGCCTAAGCCTAAGCCTAAGCCTAAGCCTAAGCCTAAGCCTAAGCCTAAGCCTAAGCCTAAGCCTAAGCCTAAGCCTAAGCCTAAGCCTAAGCCTAAGCCTAAGCCTAAGCCTAAGCCTAAGCCTAAGCCTAAGCCTAAGCCTAAGCCTAAGCCTAAGCCTAAGCCTAAGCCTAAGCCTAAGCCTAAGCCTAAGCCTAAGCCTAAGCCTAAGCCTAAGCCTAAGCCTAAGCCTAAGCCTAAGCCTAAGCCTAAGCCTAAGCCTAAGCCTAAGCCTAAGCCTAAGCCTAAGCCTAAGCCTAAGCCTAAGCCTAAGCCTAAGCCTAAGCCTAAGCCTAAGCCTAAGCCTAAGCCTAAGCCTAAGCCTAAGCCTAAGCCTAAGCCTAAGCCTAAGCCTAAGCCTAAGCCTAAGCCTAAGCCTAAGCCTAAGCCTAAGCCTAAGCCTAAGCCTAAGCCTAAGCCTAAGCCTAAGCCTAAGCCTAAGCCTAAGCCTAAGCCTAAGCCTAAGCCTAAGCCTAAGCCTAAGCCTAAGCCTAAGCCTAAGCCTAAGCCTAAGCCTAAGCCTAAGCCTAAGCCTAAGCCTAAGCCTAAGCCTAAGCCTAAGCCTAAGCCTAAGCCTAAGCCTAAGCCTAAGCCTAAGCCTAAGCCTAAGCCTAAGCCTAAGCCTAAGCCTAAGCCTAAGCCTAAGCCTAAGCCTAAGCCTAAGCCTAAGCCTAAGCCTAAGCCTAAGCCTAAGCCTAAGCCTAAGCCTAAGCCTAAGCCTAAGCCTAAGCCTAAGCCTAAGCCTAAGCCTAAGCCTAAGCCTAAGCCTAAGCCTAAGCCTAAGCCTAAGCCTAAGCCTAAGCCTAAGCCTAAGCCTAAGCCTAAGCCTAAGCCTAAGCCTAAGCCTAAGCCTAAGCCTAAGCCTAAGCCTAAGCCTAAGCCTAAGCCTAAGCCTAAGCCTAAGCCTAAGCCTAAGCCTAAGCCTAAGCCTAAGCCTAAGCCTAAGCCTAAGCCTAAGCCTAAGCCTAAGCCTAAGCCTAAGCCTAAGCCTAAGCCTAAGCCTAAGCCTAAGCCTAAGCCTAAGCCTAAGCCTAAGCCTAAGCCTAAGCCTAAGCCTAAGCCTAAGCCTAAGCCTAAGCCTAAGCCTAAGCCTAAGCCTAAGCCTAAGCCTAAGCCTAAGCCTAAGCCTAAGCCTAAGCCTAAGCCTAAGCCTAAGCCTAAGCCTAAGCCTAAGCCTAAGCCTAAGCCTAAGCCTAAGCCTAAGCCTAAGCCTAAGCCTAAGCCTAAGCCTAAGCCTAAGCCTAAGCCTAAGCCTAAGCCTAAGCCTAAGCCTAAGCCTAAGCCTAAGCCTAAGCCTAAGCCTAAGCCTAAGCCTAAGCCTAAGCCTAAGCCTAAGCCTAAGCCTAAGCCTAAGCCTAAGCCTAAGCCTAAGCCTAAGCCTAAGCCTAAGCCTAAGCCTAAGCCTAAGCCTAAGCCTAAGCCTAAGCCTAAGCCTAAGCCTAAGCCTAAGCCTAAGCCTAAGCCTAAGCCTAAGCCTAAGCCTAAGCCTAAGCCTAAGCCTAAGCCTAAGCCTAAGCCTAAGCCTAAGCCTAAGCCTAAGCCTAAGCCTAAGCCTAAGCCTAAGCCTAAGCCTAAGCCTAAGCCTAAGCCTAAGCCTAAGCCTAAGCCTAAGCCTAAGCCTAAGCCTAAGCCTAAGCCTAAGCCTAAGCCTAAGCCTAAGCCAAAGCCTAAGCCTAAGCCTAAGCCTAAGCCTAAGCCTAAGAATCGATGGAGATCTGAATTGATGGGTTTAAGGATCGATAGGCCTAAGAAGCGATGGGTTTAAAAATCGATGTCTTTAAGAATTGGTGAGCCTGAAGATTGGTAGGTCTGGTAATCGACGGGCCTAAAAATTGATGGGTACAGGAGATTTGTTGACTCTATCTTATTGAACGTTTCATTTTTCTCGTGGCTGTGGTGTCATCTTGAGGCATGCGTATATCAGCAGCAGTTGGAAGAGATTGGTAAGGAACGTGTACGTGTGCAGTATGTTGGAATGCACCAATGTGAATGTGATAAATGGATGTGATAAATGGCAGTGATGTGACCAATGGCTTTAGCTGCCCGTTTAGGACGTTTGGCGTTTGCTGGAATTGTTTTTCCTCAGGTCGATGCCTGTGGTGTGAATTGTTGTACCGTACCATCATCTTCCTCTCCTCTGTTCATCGTTTTCTTAAACGTAGCAAACTTATTTATACCTTCCCTCTTCTGTAGTTGCTTCCCTCATCATTTGTACACAAGTACAGGTACACTCCATGATGGGTGAAGAGGTCGAATGAATAGCGTTGTATTAGCTGGATGGATTGTGATGGACAGCATCTATCTGCTGTGGGTAGTAGTTGTGTGCTGGCCTCTGACTTGCATTGCTTTCTGTGTTGAACATACTATCACGTCAGGAATGTAAAAAGGTGAAGCTTTTTCATGTTTAGTTCCAATGGTCAGCAACACAGTGTCGTTGGTGTTGGTTTTCAGAAAAGCATTTAACATTTTTTAGGCAATAGCAATTCGAGAACCCTTTGGCGTGCTGTAATTTTAATGTATGCAAATGATGTGTGATTTAATGGCACTTACTCCATTCTTTATCATTGATGGCAAAGATTGCGGTCCATCGCGACATGCCTCCATCAGCTGCTTTAACTTTTTTTTCTAATTGCAATGTTTTCATTGTAAATTAGAGATTGTATGAAATGCTTGGGAAATGCCTGGGTTCACATAGTGCGAATTGCACATGACGTTTGGTTCTACGTGATGTGAACCATTGTGCAGGTGCAGCAGTGGGTTCCAATGGAGACCTTTCCTTTCCTTAATTTGTGGAATAGAGGTAAAAGGAGAAACCTTTTAGCATTTGGAGTAATGAAGGGGTTGGGTTCCAACTTCCCCTTCTTACTCCAGCTGAGGCGTGTGAAACGCGGTGGGTATACGAACAACACGTGGTGGACTTGGAATGTTCAAACACTGCACAAATATTTCCAGTGAATCTGCCATCCATGATCGATATCAGAATTCAACTGTTTCAACAGAATTCAATTGTTTCTCTTTAATGAAAAATTTATTGCTGTGACTGGGAACGAGTGAAAATAATGAGTGTTTTTCATTTTTAAAGGGGTATCTGTGATGCATGAAGCGTTTGGAAGTGATTAATGAGGGTTTTTAATTTTTAAAGGGGCATCTGTGATGCATGAAGCTTTTGGAAGTGATGCAGGCCATTCACCTTGGACCGCTCACCGATGAGCAGGAAGTCCTTTTTCACATTTGTTAATTTGTTCGTCCGGGATTGCTTGAATTATCCCTTTACTTGGAGCTTCTTTTCGCAAGTAGGATAGGAAGCAAATGTCCTGATAATGACAGGCAATAAAACAGCTCCATGAAAAAGACCCGTAAGAAGAGCCAGGATGGATGTAAGGGCGCGAACATGCGCACCACATTCGATGGTACCAGCATCATCACAACAATAGCTAGAAATGCTGAAGTACCACCTCGTACCACTGGCCATGTAGGAATTAACCAATGCTGACATAGAATAGAATCGTCTTAGACGTTGCGAAATAAGCTAAATTATGGCTTGCAACAACGGTTAAATAGATATCTAACTTGCAACAACGGTTAAATAGATATATAACTTGTAAATTAATTGTAGTTAACTGTGAGGCCAAAGCTGCGGTATTGTCAGCAGGGTAGTCGGGAGGTTGTCACCAGGTTGGTTTGGGAATTCTCGGCAGGCCAACCAACCTCTCCGAGGGCATCTTGAATACGTTCATCCGCATCCGACAGATTCGGTAGCCGACGTGAGTGGCGAAATTGATGCATAAACCGATGCTCGTCTGCAATGATATTTTGAAAGCGATGAATGCAGGTGACTTTTGGGTGACAATGAGCACAGCAATCTTGTGACTCAACCGATGTCTGTAGCGAAAATCATTTTCACAATGTGATGAAGTAGCTTGAGCTTACTTCAATCTCAACTACAGTATGACGATGTGGTGAAGTAGCTTGAGCTTACTTCAATCACAACTACAGTATGACGATTTTGGCACAGTTCATGATTCACTACTACCCAATGCATCTTTTAAACAATTCAAGCAATTTTGCTTCAGCTACAACCACTATGCATCATGTAAACCCGGAAAGCGCAACTTGATCATGTAGAATTCGAAACTTGCTAGAATATGAATAAAGGTTATAGGACGGGGATGTTGACAACAGTTGTTGGGTGCACGTCGGCTCTCCAAAGAGAGAGAAAACCAGCAATGCCAATATCCATTGAAAGAAAGCACAGAAGTGAATTTGACGCCAAATACTAATTTGAGAGTGAATTTAACGCCAAATACTAATTTGAGAGTGAATTTAACGCCAAATACTAATTGTGTTGGAAATTTCAAAAATTATTGTCATTGCTTTTTCTTCTATTAAATGCATTCCAATTATTTCACTTTAATTTCAGAATTGAAAACAAAACAAAACGATTAGGCGCATTTTGGGGATGGTTGCATCATTGATGGCGATGATGATGATGATGATGAGAATTAGTAATGAATAATGATAATGACATTTTATTATTATTGCTATTATTGAGAGTGGAAAATAATGTACATGGTTAAATGGAGAGAAAAAGAGAGAGAAAGTGAGTGAGAAATGAAAAGTGTGAGAAAAAAAAAAGAATGTGGGGGGTAAGTAAATGGATGCATGCATATGAAAAAAAAAATTCTCTGTACATAAAATGCTAGCGGTGTGTGTGTGTGTGTGTGTGTGTGTGTGTGTTTCATGCAGATAAATGCATGAATAGTAGTAGTAGTAGTAGTGGTAGTAGCAGCAACGCGCGCACTTATTTTCTAGCATATAGGTAAGAGAGAAAACCAGCAATGCCAATATCCATTGAAAGAAAGCATAGCGAAAGCTACCCAGAATTAATTGATTAATTAATTTGCGTTAATAATGAGAGTACACCCATCAGCGCTTCTAGTGGTTCCAAGAATCTACCACAGTTTTTCTACCACTGCTTTTGAAAATAAATGGACATGGTGGCAAGGCAAGGCGCTTCTCCTCACACTTCTCAGCCATCTCACTACTCTCATTAAGGAGCAATTGGAATAATGCTCTTATCAACCTGTTATATGACGAATCAGGAAGGGACAGTGAAAGTGACCAGCAGCAAAACGCCATTTCCGCCAGCTAGGACGTACACCTCAGCCAACAAAAACAGCTCTGGCTGCCTCCTCTCAAGTTCGGCTTTAGTGGTTCCATTTAGTCTACCACAGTTTTTCTACCACTGCTTTTGGAAATAAATGGACAAGGTGGCAAGGCAGAGCAATTGGAATAATGAATGCTCTTATCAACCTGTTATATGACGAGTCAGGAGGGGACAGTGAAAGTGACCTGTAGCAAAGCGCTATTTCCACCAACCACAGGTCGCCTGCTCTCAAGAAGTTCGGCTCGCACACTTTCCGCACACTCTTCTCGTATTTTATTGAAATTTTCAGTTAATCCGAATTGATTGTAAAATGCTCAAGCTTTTGCATCTCTCCTATGAGGATGTTCTTGCTGTTAAGGTTATGCCCGACCTAATAGGATACTAACGCGGAGATGTTACTTTTTTTTACTTTATACATTTTTATGATAGCTTTATCTTCTTTCTCTCCCCCTCTTTTGCTTTTGCATTAATTTACTAACTGTGTTTGAAATTTCAAAAATTATTGTTATTGTTCTTTTTTCTGTTAAATGCATTCCAATTATTTCACTTTAATTTCAGAATTGAAAACAAAACAAAAGAAAATAAAACGATTAGGCGCATTTCGGGGATGGTTGCATCATTGATGGCGATGATGATGATGATGATGAGAATTAGTAATGAATAATGATAATGACATTTTATTATTATTGTTATTATTGAGAGTGGAAAATAATGTACATGGTTAAATGGAGAGAAAAAGAGAGAGAAAGGGAAGTGAGTGAGAAAAGAAAAGTGTGAGAAAAAAAATGTGGGGGGGAAGTAAATGGATGCATGCATATGAAAAAAAAAAATTCTCTGCACATAAAGTGCTTGCGGTGTGTGTGTGTTGTTTCATGCAGACTGAAATGCATGAATAGTAGTAGTAGTGGTAGTAGCAGCAACGCAAGCACCTATTTTCTAGCATATAAGGACGCGTAGTGTTGTGCGCATATGTTTATTTTCTAGTATATAAATGGTAGTAATAAAAACAAATCGTCCAATCAAAGGATAAGTCTCAACAGATCGCAGTATGGAGGCTGCTTTACTGCTTACAACACCTTGACCAGTAATCAAGTCGTCTGCAAGTGATCTTGCGCCCCGACATTGCACCAGAGAGTGATCCGGTTTTGGCAACCACTGAACCATTCGATTAAGTGGAAGATGCCATTTAATGGGGCATTAGCTGTTAGCTTGCTTGTTTGCTAACATAATAGTGCCTCCCGACACCGGGGAGCAAATTTATCGTTGCTTTGTCTAGGTGGGATTCTGACTTAGAGGCGTTCAGTCATAATCCCTCAGATGGTAGCTTCGCACCATTGGCCGATCGGCCAAGCACATGAACCAAATGTCTGAACCTGCGGTTCCTCTCGTACTGAGCAGGATTACTATCGCAACAACATCTCACAGTAGGGTAAAACTAACCTGTCTCACGACGGTCTAAACCCAGCTCACGTTCCCTATTGGTGGGTGAACAATCCAACGCTTGGCGAATTCTGCTTCGCAATGATAGGAAGAGCCGACATCGAAGGATCAAAAAGCAACGTCGCTATGGACGCTTGGCTGCCACAAGCCAGTTATCCCTGTGGTAACTTTTCTGACACCTCTTGCTAGAAACCTTCTATTGAATGGCAAAAGGATCGATAGGCCACGCTTTCGCGGTCTGTATTCGTACTGGAAATCAAGATCAAGCGAGCTTTTGCCCTTTTACTCTACGAGAGGTTTCCGTCCTCTCTGAGCTAGCCTTAGGACACCTGCGTTACAGTTTGACAGATGTACCGCCCCAGTCAAACTCCCCGCCTGACACTGTCTTCGGTGCGAGTCGTCAGATCGCCGCCGGCTGGCGACAACCCGACTTAAATCAAAAATCTCGAAGCGTCGACGACGCCTCAACTCTCGCTCAACCGAATAAGTAAAGAATCGATGAAAGTAGTGGTATTTCATTGGTGGCCGCGCCGAGCGCGACCTCCCACTTATGCTACACCTCTCATGACTCTTCACAGAGTCGGACTAGAGTCAAGCTCAACAGGGTCTTCTTTCCCCGCTGTGTCCGCCAAGCCCGTTCCCTTGGCTGTGGTTTCGCTAGATAGTAGATAGGGACAGTGGGAATCTCGTTAATCCATTCATGCGCGTCACGAATTAGATGACGAGGCATTTGGCTACCTTAAGAGAGTCATAGTTACTCCCGCCGTTTACCCGCGCTTCGTTGAATTTCTTCACTTTTACATTCAGAGCACTGGGCAGAAATCAGAGACAGTCAGCGCCCGCAAGGGCCATCTGTCTCCTCTGTTTTAATTAGACAGTCGGATTCCCCGAGTCCGTGCCAGTTCTAAGCTGACTGTTTAGCGCCGGCCGAATCCGCGCCACCACCACCACCACCACCCGGAGGCAGCGGCGTGTACGCGTGCGACACACGCAGCTGTAACGATTCACAAGATAATTGGAACACTAGCCGAGCTCCATCAATTCCTCGTAAGAAACTAATGCCACACTGCATGGAACCAATCACGCTTACTTCACGCTACAGCCCGACCGGCCCAGTCCTTAGAGCCAATCCTTATCCCGAAGTTACGGATCTAATTTGCCGACTTCCCTTACCTACATTATTCTATCGACTAGAGGCTGTTCACCTTGGAGACCTGCTGCGGATATGGGTACGATCTGGCACGAAATTCAAATAGCTTCCCTCGGATTTTCATGGATCGAGCAAAGCGTACGAGACACCACAGGAACCGTGGCGCTTTACGGAAAAAAAACACACAACGTCCCTATCTCCGGCTGAACCGATTCCAGGGAGTCCGTTCCTTAACCAGAAAAGAGAACTCTGGCTCGGGCTTTCCTCAATGTTTCCGAGTTCATTTGCGTTACCGCGCTAAATTCTCACAATGAGAATTCATCTCCGTGTCCAGGTACGGGAATATTAACCCGTTTCCCTTTCGATCAAACACACATCAGCATTCTGGACGATTAGTGCAATCTCCATCACTCCTATGTCTTTTATTCAACGGCACTAGCCAATATCTTAGGATCGACTGACCCACATTCAACTGCTGTTCACGTGGAACCCTTCTCCACTTCAGTCTTCAAGGATCTCACTTGAATATTTGCTACTACCACCAAGATCTGCACCAATGGAAGCTCCAACCGGGCCTACGCCCAAAGTCTTCAACGCTAACCACTGCGACCCTCTTACTCGTTGCGGCCAGGTTCGCTCTCTCTCGCGCGCAAACACAAGCCCACGCAACGGTTGAGTATAAGTCTTCCGCTCAAGCGCCATCCATTTTCAGGGCTAGTTGATTCGGCAGGTGAGTTGTTACACACTCCTTAGCGGTTTCCAACTTCCATGGCCACCGTCCTGCTGTCTATATCAACCAACGCCTTTCATGGGGTCTAATGAGCGGAAAGTTTGGCACTTTAACTCAACGTTTGGTTCATCCCACAGCGCCAGTTCTGCTTACCAAAAATGGCCCACTTAGAGTACACATTCAATGTCTGTGCTTCACGTTCAAGCAAGCAAGACGTCATACCCATTGAAAGTTTGAGAATAGGTTGAAGACGTTTCGTCCCACAATTCCTCTAATCATTCGCTTTACCGAATATAACTGCGCGTGCGCGCGTACTCCAGCTATCCTGAGGGAAACTTCAGAGGGAACCAGCTACTAGATGGTTCGATTAGTCTTTCGCCCCTATACCAAAGTCAGACGATCGATTTGCACGTCAGAATCGCTTCGGACCTCCACCAGAGTTTCCTCTGGCTTCATCCTGCTCAGGTATAGTTCACCATCTTTCGGGTCCCAGCATATACGCTCTACCTCCGCCCTATTGCTGCTAGCAGCAACGTGTGGACGGGGCTATGTTGCGCCACACATGAAACCACGTGCAGCTCACATATCAATCATACCTAACGATAATCTTTACTTTCATTATGCTTTTTGACATTTCACAGGTTTACCACCCAATAACTTGCGTATACGCTAGACTCCTTGGTCCGTGTTTCAAGACGGGTCAGATAGGTGATTAACGTTCACACCGAGATGTACCGTGTAACGTTGTTGCCGTTACACGCGCAACATACACCCTATACAACTCCACCAATCAGTATCAACTGATCAAGTCGCGCAAGCGACCACATGTAGATGCATAACTAGTAGAGAGTATAGGCGCATATTAGCGAGCGCAAGAGAACACACACTTCATCTAAGACATATTTCAGGTGTCATTTAGGATTCCAGCTATTACATTTTCAATAACTAGTCCACTAAATAACTCTTAAATATGCTGTAAACGAAGCTCTCGATGCATACCACCGGTAAATACACCAATCTAAATTTAGCACTTCAAGCTCCTACAAACGAGCACGCACGCAACGTGCATGAACGCGTGCAAGAGTTGCTAAATTGAATGGTTGAATACCGGCAAGTTTCGTTAACTCTATCCGTTTCCATCCCAGCGGTTTCACGCCCTCTTGAACTCTCTCTTCAAAGTTCTTTGCAACTTTCCCTCACGGTACTTGTTTGCTATCGGTCTCGTGGTCGTATTTAGCCTTAGATGAGGTTTACCACCCTCTTTAGGCTGCAATCTCAAGCAACCCGACTCCAAAGTATAATCCCTCGTAACGCCACTGCACCCGTACAGGTCTAGCACCTTCTATGGACTGTAGCCCCGCTCAAGGGGACTTTGGGTGTAGCAGTACGTGACGATCGACCATACCTATACGCTACATTTCCATATAGTGTACATGGTTATCTACTGGATTCAGCGCTGGGCTCTTTCCTTTTCACTCGCTGTTACTCGGGAAATCCTCGTTAGTTTCTTTTCCTCCGCTTAGTTATATGCTTAAATTCAGCGGGTAGTCACGACTGAGTTGAGGTCACAAATGACGATGTCACGCATACATAGCGCCGCCGTGATGTCACTCACTTCTTGCTAATTCTCTTTACACACTTATGCTGTGCTGCTGCTGCTTGCTGCTCACCAGTTATTTTATATGTAAAAAGAATTTCTCGCAACTATGTATGACAATAATTGTAATAAAAATTTACGTGTTTGCTACTACTATTCATGCCACGTACGTGTATCTTGCATACGTCGCATCGCCTCAAACACATAACTTTTATTACTCTTATTTTTACTTACTTATTAGGGGATAATTTCAACCATTCATCTCGTTTTGCAATTATCACCTAACGCTTTCTTCTCCAAATTAAAGCGCACACTCCCTTCTCTCCATCACCACAATCATCACTCACCACCATCATTGATCCAATCAATCAAGCATTCAATCACTTCACTTCAAATAACCCTTCGACAAATTAATGTACTCGCAAATGAACGATTATCCGTAGTAAAATGATTGAACTGAATTGGACTGTCGTTGATGGTGTGGCGAAAGTGAGTGGACGATGAAGTGAGTTGCTGGGCACTTTTCATTGGTACTTTCTTCTTCATTGACCCTCAACCAGACGTACCACTGGGAGTGAACCCAATGGTGCAATGTGCATTCGAAATTTTTGTGCTCAATGCGTCTGCAATTCGCACTAATTATCACAGCTAGCTGCGTTCTTCATCGATCCACGAGCCAAGTGATCCACCGCTAAGAGTTTAAAAATTTCTCCTTTCTCTTGTATAGACATGTTTACGTGTGTGTGTGTGTGTGTGTTTCGTTATTTTGTTGGTAGCATAACTAGCTTAAATGCTTATTAAGTCTACTTAATTAATTAATCGAGTAATTATTAATTAAGCTATCGCTCCATCCTCATTGTTATCGACGGTCAGGCGACAACTCAGATAGAGTATAGACACCAACAAGCATCACCGTTATTACACGCAGTGCTGCTGCTGCTGCTGTTGTTGTTGTAATGAGAAGAAGCTCTCGATAATGATCCTTCCGCAGGTTCACCTACGGAAACCTTGTTACGACTTTTGCCCGGTTCAAGCCACTGCGATTAAAGCGATTTCCACCAAAGAATCTCCACCTCGAAAGGCATCGAAACAGCAGTCCCCGCTTTTCTCGAAACGGCTCAGTCCCGGGCAGCGACGGGCGGTGTGTACAAAGGGCAGGGACGTAATCAACGTGAGCTGATGACTCACATTTACTAGGAATTCCTCGTTCAAGGGAAATAATTGCAATTCCCGATCCCGATCACGGAGGATTTTCAACGGGTTACCAGTACCTTTCGGCAATGGTTACAGCACGCTGATTCCTCCAGTGTAGCGCGCGTGCAGCCCTGGACATCTAAGGGCATCACAGACCTGTTATTGCTCAACTTCATGCGGCTAAACACCGCTTGTCCCTCTAAGAAGTTGCCTGAACAGCAGCAGTAGCAATTCAGGAACTATTTAGTAGGCTAGAGTCTCGCTCGTTATCGGAATAAACCAGACAAATCACTCCACCAACTAAGAACGGCCATGCACCACCAACCACCGAATCATGAAAGAGCTCTCAATCTGTCAATCCTCACGGTGTCCGGGCCAGGTGAGTTTTCCCGTGTTGAGTCAAATTAAGCCGCAGGCTCCACTCCTGGTGGTGCCCTTCCGTCAATTTCTTTAAGTTTCAGCTTTGCAACCATACTTCCCCCGGAACCGAAAAACTTTCGTTTCCGGGAAGCTGCCCGTCAAGGCGTATTTACCGCCAACGGAACGCTAGTTGGTATCGTTTACGGTCAGAACTAGGGCGGTATCTGATCGCCTTCGAACCTCTGACTTTCGTTCTTGATTAATGAAGACATTCTTGGCAAATGCTTTCGCAGTCGTACGTCTCGCTACGGTCCAAGAATTTCACCTCTCACGCAGCGATACGAATGCCCCCGTCCGTCCCTCTTAACCATTATCTCAGATCAGAAAACCAACAAAATAGAACCGAGATCCTATTTCATTATTCCATGCACGAGTATTCAGGCATTAGCCCGCGTTGAGCACTCTAATTTTTTCAAGGTAAACTTGCTAGCCACCATGCGCAGCGCAGTGAAGGCAACGCACGGAAAACTGGCAACAGTGTAGCCTAGGAGCCCAGTTCTCATCCAATGGATGGACCAGGTCCTAAGACGCAGATCCAACTACGAGCTTTTTAACCGCAGCAATGACGATATACACTTTGAGAGCTGGAATTACCGCGGCTGCTGGCACCAGACTTGCCCTCTCATAGATCCTCGTTAACAGGTTTAAATTTTACCCATTCCGATAACCGGCCTCAAAGAGAACGGTCTCGTTATTTTTCGTCACTACCTCCTCATTCTGAGAGTGGGTAATTTGCGCGCCTGCTGCCTTCCTTGGATGTGGTAGCCGTTTCTCAGGCTCCCTCTCCGGAGTCGAACCCTTATTCTCCGTTACCCGTTACAACCATGGTAGGCACATAAACTACCATCGAAAGTTGATAAGGCAGACACTTGATAGATATGTCGCCGGTGCAAGACCATGCGATCAGCAATAGCTATTCAGAGTCACCAATCTGAACGGGTGGCCAGCAGCAGCAGCTGATGACCACCCCATTGGTTTTAATCTAATAGATGCGCTCGTTCAAACAAGTCGGAGCTTTGGTGCATGTATTAGCTCTAGAATTGCCACAGTTATCCACGTTGGACAGTCAACATCAAGTACATTATAGCTGTTATAATGAGCCGTTCGCGGTTTCACCTTTATAGGTTTATTTGAACTTAGACATGCATGGCTTAGCCTTTGAGACAAGCATATAACCGCCGACAGAATCAATCGGGGAGATGATGCACGCGCTCTGCGCTCTCGAACAACCACATCAGCTGGCAACAAGTAAGCAGCGTGACCATGCCGATGACCACTGCCACTGCTACCACTACCTCAGTGATAATTGAATTTCTCGCTTCAAAATTCACTTCACCATTGTAGCAAACAGTAGCGTAGCATCGCCACACTATCACTGTCACTTGTTGCCCTGTTGCGCCGTGTGCAGTTCGTCCATTCATCATCAATCCAAATTTCTTGCTTTTTCTCCACCAAAAACTCAATCCATTCTTTCGCTTATCAACAACAAAACTTCACTTTGCGAAATTTTTCACCTCTCAAGCTTAAAACATCGTAGAACTTCACACATATACAACGGAGCATTCCACCACTCTTTCTTCGAATGTCACATCTCGCCAGAGACATTTCGTGATCCTAACACAGTGTACACGTATGTCGTCATCACTGCTAGAATCACTCGAATTTTTTAGATTGCACGCCTGCTGAAACTTTCATTTCACGAGACAATCCATTGCTCAAGTTAGTGAAAATTTCAAATTTCAATTTCAAATTTCAATTTAAATTTTCCACTAACAATACACCTACTTGAACCTCTCTATTAACGTCACAGTATATCACATTTAAAATTTTAATTTAAAACTAATTCAAATTTTAACTTATTTTTAAATTTCGATTTATTTCCCATTTCTCGATTTTACACATTTTTATCGAACTTTCTCTCTTTCTCTCTCTTCTATTTTCCATTACTTAACACTAAATGCTAATTTTTGGTGTTTTTTCGTGAAATTTCAACATTTTTTTTCAAATTTTACGTTTTTTTAAATTTTACAAAAAAGCATCGCTATTATTAAATTCTATGCTCTTTTGCTTATCTTTTTAAGGAATAATTATGATGATAGCGATAGTAATAGTGATAGTGATAACTTATCACTATCATCATTATCATCATCATCATCATTATTATTATTGTCATTGTTATTGTTATTGATTTGTTTGTAGTTTTTGCTGGAAAAGAAAAAAAGGGATGTATGTGTATATACATATGTATATGTATGAATATATACATTGTAAGAAATAATATAACAGATGGATAGATCGAAAGATAGACAGAGACAGTGTGGGTACGTCTGTATTAATGCAACCTCCCTCCCTCTCCCGCTTTCTTTCCTTATATGAGAGAAAGAGGATGGAAAATAACGAGCATCGTTAAATAGAGAGAAAAAAATAAGAAAAAAATAAGAGGAAAAAAGAGAGAACGAGAAGTGAGTAAAAAAAGGAAAAAAAGCGTGGGAAAATGAAAAGAATAGGAGTAAAGTAAATGCATGCGTATGAAAAAAAATCTCTGTACATAAATGCTAGCGGTATATGTGGGTCTGTATGTGTGTGTGTGTGTGTGTGTGTGTGTGCGTTTGTGTGTGTGTGTGTGTGTGTGTGTCTGTGTGTGTGGTACACACACACACTGATTTGAATAATAGTGGAAATTGTAGCAGTAGAGGCAGTAGTAGTAGGCATATTATTTTCTGGTATATAAGTGATTCTAGTGCTTTCAACCACTGCTTTTGAAAATAAATGGACGTGGTGGCAAGGCGCTTCTCCTCACACTTCTCAGCTATCTCACTACTCTCATTAAGGAGCAATTGGAATAATGAATGCTCTTATCAACCCGTTATATGACGAATCAAGAGGGGACAGTGAAAGTGACCAGTAGCAAAACGCTATTTCCACCAACCACCGGTCGTCTCCTCTCAAGTTCGGCTCGCACACTTTTCACTTCATTCGTATTTTATTGAAATTTTCAGTTAGTCCGAATTGATTGTAAAAATCTCAAGCTTTTACATCTCTCCTCCTCTCCTATCCATCAGGGTGTTATTGCTCTTGAAGTTGTGCCCGACCTAATAGGATACTAACGCGGAGATGTTACTTTTTTTTACTTTACATTTTTATGATAGCTTTATCTTCTTTCTCTCCCTCTCCCTTTTTTGCTTTTGCATTAATTTAACACCAAATACTAATTGTGTTTGAAATTTCATAAATTATTGTCATTGTTTTTTTCCTATTAAATGCATTCCAATTCATTTTAATTTAAGAATTGAAAGTAAAACAAAACGATTAGGCGCATTTTGGGGATGGTTGCATTATTGATGACGATAATGACAATTAATAATGAATAACGATAATGATAATTCATTATTCTTGTTATTATTGAGAGTGTACATAGTTAAATAGAGAGAAAAAAGAGAAGGGGAAGTGAGTGAGAATAGAAAAAAAGTGTGAGAAAAAGAAAAGAATTGGGAGGAGAAGTAAAGTAAATGAATGCATGCATATGAAAAAAAAAAAGTTCTCTGTACATAAATGAAATGCTAGCGGTGTGTGTGTGTGTTTCATGCAGACTGAAATGCATGAACATTAGTAGTAGTAGTGGTGGTTAGTGGCAGCAACGCGCGCACTTATTTTCTAGCATATGAGGACGCGCAGTGTTGCTGCTGCGCTGCCCTTGCGCATATGTTTATTTTCTAGTATATAAATGGTAGTAATATGCATTAGCTGTCAGCTTGCTAATAGCTCCCTTATGTTTCATCGTCCGTTTTTTTGATCATATACGTATGTTCAGTATATATATATATATATATATATATATATATATATATATATATACACATATATATATATAACTGCGGAATATATTTTACGTAATTTTTCTTATAGATACTATTTATTCTCAAAAAAGGTTCGAAAATATTCATGATGTATCATCTTATCAGCCGTCCTTATGCCTAGAAATGGTGCTTCTAACACTCCACTCTGGAAGTTGCTTTTTTTCTTCTTTTATAATTAAATAAGAGGAATCGTTAATAAAGAACATAAGCAACATAATGTACAATATGATGAACATAGAGGACGGTCTAATCCAATAGCAATCAGCAGATAGCAGACGGTAACTGGGAGAAAATTAACAATTGCTGCGTCGTCTCTATGGTAGGTAGTCTCACATGTTGTCTGGATAAATTAGAATAACAATCAAAAATTTTTTATACAGGCTAAACAAAATGCTAGACGACTTTGCTTTCGAAAAAATATAACTGAAGAAAATGTAAATTACGCAAAAACCGTTGCACTGGCATTGCTTGTTGATGAAAGCGTTTATGGTTTGTGAATTGTTAAGACATTAGGTTAACATAGCAATCGAACACACTTTACGATAAAGCAGTTTCACGTAATCTTTTCAGACGTGCTGCAATTGAATCGTCTGCTGTAGCACTGGGAGTTTCAACAGAACCTGCTGCAGAGGGTTCTTCTATTGATATGTCTGGTAGACTCTTAATCATTATGTCTATGTCACTACTGTCTCCGGCAAGTATAGAGTTCAGTTCAAGTTCTAGGTCTTTATTAAGCTCATCAGTTGTCCATGTTGGTACACCAGCTGCAATAGCATCCTGAATTTCCTCTGCGGTTGCCATCGCATCACCGATATTATCCATGGTTTCATCAATCTATAAATAGCAAAAAGGAATTGACCGAGTAAAGGATGCTATTTTTTTTAAGGAAAAACCTTCCACAATATGTATTTTATGTTAAGAAAATAAGGAATAGATATGAAGTCAATGAGTGGCGAAGAATTAACTAGGAAAAAAACCGTACCTCTTCAGGGGAAATACCTTGCCTTTGCAAAGTAGCTTTAAAAGCATCAGCACCAGCTTTGTATGCATCCAGAATTTGTTTATTTTGTCTCGTTCGTCCTAACTGTTGTATCATTTCCAGAAGCCTTTGATACTGATTATCTTTAGCTTCAACTTCCTTCAGTGCTCGTTTTTTTTGACGTAAATAATGAGCAGCATGATTCTTATCACCCTGACGTATGTATAGGCGAGCATCTTGTTCAGCCCTGAAGGAGAAAAGAAATTATCAGAGATGACGAAACAAAAAACAGTACAAATGCACATCATATGAAGAAAACAACCTATAATGTCACTAAAATGAATTTACTTCTTCGCTTTCAGCTCCAAACGTTTGATCTCATGCTCTAACTTGCTCATCGCTCTCCTCATGTCGTGAACACTGGCATCAGATTCCGTCCACTTTATGGTACCACGAACAGAGTTATCTCGGAACTTCAAAATTTCCTCACCTATTTTAGACGAACCTATTGTTACCTGCAAGTAAACGTTGATTACGAAACAGAGGGCGATAAGGACAACCGCATAAAATTTACGATGGAACAGTAAGCACCATTATTCCACGTAAAAAAGATCTATAATAACAAACTTCGCCTCGATTAACGAGTTCCGCTAGTGCTATATCGTACGTTTTCTTGTTCGCAACCAAATTTTTACATTCGTCAAAAAATTCTGCTGAATCGACGATTTCCGGCAGCATATCATCATCAACAGCATATTCACTTCGGAAAAACTCCAACATATTGTCAGCATGTTTCTAGAAAACCTCAACAAGTATATAAAATCTTTTATGAAATAGATTTCAAAATCATGCTTATTCGTAGATATGGTTAGGAAATGGAAACTACAACAAGAAAAATTCATCCATTATACTCAAAAGTAATATGTGGAAAGAGAAGTTACTTGAACGGTTAGCAGATGAACATATTCCGTCTGATTATCACTAGTCGCACCCCATAAACTTCCCATGAATGACCTGTATCTTCGCTGGAGCCAATTCTGATTTCGGGCTTTGTAATCATCCACAGTGATAATTTCACCTGTACTAAAAGACTCGGGCATGAAAAATCGAATTTTAACAATTACAGTTGGTCCATAATGCAACAGTAACAATAACAGTGTTTGTTGTTCATATATCTTATTAGAAGAGGAATAACCCCCGACCATCGACATGAGGTGATGGAAAAAAGATATTGTTGGTATTGCTAAAAGTGATTTCCAATTTTACTTTATGATAACTGATGGAATACTAAGCAAATTGTCACTGAATAAAAAGTACTACATATAAAACCACTTACTCAAGCATATGTTGAATAATAACATTAAGGGAACCCGGCAATTGATCACCTCGACGAAAACGCCGTTTCAATATATCGATAGTGAAGACTGAATTTTTCTCACTGTCGCATGATTTCGCAATCATATCAGACCAAAATTCTATCTTGCGATCATAATCATTCGGATTCACTTCCCGTGCCTGAATAAGAAAACAAAAAATTAGCGTAATTTATTAAAATAAGAAAGCGTTAAACATGGGATTCCTGTTAGAATTCTTTTTAATGCCTACGTTTGCTAGGCTCTCGTTTTTGCATGCTGCTCCGCTGGTTAGAACAGAGAGATCCGACACTGCTCAATTACCACTAGAATATTTACTGACATTCTTTATGAATCAAAAGTCGGAAATGCACCATACTTTTATCATTGACATAAGTCCAGACATTTGATCATCGTCTGCCCAAACCTCTGGAAAAAGCTTTTTGCTCCCCATTACATTCAGGTACAAGAGTTGAAATGCTGGAAATAATAAAAAATGTCACATTACCATAATTCATAACAATTAATTATCCAAGTTTGACGTTTACTGCCGATAAATTGTAACAAACATATAACTCGATAGACCAGCATTAAAATTTCTCTGCCTTTAACTATGACTTGAAATTTCAACATGAAAAAAATTCTACAGCGAAGCATTTTTTATGACTCACGATCATGTTACAGTGATTGTCAACAAAAAGATACGAACTCATGACTCCTGGCACGAAAACGATTCTCAATAACTCAATAACACTATTTTGCGTAAACTTCCATACGCCGGGCTAATCAGAAAATTCCATCCTTTTTTAATGTTTTTGAAATCGTCATATATTTCCTCATTGAGAGAGTAATACATACGTCGTACGAAAACAGAACCAAACCACGCAAGCCCAACCTTAAAAACGAATCTATCAAAACTAAACCACGAACAACCGGGCTGTTTACAATTGCTTTACGTATACCGTACACCCACCGTATGTAAGATGTCGTTGTGAAAGCTGTACCTTTCTTTAAAGCTCAATTAATGATGTACGTGGACTGCAAATCAAGTGTTGAGTGCTAATGTCAATTTTTTAAAAAGACTTTTTTGAAATTTGGTAAAAGTTACAAGAGATCCGAATATTTGCAGTTCTGCCTGTATAATACTATCAATAATTGTGACTGCAGTTATTTCGGCTCTCCCAATTTCTTAATTATATGACATGGTAGAAATACTATTAATAAGCTTTCTGCTCGCGCAACCTTCTGATTTCCTTTCATTGGTATGCTTTTCGGATTCTATTTATTCTTCCAGCTACTGTTTCAGACGACTGACAGTTATCTTTTCATTGTTGCAATTGCTACGATCGAAATCTTCATCACTTAGGCCTTAAACCATAAACAATGATTTCCTTGCCAGCGATGCTGAATTATTTTATCGTTTTATCAAATGAAACTTATCTTCCATGTTTTTTGTATATATTTCAATCAGTAAGGCAGTGATTAACTTCATAAATTCAATTTCCTCCACACTTGTAGCGCCTTATGTTTCATTCTTTTATAGAGATGAAGGGGCACTTTCCACATTCATGTCCATCACTCGTCGTTGCTCGAATTAAATAGCTAATGGTTGATGATAATAGTAGTGCTGTGGAGCAGTGCATTTACGCGAGCTTCTCTTTCAATGATTACAAATGATTAAATAGAAACCGTCCGATTTGTCGCCATTTCACCACATAACAAGGACGTTGTCAATAGTGGAGGTATGTCACCGTCGTTAGTGTCATTGCTGTTACACTCATATCAAGTTTTCCACGTTTCTCTAAGCTTTTGCTGGAAATTCATAATTTTTTGTCTGTGTCATGCAACCAAATTGCTGCTGAAGGAGTTATAAATTTTTCCCGTAACGTTGTAAGTATCGTTGTGGTGTAAAACAGTAATGGAAGAATGGAGCAGTGCGTTTCACAACACGTTTCAGAAATTGATATATTATGAGTTTAAGGGAGGAAATTAGACATCATGAAAAAGAGTGCTTAACATCTCTCTTGTTTTGCAGAAGCAAAAATGAAAACGCAATGAATTTATGGGATATGGACAACTTCGAATTTCGATTAATTCGTCTTCTTTCCCAGCTAAACAAATGAAAAAACAACTTTTGCATGCACAAATATGCCATCAATTCGAAAATACATTTTAGTGATAAATTCCGAAAAACAAACCTCTGATTATTTTGCATGCTTCTAAATCCGAGAATTGAGTAAATTTTTGGTAACGAAGTCACAACTAAGTGTGAAATTGAATTTCGTTTAAATAACATTAAACTTGAAGTTTTAGTTTTTAAAAACTCAGCACATTTGGATCAGTAGTAAATTGCGGATTTTTTTCTTTCTCTCTGATTAATCTTTCTATTTCCTCATAAATCTGTAGCCTAAGCATCGTAACTTTTCCTGCATGAAGCAGGCATAATGTGTATATGGTCAAAAAAAAATTATATCGTATGTTTCTTGATTTTCGAAAAAGTTCACAAAAACACCAATATTAATGTGAACGTTGCGATGCATCAGAACTGTCATCAATGATCAGTCATCTGTCATCACTAATTCAATCTATAACAATAGTGTCATTTTTTAAATCATAATATCGTGGAGAACGAGCTTCCACAAGAGAACTCTTCAGCAATTTCCTATTCCCAACCATTTCATTATTCATTACAGTATGAATTCTACGTGAAGTACCACGAAACCATGTTGTTGTAGCACACTTTCGAACAACAGGTGGCACAAAAACTTCTTCCATATCGTCCTCAATACCTGCTTCCGACTCATTCTTCGAAACTTTTCCCATTAAACTGTAGCATATTTGAAATGATTATTGGATATATCAATACAACATAGCTTCTTACATTAGCTATAAAGAACTATCTTATGAAAACTGATTAGGAAAACGTAGGTTTAAAAATAGCAAAAACAAACTGATGCAGTTAACACTAGAAAGGTCATCAAAAAATTCAAGTAAACAAAGCGCTATAATTTCATTAGCCGCTAATACTTTGCCTTATAATTTTTAATTCACGGATATCGGGGGTGCATTTTGATACTTCAATGCTGGATGAGCTGTTCTTACTGCAAGCCTAATTTACTATTTCGCACATAACGGTATATAAGTAGAATTGTTAAATAAGCAGCATTTCTTCATTATTTTTCCACATAAGAACTCTCCAGCTTTCTGATCATTTCATTATTCTTTACAGTAAGGATTCTATGTAAAAATGTCACCGTGTTGTAGTAACGCATTCTCGAATAATATCTAAAGCACCCAACCTTCCTGGCTCATCCCTGAGGATGGAAATTTCCGATTTTCGAATCGCAGTTGTCTCTTGTGTCTTTTCTACTAGATTATTCTTTCCGGAACAATTTCCGCGTTCCGAAACCGAGATTGCTCTGTAGTCTCCTTCGTCAAACTGTGAAAATGAATGCTGCTTTGAACTGCAAGGAAAATACATGAACTAGCAATGTCTGCCTTTTGCTAAATTCTTAACAATCAGGTCTTCTTTGCATAAGTTCACAACAAGCTTTCTTTGAAGGCGAAAAGGGTTTAATGGAGGCAAAAGTTATTGGCAAGTGGCAAGTTTGTAATCAAATAATCTTCCAAGTATGAACAAACAAATTAACCTAAAAGCGAAAACTTGTCCAAGTGCTGCATTCATAATTGTCTGCGAAGGATCTGCTCGAGCTGAAGCAAGCTCTTTTTTCAGTTGCGCATTGAGAATTTGATGTTCACTTAGCTGAAAATCACAAAATCAAAGTAGAGGAGATCAGAGACTGAAAAGGAAAAAAGAAAGAGTATACCTGAACACATACAGTATTACAAATATAAATAGAACATGCATGAGCCGTATATATCAATAGACACTTGATATTTTGCAGCTCAAGACCTTCACTGATATTATCAAGCTTTATCACAAAATAAAAGGGAAGGAGGTAGCGAAGTAGAAACAAAGCAGAAGTATCGTTACTTTTTTCTGCAATTCGCAGATTTTTTTCCGATTCTCTTGAAGTTCTTTCTTTTGATTCTCTACTGTTTTCATGGTGCCTTTCAACTGTCTGCAATAAATTATGAGTCACCTCTATTAAACGAAGTTTAGCTACATGTTTTTTGAACGAAGAATTTTTTTAACACGTAAAATAACCAGTAAACATGCTAGTGTTTAAAAGCACAATGTAGACTGAAAAAATGGAAAACATATCTATGTGGACAAGGAAGCAGAAAAGATTTTATCCACGAAAAGATTTGAGCTATACAGAGATGAGAACCTTACACTGCAGAACTTCCCACTGTTACAGACGTTATAGTCGTTAGCACGAGTGCTGACTTGATATCTAATTATTAAAGACAAGACACAGCACAGAAATTTTTGTAGTAGGAAAAAATTGACTATTATTTGTTACCATTTTCCATATATTTATAATATGAAAATATGAGAGCAGAGTTACATTACCTCCTCAGCAGGGCAATGAATCTCTTCATTTCTAATCCTTCATTAGCTATGTATTTATCAATTTCCAAAACCGGTTCATCTTTCATATTACTAAGCAACTTATAGCTGAAAAAAATGCAACACGATATAACGAAATGTCAATCTCATAAAATAAATGCAAACATTAATTGAACTTTTGAGACGAACTCCTTTTTGCTAAAATCAACCTTTCATAAAAGAAACTGACAAAAATGAATTCTGTCAAAGCAGAGTAGTATAATACTACCGTTAAAGCCTGACGATCCTAGTGATATATTAAATAGTATATTCAAATTATTCCGAATTTCGATAACGTATCGAAGCGATAATGTACAGGATAATATAAAGGAGCTCACAATGCAGTGGCTTTCAATCGTCTCCTGTACTTCTGTAGCTCTTTCTCTGTGTCTAGTTGCTTTATTAGCATACTTTCCAGATGTTTGATTTGTTGCACATTAAGTCGAGAAACCGACTCCAAATTTGCTACTTTTTCCTTCTAAATTCAAGGCTTTATAGGAAAGTTTGGCAATGATATTTCTTAGTCACAAACAATAAAAATTAAAAAAATTTTTTTTTGCAATTTAACATTGAAATTGAATGTGAGCTTCAACAGATATTAATCAAATATTACCAGTAAAAGGTTTGCAGACAAATAAACATTAACTTCATTTTTGACTTTTGCGGTAGCCTGCTTCTCTTTCTCAAGGTTATCCAAGGCATTTTGGAGCTGCAAATATTGCGACATAAGAGAATCAATATGACATTTTTGTTACTTTCACGCAACTGTGCAAAAATACAAATATAATGAAAATCACTGGGACTTTTCTGTCCTGCACCACGTTAATTATACATTAACTCTCCAAAACACTAAAGGACGGTTTTGCAATTTGATAAAACGCTAACAAATAAGAAACCTCAATATGCGTTTGGAGTGGATCAGTGCTGTCGGAATTGAGGCTTTTATTGTCCTCCATTTGAAAAAAGAGTTGTTGAATGAGATCCCTTGCTGTAGCTCTCTTTCGACAAACTGGACATGTTTTACAGCTCTGCAATGTTTAAGAAGTGATTTCTCTTTGGAAAAGCCACAGAATAATGAAGAGGAAGAAGACGAGAAGCGAAAGATACTGTGGTACGAAATTTAGTCATAAGTCACTGAAAAAAAACACCTTTGACGAGCATTATTCTCTTTGACACAATTGCACACGAAACACCAAAAAATGCTATGACTTTCATCCTCACACTATTCACTTGTCTAAAACATTAGTTAAAGGGTCACAGACTCAGAATATGTCAATCGAGAGAATTGAAGTGATCGATGTTCTCCATTCATTTGTTTGCAATTATTGAAAATCCGTATACCGTATGCTTCTTCTACTTTTCAATGTACGTCAATCAGACAGATAAGGCAGACAATTGTCATGTGCATTGGAAGACATTGAAAGCCGTACTTGCTATCTTTACAGACAACTTTGAAAGTCGAGCAACATTAGCCTAGCAGCTAAATCATAAAAAGTGGGCGAAAAGGATGACACAAATGCAGCGGGAAACACTGTGAAAGTAAAATTTTAAATGAAATTTTACCTCAAGCCATTGTAAGATACAGTGCAGGTGGAATATGTGGCCACAACGCACGGCCGCACTTTCGTTCAGAGGAAGTGCATCTAAACAAATCAGACATTGCACTCGTTGAGTCATTTTCGTCTCGTGCTCGGTAATAATAGGCCTGGAAGAACAGTGATAGTGCACCGATAACAAGCATACGTGGGAAATGCATTAAAAAGGCTCATGCAATAACAGAACACGGCAGGCTCTAACGATGATTAGGGGAGACGAAGTAAAACCAACGAACTTTCTCTTCACACCTACCAGACGGAGACACGCTAACACTAACAGGACTTGCCTATGAATGATTTGAATTTGAATTCACGTCCAGTTAGGACGATATACAATAACAGCACAAAATCAATATCGATAAGAAAAGTTGCTGTTGCATTGCACTATGCATGCATCCCGGGTCGCAGGTTTCCGATGGAGTGTGAAGAAGAAGGCAGAGTGGGGGGCGATTGGCTTTTGCGATGATGTTAAAATGCCGGGTAGTGATCGTGGCGTATCGGGGATGCCGAAGTGACCTTATCACTTGTCCCATCCACTTTATGTGATGAGAAGTGAGAGCTGAAGTGACCACTGGTTGAGTAGATATGAGGTTGTAGCAGCGATTAGTGGTCGCTGCACGGACAGATCAGATCGCTTTTCCGTTCTGATTGCAATCCTTGTTCACTTCGAAACCACACTGGTGGTGGTAAAGGAGCTCCTTTTCTTTGTTGTTCTTTCACGGCGCCATTCGGGTCCTCTATTAGCATCAATGCTGCACTCAAGTGCTGTGCCCACGAAAGGTTTGTCTTCTCCAGCGTCGCTTGAAGCGGATGCTCCCTAACATGGGAAGTAGCTGCTCATTTCTAAACTGTGATCGTCCGCTCAGATTCACAGCTCAGAAATTAACAATGTTAGCCTTCTGTGGTTCTCGCTAATCCATTTACACTTGAAAGCAAAGGAATGAAGTGTAGCACTGACCAACTGCTTTATCAATCACAACCAACTGCAAAGTAATTTCGCCACTGCTGAGTATTTTCTAGACAGACCTGACCTACTTTGCCTTTAGATGCTATGCGCATTGACTTATTCGATGATCTAGTCAAGCAATGTTATGCAGGGGTGCTTGAAAGATTTTGAATGGAAAAATTCATCTTCAAAGTAGTAAGCAATAGTTAAGTGTTTATTCATACGATCTGTTCTCACACTTTTATTATAGCTAAAATTAGTGCTGGTATCAGCGAAATGAAAAATATTGCACAATAAATCAACAAATCATTCATTAGATAAAAGCAAGGTAAACGGTTGCTGCCAATATTGACTAGAAAATTTGATGGAAAACTCAAGCAAAAAATGATAACAGTATTATCATCAGAGGTGATTATGATTTCGTGATACTGCTTTTAGTATAATGCGAAGAGATAGTACAAAAATATCAATATAACTTTAAATAAATCTCATGATAAATCGAATAACGTAATCGTAGAAAGACAGCATGCGCCAAGATTCATAACGACGTTCGTAGCGGGGCGCTGGTCTTACGAATTTGTGCGCTTTTCATAGGATACTCAAAAGTGGTCACATAGCCATTATCGTCGTTGTCGGAATCATACTCTCTTAGCAGCGTGGACGATCGGCGATTTCGGTTGGATTGCTCTGTGCCTGTTGTCGTGGTATTTTCACTACTTCGAGCGGTTTCCAAATCACCGTATGTGTCTTGCGCCCGGAAATTCTTCGTTTCATCTAACTCTTGTTCGAAATTGATTCCCCGTAAAACTGAGGATGGAGCATTTATTTGCAAAGGATGCAACAATTCATCAGTGCCACTGAGCCGTGCAGCACCATTTTGCAGATTGACGGTTGAATCCGCAAGAAATGGCAATGATGGCAACAAACATTGTCGTCCTATCGATTGTTGTTGTTCCAGAAGCTTCAAAGTAACTTGTGCTTTGTTAATTGCAGTTCAAAACTAATGAGATTTAACTATAAAATCTAAGTTATACGAAACTGTGACGAATCAGTCACTGAAATCCACTTTCTCGAATTTTTTTCCCTTTTCATTTCCCCCCTAAAGCGCGGTTACGAGAATGATGAGAATGAGAAACCATTTAAAGAGAATTTTAAATTTAACGAGACTGCGTGTGTAATGATAGATCGGAAATTAAATTTCAAAAATGTGAAGAGTGAAAAAGCTACAGAAAATTTCGTTTTCATATAAGCAACGATATTGGTATATCGTTGTTCGGTTGCTTTTCTCTCTCGCTGTTCCTTTTTCAATTCACATTTATATTTTTCCACCTCCTCCATCATACTTCTCTCGTTAACGATCCTCAAATCTCTTTCAGCTCGCAACCTTCCTTTGTACTCTTTCAGTTTCCTTCTCTGTTCCCGAAGTCTATACTCCATCTCCTGGAAATTTTCACACATAATTTGACACATCATTTGGTTTTCTTTTTCTTCCTTTCTGATTAGCAGAAAAAGAATAATGAGATGATATCTGTACGACGTAGCACTTTGTAACCTGTCTTAAACCAACCCTAATGTGTTGTGCCCGCTCATATTCTGCCGTCCAAGAATCTGAACCGGAGTCTGAATCATCCAAATTACGACTGTATGTGTTACGTAAAGTTGTTGGTGACGGATCACCACTGCCATATTCGGATGTGGATGCATTCAGACGCCGGAAACGCTGTTGCTGTCGACGACGTCGATGAACCTATAATTAAAAAGAAATAATTTGATTTGATATCCACTGAAAGAAAATTTCAATACCATTGCGAGAATCAAATTCAAACCCGAACAATTTAAATTGAGTTGCATAGAGTGAGTCTCTCTCTCTCTCTCTCTCTCTCTAACATGAGGAAAGTATGATGAATAATTGGAAACACATTTGGCATAGCGTGAAGTAATTGGATAAGAAGGCTAAGTAAGAGATGGCGGACCATTTCACCGGGAATAGTTATATCTGGGCATCGCGATAGATCCGGCATACCGCTGCAGACATCATATTGGTTAGAACTTAGATCACCGGGACATGAACGCGGACAATGATGTGCCCGCGGTCGAGTGGTTGTGTGGTGATTGAGCTGGTAGTCATGCTGAGCGCCTTTTCTGAGAATTCCATGAGCTGCATCTTCCTGAATATTCATAATTTCGAAAGGTTGCCAAAAATTGTTGTCTCTCGAAAATATTAATTTGTAAAATAGCCTGCGACATCAAGCGCAAGAGTGCAAAACCGAGCGAACAGAAAGGACTAACCGCCACCACTTTCTTCGCTTTCTTCCACTTCAACCAACTTTTAATCATTGCATACGCTTCTAAACTACGCGTTGCGTGCAGGGCAAATGATCATTTTCTGGAATCGGAATGAAGAAGAGTAAGATGTGATCGAGATGGTTCCGGAATAAAGCGACTTGAATGGTGCAGTTAACAACGCAATTCGGAACTAGTCCATTCCTATTGCAAGAATTAATTAAAGAGGTTTGTTTCACTTCAAAAGGGTCGGAGATTGTCTGACAGTGAGCAGCGACATCGTTCGATCAGAAGAGAAGATCAAGCACGATTAGATACGGCTACGCTCTATGAGTCCGAAAGTTTTGCCCACTGCAAACAACTTTGCAGTGGGATACTACGGATTTCTCTTTCAGCTCCGACTTTCTCCACAGATTAAAACTTTGGCCGAAAGGTAGCCAGCCGAAAAAGGAAAGAATGGGATATCCAAGACAGGAAGTAGTAAGCAAATATAAATGATTGACCGGGAAGAGCACGTAGAGATGAAAATGGGCAGGGAAGAGCGGCGGCCGATCTTTTGATACCTGCGAAAAGGGAGGAGGGGAGAGACCCTTTGTGACTTTGTGACCTAGCAGGCATTAAATTGTTTGGAGGGAAAGAAAGGACATCACTATCAGCAATCCTCCCACATTAGCAAGCGAAATTTCTACCCCATCGACTCTCTGCTATGAACGCGGATGCGGATTAACACGGCGACCGAACAAAGGTCGAAGTCAAAATTCCCTACGTTAGATTTTGAAACGCACTTTACAAAAAATCCTTTCCTAATTAAGATATGATCGTATGCACTCTGCTATCCAATTGATAAGAATGAAAACTGGAAGACTGCTACCTGCCCGTGAATGCCTATATTAGACAAAACTTACATTCTGAACTACAATTGAACTAAACTGTATACGAAACCTGTTCTACTTCATTTACAAGTGCAGTTATTTTTCATCTTACAAATAATAGAGTGTTGTTTTAACAGATGAACGATTTCATTTCGGCCGATGTGATACTGGAACCGTCTTCCAAAATATTTAAACCTCAAATGCGGCAAACACGCAGTGGAATCTAAAAACTAATTATGTGAATCTTTTATCTCACTACACAATGTTCAACCACAACTTTATTCTTTCATAAGCAAAAATGTGTTGTAATGTATAACACAGCGAAATATTACTGGTAGCACGCCAAAGATATTAGTTAATAACTTCCTACTTAACTCTGTAGATGAAAACATGCTGAAACAGGCTTTACTCTAGGATAATCGAAAAGGTCTCCCCGACAGACAAACCATCAATGCGATAAATGGCAAAAATTATCGCATATTTGTTTTTGACGTGAGTGCTTCACACGGTGATGAATCAATTATCTCAACAAAGTCTGAGTAAATGCATTAAGCATAGCAGATAAGAACAAAATATGGATATTTCAATTTGAAAATTACTTGAAAACATAAAGAAATTGATGAATCACGACCATTCATTCCACACACACTTCCAGCAATTTAAATGGAAAAGTTCAAGCTACAGCTAGAGGAAGCAGATCGCAACTTCTGGTTCATCAAATAACTTTCATATGCCCTTTTCCATTAGGCTTAAAGATCGTTTTATCTTCCTCCAAGAATCATCACTATTATCCAGTTAACTTTATCAGATCAGTGCTTAAATATTGGTAGATTTAAGCATTATATCGCGTTGTCCAACTTTGGTATCACTGCTCGACCGTCGCATCCCTGATGTTACTACTTTGTCACCAAATCCATGTGATGCTGTTGCACGATCAATTGCTCGCAAGGTTTCTTCTAAAGTTGCAGAGCCTTCATTCTCACGAGTTGAGAAAGAGCTACCGGATATTGTACGTCGTTCAGCTTCCACAGACGAAGTAACCTATTAGAATAGAATGCAACAATCTATATTATTACATTGATCATTTGATCAAATATTGAAAGTTGATCAAGTCCGATCAATCACTCATGGTGTGGGAATTAGAATTGAGCAAAAAATATGCTGAAATAGAATAGCAGATGAAAATAGCTGTATCAGCTTTTTTCTGCGCTTGTTTTGTATGCCACTTAATTTTTGGCACGAATTTTTAAAAGTGATACAATTAACAGGTAAAAGCTAACAAATCTAAAATGGACTTCATTCATTTCTATGTGAGATTTCAGATGGCAAAGAAAATCTTTTAACTCGATATCGAGGAAAATTACCACATTTTTCTCTAAATACTTTGAATAGTCAAACGAGAAAGCAGTACCTCATTGATGCGAAAATTCCTCACTTCATCAATACTTCCCTCATTTATTGTGCTACAGTGTAATGTAGATGGCAATGGGACAGTAGAACCGGACGTTGCAGAGCAAGCTAGTTCGGTCATTGCCAGTACAGACGATTGACCATTTGAAGTGGATGGTGAACAAAAAAGCGATGGCCTTTTGAAACTGTCACTCATAAGTTTTGCACCATTCTGTTTTAGTTGCTAAAAAGAAATGTATGAGTAAAGAGAGAGGAATGTGCAATTCTAACAGAGATCAGTGAGCATCATAACCCTTCTAGTAGTGGAAGAACTAGAAAAAGTTACTCACGCGTAACTTTCCGTTATTATGCACAGGCTTACAAAACTTACTTTTTCTAAAGCACTTATTCTGTTTCTGTATGACTTTTGCTCATTTTTGAGCATTTCTACCAGCTGGGTTAGTCGCTGAATATCTTCCACGAATTTACTTTCAACGTGCTGTCTTACTATGCGTTCGGACATCAACTTTTGTTTATATGAATTTTTACGTTCCTCTTCTCGACGAAGACGATAAAGAAGGGCGTCCAACTTCGTCTCTAGAGCCTGAAAATTGCTTCATTACATTCAACATTCTTCTTTTTCGAAAACTAAAGTAAGTGTTAACCTTTCGCATATTTTTCTATAATTTATATTTCCCTATAAATCTATAATTTATGTGCTCCATGTTTCTCACTATTGTAAAAATATCACGCCTCTATTGAATATCAAAAATGCACTTGAACTGTGTCATCATTGTTTGTACCGCTACCATTTTGTGAATCATATGAATCGTCAGAATCCAAAACTTCTGAGTCATAGTTGCTCTTGGTAAACATAGAAACTCGGTCATGGAGTCGATCGTTTTCAGCATGTGACCGTTTTGCACATCTTGCACTATTCTAGAAAACGATGGTAACAGTCAAAAAATAAATTGTATTCCAGTACTGCTAAAAAATGTGCCTGTTTATCATCATTTTGATGTTTGATGATACTGGATAACCGACAAAACCGACAAATAAATCTACAGATCTGTATATCTATCTATCTATATATATATATATATATATATATATATATATATATATATATATATAATAGCAAAAAACTGACCCTACTGTGGAAATCGATTGAATGGCGAAATCTGTCGTATTTGTCATATTCGTCTCGACCGACACATGATCGTGAGGTTTTGTATTGTCTCGGTTGGGTAACTGTATGATAAGCCGCAGTAGGTTTCAGCAGTGAATCATCGATACTTCGCATTCGGGAAATTCGTTTATCACGTCTCGATGATCCATTACCGTAACTCTCTTTGCTGCGATGTTTTGTCTTTTCCTGAAATCGTTATTGCATCAGCAAAAATTAAAGAGGATAACATTCGTGATGCGACAACATCTCAGCGGCTACGCTACGCATTGCTTGAGGAAATGTTATAATTAATGGAAACCATTGAAATTAATCCTATCAGTTAACTATGAAAAGTAGAAGAAAGGAATGATCAGTATTCGCATAAAATGAGACTAACCTCATCGCATCCCATATTGAAGTTATCCTTTCCCGTTGCCTTCTTCGAACGAAACATTTTTAAGAAATTTGACATCTTGGCAGAAAACGAAAAGGAGACAGACGAACTCCCTAAAATACGGTAGTATCAAGGTGCCCGAACACAGCACACCAACTGTTCCACTAAGCAGACAAATTTTAAAATACAAATCTTAGCGCCTCTTTTTATAGTTGACTCCGCCGCAGCACAATGCAACACATGCGTCTCACAGAAGTCAAAATTTAGCTATTTCCCAGAGGAGGGGATATGAATGCAATAAATTGAATGGGAAATTTTAGGACGCACTGAATGAACGAATTCAGTGGATGAGCAATTTTTCAGGGAGGGTGATAGCAATATGCAGGAGCAGGAGGTGAGAGTCTTTTCATCTTCCAAGGGCTATTAAGAAAGTTATGTTTCTGTTCTTTTGTATATTTTTCAAATTTACTTATTATCCCAAATTGCTTAAATTGCGCCGAGAAAATGTCCAGCTCCTGTTCGTCTGCTCCTCCATTAAGTGAGCGATGAGAAGTGAGGAATGGTTTTTTGATTGGCCGCTGATTTGCAGCGGCGGTTTGAATTTGGATTGCAAGAAGATTTGCGAGCTCACAGCACACTTGGACTTATCACGCTGCTTCATGGAAGTTTTCGTGAGAGTGCGAACTTCTCACTCACAACGGATAATTTAGTAGCTAAAAAAGAAAGACGGAAAGTGTGTTGCGGAAAGTGATTCTCGACGGCGTTGAGGAGAAACCCGCGCGATTATTAGTACTATGCCAATCGTTCATTGCTTTCAGCAGAAGCATTCCGCAATTTCCCATTCCTACCACTCTTCAGCTTTCCCAGTCATCTTTTAGTGATAATGCTGACGACGCCTAGTCTTCTTTCATTTCATCATAGCATCACAGTTACAAACGCGCCTTCTCCTTCTCTTCACTTCCAGAACAAGAAGCAGTGAGCCGGAAAGTGCGAAGAAGGCACCACACAAGTGAACACCACACAGGGCGAATGCAACTCCCAGAGGATTTGTTAGGGATGATAGGAAGTGGAAATGAGGTGGAGTTAGAAGTGTTGCCATAACGCTGTGGCAGATGGGAGGAGTTTCTTCAGAGGACTGAGAGGGATCGAGCAACTGCCGGTGCGAGTTGCAACAGATGGCTGGGCTCGCTCTGGCTGGCTCTCCGCTTCCAAAGATTCTCAGCAGGCGGGCCGGAATGCCCGAATGCTGAACGCAATTCCTTGGCCGAACAGAGCATGAGGACATTTCAGGCGCTAGGGGAAGGCACAGAGCACGCTATGTCCCGCAAATAGTTTCGACGCATGCAACGGTGCAGCAGCGAAATGCACTTCTGCCCGCAAACGTCAATTTCCTGTCAAGAAACGTTCCCTCGACTGGTCAGGTCAGCTGCTGCCGTTTAGTTGGAGAGCAGGCAGGCAGGCAGGCATATTGTATTGGGGCGTTGAGAGGCAGGTTCCACCGTAATCGAAATGAACGATCACCCCATGACACTCCCCTCCCTCCTTGCACATCCATCCTTCGCTGTCCAACGTGCGACAGTGCAGTCAATGTGACTGACAAGGTTTACACCTGTCGCTATCGGTTGCTGCTTTCATGCAACGCATGCACCACACATATCATGTCCACTCCGCATCCGCAACAGCAACCAACGGACAGACCTATTTCACTCGGTAGCACTGAAATGAAATGAAAGCTCGAAGCTCGTCCTTTACCACGTGGGAAGAAGGATGTGGTCGCTCGTCCGCGCTGCACCCTCAGCCTCCCTCTCTCTTTTAGTTCATCTCTCTCATCGGTATAATTAATTGGCTAATCTGTCATCATCGCACCTCCCACCTCCCATGTCCCACTCACCTCACTTCCTAGCGCAACTGCAAGTGTGAGAATGCTGATGGAGAGAGGAATTCAGCAGTCACGATGCAAGCTGTCATCGGCCTCACGTCTGTCACGGAAGGCTGGAAAGTTGGAGGTGGTGAGTGAGATTCATCAAGAATTCCCTTCATTCAACTTCAGCAGCAATAGGTGCAGCCACCGGGAAGGTGGATTGATTGTTGTGGAGAAGTTCCAAGTTCTTCTTCAGTTGTGACGCCCTGCCCTCCATACACTTGTATTAGTTGAAATAATTGAAGGGAAGGGGCATTTTCGCTTATTTTCATGCTTCTCCTGCATTTGTGGGTGATAAGTGTGAGCGGAGAGTTTCTCCACTCCTTACCTTCATTCTTCGCGACTTCTTGAGCGGTAGACGCATTTCGGCAGGTGCATTCCATTCCACTTCAAAAAGTCCATCTTCATCTCAGCCACATTCATCATCCATCCCCAGCAGATTCGCCACTGAGAAAGAAAGCTCTCGCCGACACGATAGTAGTGTTGCAGTAGCAGTAGCAGTAGCAGTAGCAGTAGTAGTAGTAGTAGTGGCACTGCCCGATTTACAGCCCTCCCTGTTGTTACAACGTAACCTTTCCCGAGAGACTTTCCGTTCCCCGAGCTGCAACACGCCAAAAGTTGTGTTATGTTGAAATGCTTTGCGCATCGAACTGACTTCTTCCATCGACCACCGATTGATTGCTTAATTAGACTGGCGGAAGATGAAGATGAAAGAGTGCGAGAATGGAGAAGGGATGGATGATTTGCAGATGACAAATTTACTTTTGTGTAACAATATGAAGAAAGCGAACTGATAGCGAGACTACTACTCACCCAAACCTAAGCATCCATCCATCAGTTCACTCATTTCACCGATTCCTTCCTTCTCTTGTGCTAAAGTGAAGAGAGACAGAGAGAGAGAGAGAGAGAGAGAAAGGGAGGGAGTGAAGTGACACGTGATGTCAGTCAGTTACTACTGAATTAATGAATCAACGAGAGAGGAGAATGCGACGAAGGACACATTGCCGATGATTATTATCAGCTGGTTGTTTTCTCCATGAATCTCCAGCCAGCTCTTGTTAGCAGTGTGATTCCGCGGCACTGGAGGGAAGAAGCGATCGATGGTATCCGGTAAATTTCCACCACGGCGGTCCTTTCTCCTCTCTTCTTGCTGCGCCTGGATGGGGTAGATGAGAATGAATGGGCGATTGTTTGATTCTCTCAGTTGGCAAACAAGCGAGAAGGAAAAGGAGCGCTTTCTGGAGATACGAGTACCGTGATATGAATACCTCTTCTCTTAGGACTCACACTCAACCAAGTACCAAGATCGATCCTGAAACCGTTCAAAACTTTCGCCCCTTCACCGAAGGACCAGGTAGCTATCAGAATTAGGCCTTTTTGTGCTTCGTCAATCAGCATCTCAGCAACACTACCAACATCCTTTCTTCACTCAAATTTCCATTTCTTCTTTTCATTAACTTTTCGAATTCTCCCCTCTGGTATCTATCTCTCTTCCCTTTTCTCTCTATTAAGAAAGCTTTTAAAAAAAAGACGAGCAGCGGTAAAAAATATGGAAAACAAATGGTGACAGCCCAGTTGTGATTGAAATGCATGTGTAACTTATGTAGTTCTTTCTCACCCAACTATTTCAAGCGTGTGTCACGTCACGTCCAATGTTACGACTCTCTATGATCCAATCTGTTGATCAGTGGGTGAGACATATGTGATGTGATGCAGTATTCGTCACCGCTTGTTTTCAAATTTCCAGAAAAAGAAAAGGTTATCATCAAACACCGAAAAAGAGCGGAAACGAGTTGTTTGTCTTTTCCTTTGCCTCATCCTAATTAATCAAACTGTTAGAAAATTCTATTTTTCAGTTTTTTTCTAGAAATTTCAGTCTTTCAGAGTGCATTCCCGTTGCTGTTGCAGATTAGCCGGGGCTTCTATCTCTTTCTAAATCTTCCTTCCACGAAATTTTCGTTGAGCACTTTCACAGAGTTGGAAAAAAAACCCCCCGAGCCGTCAGCATCAACATCAATAACAGCAACAACTCAGCACCGATCAGATTCCACTGCGTACTTCCTTGCTGAAGCACTTTCACCAAGAACAGATCATCAGCGCGACCTCTGCACCACTGCATCATCAACTAGTTAGTTAGTAGGTTAACGAACTAACTGTAAGTTGCCCGATCGTTGATGCCTATCTTCACTTTCGGTTCATGCTTTCAGATAGATGAACTTCGATTTCAGTTGTCATGTGACCTGCCTGCTCGTTTTAAAACCTGTCCCTTCCTCTTCAGCGCACTTTGTCATTCAGTTCCGTTCTCCATACGTGCACTTCGCCCGTCACATCTGTCAAATGATAACTTGCAATGTGCACGATGACGTTCTCATCAACATATCACTTGCGGTTGCGCCAGCTAAGCATTAGCTTAAATGTAGCTATTATATTTGAAAGAGGAGGTGTTGCGTGCAGTAGTTAGTGGCAGGCCCTAATATTCATAGTAATGTTACCATCATATCATATAGTTGGCGGGTGTTCGAATAGTGAAGAGAGAAAAAAGCGCAGTAATCCAAAACTCTTCGCATCGGAAGTTGTCGGAATGGGAGCTTTCAACTTAGTAAGACTGAAATTGACTGCCGCATCATTAACATTCAGGTAAAAATTGTGGAAAATGAGCAGGTTGGTGGGCGACTCCAGCAGTGCATTGCGAATAAAAGCAGATATAAAAACTGCTATCGGCAGTGAGTCATCACAAAAAGCTGCGAAAGCATTCATTTCTGATACTGAACTTCAAAGCAATCATCAAATGGAGCCGGTGAAGGATATTAGCTCCGCATCTGCGGTGATGGTTCCCGAGCGAGGCTACGATTGGTTCGTCGCATCGATGATGGTTGTCGCGGATATGGTTGGTGGAGGGATAGTGGCCATGCCTGCTGGATTCCATGAAACAGGTTTTTTTGCTGAGATTTTTCACTTATGCCAATGAATTAAATAGGGAGAAGCAGGCAATAGAGTAGCCTAGGCTATGCTTCAACATCAATCACTTCTCCTTTCCCTCCTGAATTCAATCATTGATAGTGATGTAAAATTTCAAGGATGAGTCTGTGTTCTATTAGACATTATTTGTTCCAGGAATGGTTCTTGGCTGTCTGTTTATGGCACTGATTGCTGTATTCTTTACCAACAGTGCTTACGTATTGTCGGAAACGTGGAGTATTATGAGAGACCGATGGGTTGTTTACAAAGCACATTGTCGCCAACCGTATCCCGAAATCGGTATGCGCAGTTTCGGACCTAAAATGAGGTGAGCTATACTTACAGGCAAGCATTATTTTACAAATTACGTCCAAAGACTTGCGTTTGAAGTATTCCGATAAGCTGATTAATTTGCATATTAATTTTGAGCTTGCAATCTCGCTGTCTGCAGGAGCGAGAGTAAACTGGAAGCATTGCATAATGGAAGTTTGGAGTCTATAATAAATAAATCATCGATCTATATGCCTTATACCAGTGTATTTCAAGAATCAAAAAAATCCAATTTCAGGACTTTTACCGCTTTCTGTGTTAACATGACGCTGTTCGGTATCACTACGGTATATGTTATTCTCTCATCAAGCATATTCCACAAAGTTCTGACTTACCTTGGTATTAGGACACATTTCTGCCTCTTGCTTATAATCCTTGTCATACTTGTCTTACCGATTACATTCCTACGATCACCAGCTGATTTCTGGTTTGTTCGAAAATTGTATCCTTTTTTTAAAATGAGTTTTATGCGCATGTTCAGATTGTCACCATTGACCAGGTTACCGTTGCTATCCAGCTAGCTTCCTTTTTCATCTAGCTTCAATGCTATGGAATTGATGGATCGGTTTTTTTAATGGAACGCATTGCTCGCCTGGATATGCTTCATTGAAATCACACTGAAGTGCAATTTCAATGGAATCATATGGAAAGAGTGATTGACTGGCATCTGATCCCTCCGACAAGCCTTCCGTCGTTCACTTCCTCATTTCCATCATCAAAATTTTAGTACAGGACTTTCATTGGGGAGGAATTTCATTTCAGGTTTGCTGTTGCTTTGTCACTTTTCTGTACTGTCGCTGCAGTTGTGCTCATTTTGATTGGCGTCGCTCTTGATCACAGCTCATGCAAACCATCAGCACTCTATAAACCACCTACCCTTCATTCCCTCTACAGTCTCGGCACATTTGTATTTGCTTACAGCGGTCATCACGTCTTCCCAACTATACAACACGATATGCGTGAACCAAAAGAATTCACAAAGTCTATCTTGCTTGGATTCATCTGTTAGTAGTTGCGTATTTTGCTTGAATCTGCTTAAAAGGTCTGCGGTGAGGAGAATGGGAGACCGCTTCTCCTCACTGCAGGGACCTTTTAAGGACAGTAGGAATCTCGAGCTTATTGTCATTGATTCATCCCCACTCACTCACTCAGGAAAGGGCCTAGTTTCGGACTGAGAAGAAGTCAAGAAGGAAATAAGGTGGTATTTTCAGGGACTGGCTGTCTGTATATTCCGTTATCCGTATACTCCTATGCTGTCTACGGTCAAAGCATGCGGGATTCAGTGATTGATTCCCTGCAAACAACTTGGATTCGACACGCGGCTGACCTGGCAGTTGGATTTCACTGTGTGCTTACCATTATCCTCACAATTAATCCGATCAATCAACAACTAGAAGATATTTTCCAAATTCCACACAGTTCGTTTCTTCTCTTTTCAGCAGATCAGGAAACCTCCTTCGCTTACTGCTTACATTAATCATGTCAAAGTGATCTAGTGAAAGGTGCTTGCTGAAGGTTGTTGGCTGCGACGGGTAAGTGAGAGATGGATTTCATGTTGCACCTGAAAAATTTTAGCTCAACTTGTTTTAAAAATGGCTTCATAGAGATGTGTTGGCAACGTATTGTCATTCGTACCGGACTTTTGGCAGTCATATTATTCGCCGCCTTATTGGTTCCGAATTTCGGCTCAATTATGGATTTATTTGGGAGTACAACTATTCCATTTACCTGTATTATATTGCCAACCTTCTTCGGTCTTTCTCTTAAATCCCAGCGATACAATGAGAAGACGAAGAAATGGAAGATACCCACGTTGAAAGAGTTAGTTGTTCCGATTAAGCCTCCTGAGCCTAATTTTCACTCCTATCGCAGCGCGAGCCATAGGTCGTGAATTCTGCGCACGGTATTTCTTTTATGTTAGCAAAACCCTACAATTAAACCCTGACCGTTCCTGCTTGAGCATGGCATGCATGTCGCTATTGATCGGACACCGCCTATGACGCTTTGTTAAATGTCAGGGACACGTAGTGTATGAAGTGAAGCGTAATCTTTGCATAGCAATTAGAATAGCATGGAAGAATTCGCAAATCAATTGAGGTTATTTATTTGCAGAATTTACGAGAGGACACCACGTCGCACATTATATTGGTACGTGTTTCTGAACGGTAAGTCACGTCAAGTAGTACAATGAACAACTACAGCTCTTTTTGTAGATTACTTACTTTGCCCATAAATCAGCCACATCAAGAAACCATCCGGTTCCTTCCACTCTGTTTTACTCAACCTCTCCTAAGAATAAGCAATAATTCAAACGGTTTGCCGCCGATTTAGAAAGCCAGCAAGTTACGTGGCACATTTCTACATTGCAGTGATAACTATAATTGCATCGGTGATAAGTGCGCTGATGGCGATCAAAGCGATGGCAACCATTCGGTTCGTTCCACCCTGCTTTATTCAGCCGTTCCTGGAATCAGAAGATCGTCTAGATACCACCACAATTTTATTAAATTGCTGTGGACGATACTCAAACATTACGTGGAACCCTGAAGTGCAATGCTTGAAGCAGTGATTGCTCTACATCGATGTTCCCTCTTCCGATCACCCATTTATACATATCATTATATATATATATATATATATATATATATGTGTGCGTGTGTATGTATATGTAAGCGCCTTAGGATACGTGGGAATTATCGTTGGCGGTACTTCCGGTAGGAAGGAGGGGCTGCATAAAAACGTAGAAAGACTTATTGCTATAAAATTCGCCATTTTTTAAAAAAAATAAATGCTAAATGTTGGAGTGCAGTAAATATGGATTCATTGCTTATAACTGGCAAGAAAAACTTGACTGATGGAGCTAAAAGTAAGATAAAGAAGCCTGTCGCTAATGCACCTCCAGTATGACGTCTCAGCAAGGAGACTTGCTGACCATGTTTCTCAATGGTGTGCCAAATTGAGGGTTGCCAAGAAATGGAAACGCACAGCTTCACTTGCTTCTTAAACTCAAAGCTTGAAATGCAAATGAAGTAGTGGATGACAGTCGACCTTTCTTACCTCTTTTCTCTCTTTTCAACTCACTCTCCCTCTCCCTCTCTCTCTCTCTCTCTCTTCAAAAGCACCACTTTCGGTCCTTTTTTTGAGATGAACTTTGATTTCACGCGTCATGTGACCTGCCTGCTCTTTTCAAAACCTGTCCTTCCTCAGCGCTTCTTTGTCATTTGGTTCCGTTCTCCTCACCTTATAGAGATTGTCTAGCGTCATGCGTGCACTTCGTCTGTCATATCTGCCAAATGATAACTTGCAATGTGCACGATGACGTATGTCTTCATCAGCACATCACTTGCGCTGTTGCGCCAACTAAGCATTAGCTTAAATGTAACTTGTTATTACAAACATACACGCACACACACACACACACACACACACACACACAACACAACAACAAGCAAATAAACAATTACAAACCACATGTGCGCACGTACACGCATGTGGGATGAAGGGAAAAGTTTATAAATGAGCAAATTTCAACAAATCCATCATTTCATGTTCGCACGAGCGTAGGCGGCGGTGAATGCTTCTTGCTTTCGTTTATCTCTTTTTCCTGGCTGCTGTTGCCTACTTCTACGTTAAAACGGTCAGCTTATTACCGCTGCATTACCGTTCCTTGAAGTAAGCGTGGGGAAGGGAGGATGAAATGACTTGTGGTGGAAGCGTTGTTAGCTGAGAGGCTTCCGAGTGATATGATAGGTTGCTCACTTTGCAGCATCCGATGAAGGAAGGAGATAGCCACGGTGTACCTATCATCTTGCCCGATGGCGTGGACAAGAGTGAGAGAAGACACCATTGAAATATACAAGCGATCTGTGTTTCATTTCGATAGCCATTGTTGCGCACGAAGGACAATGAGCAATGAAGAAATTGAAGTGTCTTAATTCAGACAGCTCCACGCATCGACTAATTAAACTGCGCGCAATAAACAGCTACTTACTTACTCCAACGTCCTCGTCTTCCTTTTTCACTGGGCATGAGGAGTGCTCGTCCTTTCAAACATATCAAATTCTTCCTTCACGAACTTCCGAAACACATCAGCCAAACGCAAAACCCGCCTTTCCACACATATTCCACACGTACGGTCCACGCACTAACGAAGGTCAATTGGGATGTGCAAAGACAAAGATGCGTACACCTTTCCAGTCGTCATGAAATTGGAGGTACGTCTACTAACTTTTCTATTGTTGTGACAGCAATTGAACATGCTTCATTTACACTTCCCGCATTTCAGTCTAGTCATCTCATAGTCGAAAGAATGAAATTCCGACTGCATCAGTATTTCATTTCAGTAGAGTGAAGTGCAACGGTCGTGTAAACACTCACTGATGTTTGTGTTGTGAAACTTTTGGTTCTTCCTTAAAGGAAAATAATTGTTTAATACAAATTTGCAAGTGAAACTGTGGTGTAACAATCCCTACTTTTATAATTCCTCACCACCAATCGCCCCTTGTCACCCCTCATCAGTAAGAATTTAAGCAGCACTCCTCAATTCCTCAACATCACCAGTATTTACGAGCTATATAAGTATTCGATTAGTACCACTCCCCTCCCCTCTCTCCCCACTACACCAGTACAATACCACGTCAACCTAATATCGTAACCATATTCACCTGTGTCGATGCATTGTCAAAAAAGAAACTTCCAGGCCATAGTGAGATTGCACCGCTTCATTTATCAATCAATTAAACGTCCAACATGCAAGTTATTTGCACTGTAACTGTCATTTATTGCAAAACATAGATTCAGACATTAGATTTTTTATTGCTGAAATATAATATTAAAAATATTCAAATTAAAATACCGTTAATCAATGGAGAGAAGTTATCCAGGAAAGCAGAAGAGTGGGTGGGATAGGTGCAGCAGGAGTTTGCGCCTGTGCAAGCATCGGTTAGAGGGATATTCCGTAACAGAGGGCCTACACCAATGACTCACTCTGAACTTAGTAAGAAGCGAAAGCTTTTCAAACTGAAAGAGTTGCGTAAGTTTGCAAGCTAACATTTTCGTGGTGCGCAAAAACAGTGTCGCAAACACTTTCCATTCTTCGTTCACTTCGCTCCTATCACTTAATAGCCTAGTTATCACATGCTATATTCGTGATTTCGTTCCGAATTGAAATTTTGATCACTACCATGTGATGGCAGGTATTTTAGAGCATCACGTAGACATACTTGCATAAATGTTAATCGAATATTGAGCCATGGCCAACGTGAGTGTGCTTTCCTTTTTTGATTAAAATAATACACTTTCCCTTTTATTGCTATGAGGTTGGAACGTGCATTAAAGTTTGGGAGACTTTTTAAGTCACCTTGCAGTTAATAGAATGCATTAAAAACTGTTAACTGAAAAGGAAAACGGTCGATCCGCTTTACGCGTTGAAAGCCACTCTGAGAATCAAGGGAATCACCTACGCTGATTCAGATGCATTCAAGAAATGATTTCTTTTTGCTCCAACCACCACTTACACAGCAAATTTGTCTCTTCTTTATCAGAAGGCATTTTCCTTCCCTGAATGATTGGATGACAAGCTCTGCAAGCTGATAATAGCATATTTATTGTGTGTAGTAGACGGGTAAAAAACACAGCACACAGCATAAGAAAACACAGCATTTCAAAGTAGCACAAAAAAGAAAATCAGCTACCTGCCATTTGGATACTGCTGCATTCCTGCATTCCCCCTTCACTTCTATCCATTCGAGCTGCGGCACTTCACACCTTCATACAGCAAAATCACCACTTCCACTTATATGAATTGAAGTTAATTAGATACAGTTTGTGTAATGCCTTACCCTCGAAGTGAAAAAGCACTGAGTGTGGCTTCGAAACAATACTACTACATTTATATGCTTTGCTCTCAAGATTCCAAAAGAAGAGCAACCGTCTCCTTTTAATGCTTCATCCTTTTTCAACAACTTGGATGTTAAGAAGTAAAATGGATATTCTGGGAAGTTTTCGACCATTTCTAATTCATCTAACTGCTAAAAGACCATAGATACAGAGCGATTAAAAAAGAATGCACAATAATATTGGAAAATTGGTAGGGGCTATCTCAAAGGTTACCCGAAAATTGTCACGATGAGCGATGATTTATAATGCATAAACAATGCAATGTGCACAACTCACTACTGAAGCACATAATGAGCGTCACGAAGATAAGACATCAAGTCGTCAAAATTGAAGAAATTTACAACTAAATGTTCAAATGACTGCATTGTCCAATCCGCAGTTAACCTTTCGACGCGACGTTTTGATAAGAAAAGCGGCTTACCTCGTCTAAAAAGGAAAGCTTGAGTTTTCGAACTTTAGGAAAAAAGTATGAAATAAAAAAATAATAAAAAAATGCAACCTTAAATTACGATCTTCCTCTCCATGGACATCCAAGTAAACCGAGCCCCAAAGTGCTGCCTTTCGATTACAAACTATCACAATCAATGAGGTATTCAATGATAGGAAACAACCCACGCCACTGCTACAAACCAGTGCATGCTAAAATTGAAATCAATCCTACAAATTAAAAGGCCAGAAACAGCTATGATGCTTTTCGCTGCAGGTTTTCCATATTTTAAAATTTACAACATCTGTCACAAAGGTCTTAATTTATGAGTAGTCTATTGTTTCGTAGATAAAAACTATTATAGAGGTTTATTCTAGGCGGAATTCTTAGTGAAGTGAAACAACATCAGTTCATTCTTTCAGGCCTTGCAAGGCAACAATCAGAAGATATCGAGAGTGGGGATATTTTAGATCGCCTGATTTTCAAAGCAGCAAGAAACATTAAAATTCGCTCCATTCGTGTTGATAGGTGCTCGGTGAACATTGTTTATACAAATTAGATAATTGGTCATTTTATAAATAATGCGATATATAAAAGGTTATCAGATAAATGGAACCGATAGTAAACAAGGAATTACAGAATCTAAATCATTGACGATATTCTTTTGAATCAATTATGTGTTAAAAATTCTGCCAGATAATCTGACTTAGAAATATGATTTGTAGAACATAAGCAACAAGATAATTAAGATGCATTTAAATATTTTTATGAAATTATTTCGGCTTCCGACTGCACGATCTCATCTACGGCATTCATTTAGTGAACAGAGTATTCCTTGCAAAACGAGGAAATTTTTTAAACTTTGCAACAGATGAACGGTATAGCAAAGCAAGGCTACAAAGAATAATCCACTTCATATCTCATTGTTTGCATAGTTTAAAGTGCTATCTGTAGAATTTATTTCAAAAAACATTCGTCTAAAAGTCTAAAATACGCACCCGTTCCACTTCATTTGCAGCAGTACTTCCAGCGGCTGATATTGTACAGCAACCATCCAAGCACGAGAGTTGCCCGCAAAGGAGGCAGATAAATGGCATTCGAGGAGCCAACCCACATGCTACGCATGGAAGCCCGAAAAATCGAGCAAATAAGTCGTCGTAACTTTTTGGCAGCGTAAGAAGCTTGAAGCTGCGCCACGACAACGGTTCCTTATGTAAGTTCTGTAACACATGGTAAGATATGTAAGGAGGAAAATTTCAAAGATACTCTAACGAATGAATAATTAGTTACATATCCGCTTACATAGTGTTCGAACGGAATAAACGGTTGTCCTAAATCTTCAAGTTTATAATTCAAACAGTGTAATAGACCAGTCGCATTTAGATCTACCTAGCATTAGTGGATGAATCGAAAAATTTGCGATTCTCTCTATTCAGTGATTAAAAATCAATATAGTAATTCATACCTCCACAAAATTTTTGCAACTAATCCATTGGAGCACTGCATCAACCCATTTCTCGATATGAACATGAGGTAAAAATTTCAGGGAAAGTTCGTCATTATCTGTATATGACTACGTAATGAGTAATGGTAATTTTAATTAATTCATGGTTAATGAAACATATAAAAATATTTCAAGTTCGGTCATAATCTTAATTGTCACCAATATTGTTCAATCATCAACATATTCTAATAAGTCTAACAAGTACTGAGATCTTTCTGGCTTCTGCCTCACTCTTCCGCTCTCATCCTTGACAACTCCTGCGAACACAATGGAGACTGACTGAATGCAAGTACACGAAAAAATGCAGTTGCCACAAGCAACACTTCACTAATAAAATTCTAACCAGTTCCATTAATAAAAATATTAGTTTTAAGTAATTACATACCTGTTAGCAATTTGTAAATTTCCATGAATGTGGCACGACTAACAACGCTACGGTCTTGGTCATGTTTATGTATACCACATTCATGCCACAACTGCGCAGTGAAACGGGATAAATCTATACAGGCATAACTCAAAGCTTTTTCGAAATCCACTTCATTCTTAAATTTTTTATTTTAGAAAGCTGATTCTAACAAACTTTTTATATTTAGAAGTTTATCTATTAGAAGAAAACTATTCGAAGAATTCGCAGTTCTCAATTGACCAAGTACAAAAAAATATTCGGCTATGCTTTTTATTGAACTTACTCCATCTTTCGGCAAAATATTTTCTGCTTTCAAATGAGGTCGTGAAAAAAGTCTATTTATGACACCTTTCACAGCGAGTGTAAATACCTGAAAAACTGTTCCGGAGATTCAACAATCCTAGTTCTCATAAAGAGCAAAAATTACAGTTATATAAAGATGTAGTGATGTAGCCAGCGCAAAACAAAACATTGTACGAACTTTTGCAATCTAGTAATACCTCATTACTCAATGTCAGGCTTTTCGTTCGCTCCAACTGTGATAAAGGCATGTGCAAAGCAGCAACAATTGCTGCACGAACAATTCCAGCATACAAAACTATCTGGTAGACAAATGACAATAAATCTGAAGAGTGAAAAACAAATAAAACCTGTAGGAAAACTAAGAAAAAATTTACGATTTAAAAAAACTTTTACTTCAAACAAAAATAGGATAGAATTATGCTACACATGAGGAGTGTTGTAAAGCAACTGATATTACTCAGGTGTCATTCAGGTAAAATAATTTTAAACAATAACAAACTTCTCATATCATCGTTATTCAAAGAATCACTCGTGATAATATAACTACTAATGCGAATCAACGTTGTTTTTAAATCGAACATCACCATTGGAGTACCTATCTCAAGTTCAATGTCATGATCCATACGCATCTTCGCTACTTTCTCCTCAACTGTTGACTGAAAATAGTTCAGATCAAAATACAAATGAAAACAGAGCAAATCCTTTTAACTCTGCGGATCAACAGAAACTTGCACTTTTCTTCTACAGATTTTTCAAATGTCTACAAACAAAATTCATACCGATGCCAGAATATCCGTATCATTTACTGGATAATATTGAGTGCGGTTATCCTCTAAAACGTGTTCTGCTGGTAGCTGTTTTTGATCAAATCCGAAAACTAAATGTCTCCATTGGTAGACCATGAAATTTACGTCACGCTTGGTACCTTGATAACGTGCTCCATAGATTATATGTTCTACAACATACAATGCATTTTACTGCATCATGGGATAGCATATATTTGCATTCGCAAGATGGGTTGCAAATTCACCAATCCAAACCCTTTCAGGCTTTCTTCAAATGTATTTTCGAATTAGTACCTGCCAACCAACATCAACACAACTTATTCCAAGATATGTTTGTTAGTTCAACATTTTAAAATGATGCTCACTATTTTTTTGTTTCACTCGAACCACTTGCTGCCAGATTATTCGTAACTGTTGCATTTTATTCGTTTATTTAAAGCTTGTACCTTGACCTTCTACCAAACTTCATTGCTACTATACAACGCATCAGCGGTTTCATTAAAAATGAAGATGACATTCAATAAAAAATCCTTTTATGTAAAGTCATCAAATCAAACATACCTGCTGGTAATTCATGATAACAGTTGTCAGAAAAATTCGACTCAGCCAATAAAAGATTTCGTTCGAAATTACCTCTATAATAGATAGAAGAACTGACTAGTTTCACTAAAAAGGAATTCATCAAACTAATAAAAATAAAACTTTTTCTTTGAATTAAAAGAAAAAGACAATCAAGGAAAGAAATGTCACTTTGCAAGTCCAAAAGCGAAAATTTGGCCTCTTTTTGGCGTATTATCGCTGAAATTGCTACGATACGCTGTCCATTTATGGCATAATACGGTGAAATTTAAAAATAATTCCTGATATGCTGCAAATTCCGTCTGTCCATTGCCCTGTAAAGTACCAAATATTTGAGGTTTGACAGATGAGCACGTGAAGTTTAACTAAACCAACTATGAGGCGTAAAATTAAGGTAGTTAATAACGATTAATTTAAGAAATTAGTCGAAAAACTCTCGAGTATTTTCAAACTGAGGAACCATCGCAGAATAAGAAAAACAGACAAAAGTGAAGCATATAAATCTCAAAAAAATGAAGGCCTCCCATATTCCTCCATAGAAATTAACTAACTCAAGGAAACAATACCTTAACCGGCCGCTAGTTATTAGTTTTCACCAGAATGCGAGATCCAATCGTATCATACACCAGATTACACACTCTAACTCACCTGTATATGGGAGCCATCACTGTTTATAAACCTTTCCACTTCTTTCACTAGTTGTGTATAATTGTCTTTTTGATATAAAATACCGGGTCTGCAACGTTTTCAGGTAAAATTAATTAGTAAAAAAGAAAGTTTGAATGAAGAACTAAAAGATAACCAACGCAAAAGCAATCCAAGTTTCAAACGGACCTCATCTTTTCAACACCGGTTTTTGGAGCGAGAGGAAGCAAAGTGTGAACTGGTGCACGGCACACAGGGCATGAAATTTCGATTCGCACTTCCAATGGATCAAGTGATGGTGGTGGACTTTCCTAAGGTGGAGTTTCATTCAATTTTTAAAATTGTTATCTAATCATAGGTGGAAGGTAAACAAAGAGTATTTATGAATCTACGTGAAATAAAACAAACGAGCAGTGTTTTGACATAAGCTTTGTAACACTCCACATGTGCATAATGGCCACACGTACGAACTTCAATACCGGTTGGAGCTTGGACAAGATCTGCATATTTGGGGAAACGCTGAAATACGAAGAAAAATATGTATGTTGAAAACCATGTAGCACAATCTCTTTCAAGCTTATATATATATATATATATATATATATATATATATATATATATATATATATATATATATATATATACTCAAATTTTGTAAAATTTAACAGAACTGACAGTTTGAAGAAGAGATTGACGTGAAGCGCTGAAGATCTTTAGCATCATAAAATTCGTTCCTTTCTCTCCCATTTCCATCAGTGATAATGATGGACAATCTTCAGGTAATGAGTGTTCAACAGCTAAAACATACTTCTAAATTACTGGCTGGAAGTATTAATAATACCGTTAATGGAAATCATCTCAAATCTAAAGGAAGACAAAACTGCAAGTAAAGGAAAACGAGCCATAATTAACAACTATGCGAGACATTAGTCCAACTGGATGAGCCAAAGTACTTGTTGTTGTATCATTGCAAATTGGGCATCTGTAATGTCGCACTGGCGAATTCTGAAAAAAAAATATTTCCATGAAAACTTTAAAAAATAAATTCTGTAAAATATGACAAAAATAAGGAAATCTGACGTGAAACGAAACCAGAAAGGTAACATTTAAAACTGTTTATTATCACAAAATGATTATTACAAATAAATCCACAAACTAATCTTTCGAAAATTCAAGAACCTTCCGTCACATAATAAAATAAATTAGTTACCTCCGCAGTACCCATTGCATCCATTTGAGTTTCTGTTAATCCTTCCATTGCCATCAACTTCTTCATTAGTACAGCACTCTTCTTCTGATGAGCCGCTAATAAGGCCTGGAAGAAAAAATGTCATGAAACGTTAACGTCACGGATAAATAATGTTTTTTTTTTTTTTTAATTTTATCAGTTTTTAAACCGTTGAATTTAAACCAGCGTAAGATCTATGAAACCAATGAGAAGTAAGTAATTGTATACCTCTTGACGACGTTTTGCAGCGGACCGGTGAGCCATTTTTGCAGAGGAATCAGAACCACACTTTTCCTGGGATTTATTTGATTTCAACATTTCGATTTGATGTTCATTAATAAATTGATCCAAAATTTTCCGTACTTCTTCGCAACTAAAAAGACAAAAACTAAAACATATACAATTTCGAGAATATTACAATTAAATCGGAATATTACAATTAGATTTTTTATGAAGTGAATGCATGTTAGTCGACAAAACAATTTTATCGCTTCGGTTAAGGTGGACGTACTTGCGTTGAAGCAAACAGAAAAGACGCCCGATGTAATCGATAGCATAGCCCGAAGTGAAATCTAGCAGTAGAGGATCCCGGTTTAATTGCTTGGAAATATACTGAGCCAGCAACTGATCATGTTCTGCACTGATAGCATTTTCATCATTCATTCTGCGCAAATATTTCAAAAGAAGTGTAATTATTGATGGCATCTGCCTGCAACATAGTATAAGATAAAGCAACAAGTAGAAAACCCCCTAAACTTTTGACACACTAATAGATACCATAGTTCAAATATGTGGTCAAAAACCTTTCAATCGACAAAGATAGTGAAAGGATTTGGATATCTTGGGTAGGTCCCTTGACAAGCATCAAGCAAACCGTTTATAAAAAATTTACATGCAAAAAATATTTCCCATGTATTTATAAAAAAAAACTTGAATAGAGTTTAATTTCGCCGAACAGAACTTTTCATGTCGGAATTTTTGAACTTTGAAAACTATGCGTGAGAAATTTATTGCAGCGACAAAGTACCAATAGACATCTCATTAATACTCATCATTGAATTCAAGGTTTTGTTGAAATAAAACGAATAAAACGAATTACATTTCTCCAATGTTGGTAGAATCAGTGAACATCGTGAGAATAGCAGAAACAGGATTTTTCTGACTATTTAATATTTCTTGCACATATAATGGTAATTTCCATTTTTCTGCAGTGAAGCACAAAAACTGTTCCGATGCAACAAACTTGACCATTAATGTCAGAAAATAAACAGTTGTTTGGAAAATTGCTTCGTTCAGTTGCTGATGTTCAACATACTGAAACTGACAGGATTTATTAAATCAGGTATTATTTTCTGGCCTCTTAGTTTTATATTTGTTAGAACCGAACATTCCTATTATTTAAAAGTTTAGTATTACAAACCCTTTTATCTTCTTGCAACTTATGATCCTAAAATTAAGCAAGCGATGACATGAAAAAATAAAAACTAACAGTATATAAAATTTTATGCAATAGGCCGAAAAACGACGGTGCAATGAGAAACCTCGCACTACGTGCTGTCCAAATGTTATCAAATGAATAGAGACGATAAGGGATCCAAAGATGATCACCAGTACGAATAAGTGTTGAATGTTTCGGTAAACTGCGTTCACTGAATAAATTTTCAAAACGTGAAATAGTCAACTGAGCCAAGTGAAACATTCAATTTGAATTAAAAGACTCCCTGCTCTGGACAATAATAATTTTTTCATTATTTAAAAAAGGATAGTCAAAATCATCTTCACTAAATGGGCATTAAAACAAAAGTATGAATGTCAACATCTAAGTGCATTCTACAAGTCAAAATATTACATACTAGTATGGAAGAGAAAACGATCGAATGGCTTCTATAATTAAGGTTAATAGTTGGCCTCAAACTGCGCTTTTTTTAAATTTATTCACAAGACATACTTCGAATAATTTTCGGCCACTAAGTTTTTTAAATTTATAATTATTACATATTTTCAGCGCGCATCAATGCATCATTGTATTCACGTTGAGTAGTTGTTCGCATTCTGCAAAACACGGGGTCGAACAAAGTTTGCCATGATTCTACCGTCAACATGTAAACTCCTTGTTCAATGTGACTCCCTTGATCAGGTTCGCAGTACACCGCTAGCTGAAATGAGTGAAAAAATTAGCAATCTGGAATGTCCTCAAAAAAATTACTTGTTACGAAAAACTTAACAAATGAGTGGGAAAAGAATGAAAGTTAAAATAAAGAATAGGAACAAAATATTTGGAGAACGGTAATTTAATCAAAAATACTAATTTTTTTTTGCAGCATTAACTGAAGCAATTCTTCCAAAAAAGCATTCAAAAATGCTAGATGCGTCAAACCTAATGGAGCAAACCTTTTCTAATATATTGTCAAATGTTTTGTCATCAACAAGTGGTCTGTTTCCCCTTTCAGGAATAGCTGCCTTCAATTTCGAATGCGTTAGATCGCTAATTGCAAGGGCGGCAACAATTTCATTCTCTAGGTTATTCAGAACATTTCCGTGCATACCCCATCTTACAATCACAACATCCAAGAGCAATCTGGTGAAAAAAGGAATATCAGAATATCTGACTCTTTCTTTTAAAATTAAAATAATATATGGAAATTTTGATTCTGAATAGCTGCCAGTTATGGAAATAGAACGATATTAGCCATTGGAATCAGTAAAAAATAACGACTAAAGTCCTAATAACAAAGAAGAGCAAAAAGCAATCAAAAATAGCAAAGCTAACCTCAAAATACCGTCAACCAAAAAGTCTACCCATTCCCTTCGTATGACTATTCGCCTTTTCTGCGGAAGAACAATATCGTTTGTAAGGAAACCACAAAGTGCCAAGCAATCATCCAAATAAAAAGCTGTGGTAACAACTTTTGTAAACCACTCAGTATCGACAAAGCATGCTACAAATCTGAAATATGTTCTGTGGTGACCAATCTGATTATCGTCTAATATTCATAATTGATTTAATACACAAAAACATGCTCGCACATCCCATTACAATATCAAGGAAAGATAAGGAATTGCTTACTTTCAAATACCACTAATTCTGTAATCTCAGTAAAATAAATTAAGATACCTTGTGCTGAAACTATTTGTATAACGACTGACACGCCAAGAAAATATATTTCCAGCATGCAGTTACGTAAAAACGACAAGTAGAAAAGAGAATTTGGGTGTTAACTATATAATTCACTACGTCAAGACTAATTCAAAAAGAATAAAATAATTCCATTTCACTTTACTGAGAACACTAACCTGATCAATGTTATATCGCAGTCCATAAAAGCACTGTTATAATTCGTTTGTGCATAGTAAAACGACTGATTTCGTGCCGCATTACCGTTTCTTGCCCACATGCCAGCTGAGGTTTCTGCGCGACATACCTAATAGATTAAAAAGAAAATGATGTGCACTCGAGGAGTAAGCTATTACTAAACAAATTTGCAGCTCACCTTTTTGCCACTCCTATGAACTTCCCAGAGCATGAAAGCAGCCAACTTCTACAGATACGCTATAAAAGACAAAACAAAAGGACTAACCTGTATCCTTAATGGGTGAAACAGAGCTTTACGAAGAAATTCTTCGTCTTTAACAAGGATGTCCAAGCAGGAAATAAATTCTGGTAATTCCATACAGCGCAAAACACCTGCCGATATATGCCTGTGCAGTGGAATATGATAACTAACGCAGTACGGCTGAACACATATATCGTTCTTTGTCAAGCCAATAGCGTTGAACCATTCCTTTAATCCAACAAATATGCATAAATTAGTTAGGCTCCATCTTATATATAATAATACAGTAATACACTAACATATAGCACCTTATATATCATAATACACTAAATCCAATTTGATCGGATAAAACATTATGATAAAAGTATTATTCATTTGAAGTTTACCAGTTTAAAAAAATTGCAGTGAATTTTAGTTTACACACATTTGGTTTTTTTACTAGTACTTTATAACCAAAACATTATGTTCAATAGTATTTAAATGTAATTCTCTAATTTCACTTTATCTCAAGTTCGCTGGTTATCTACACAGTTGGCATAATCCCAGATGAAGGCTTAGATGTGCTATTAGAGATATGACTTGAATAGTGAGTTCATTTTGTGGTGATGTATGATTATAATAGCTACAACAATACAAGGGAGGATGTGCTGCATTAATAAATGATTACATGCTTCGACTTATTATAAACGCAAAGCTAAATAAAAAAGCTAGCAAACCTCCAAAACGTTTTTCCACTCAAGAAAATAAATATTCATGCAGTCAGTTTCGACCGTCAACGCAGTTAAGGTATTGAACATATTCAAAGCTGAGACTTCCCACTCAAGATGAAACGCAAACTGAAATAAATCTATAAAACTCGAATAGAATTCTTCACTGACAAAAAAAATGCCGTAGACTACCGTAATAGGCTATAGTAGAAATATGAGGAGTACCTGATATGAATGGGTGATGTCATATTCTAGGTGATTACCAACAAGTATTCGATAATTCAGATTCATGCCTAAACTTTCACATTAGTATTTAATCAGCAAAGCGTCACGAAAAAACTGACTTGAACAAATATCACAAATCGATATCAGCTAATTGTAATACATTTAATTTACGCATACTTGATTTTTTATTGGTATTTTAGGCAATACATAATATTCTATCCATATTTCAATATAATTTTTCTAATTTCTACATTTTCCATTTCATTCTAATCCTGTTCAGTGATTCTCTACAATGCCTATATGATCTCTCATAAATACCTTGCATTGGTGCTATTAAAGCCGTATAATTTCTCATGCTTTTCTGATCGCGGAAAAATCTTCTTGCAATCTCTCCATGCGCTAACAAATTCTGCAAATCATTAACAAGTGCCCAGTATGAAGCTTTACGTAACGGTTGATTAGCATCACCCACGGAATATACCAGCCATTTGAACAGTTTGTCGTTGTTAGTCGGCGGTGGAATATTTTCATAAAAATATTCACATGCTAAAAAATGTGAAGTCTCACACAGTGGCACAACTGACTGACTCAGACACGCTCATATTTTAATCTCCTAAGAATTAAGCATACAACTGAGCGTTGTGGACGCTTCCTAATACTGCACAATATTATAATGAAATTTAAGAAACTTAGCTATATCTATAAGATATTTAACAAATATATCCAGAATAAAAGTGAACCTTGCGTTATTGTAGATTTCTGAACACTGGTTCTTAAAACACCGTAAGCACTTGAAATTATCTTATCTTTCAAATTAATTTCATCATCTAATTTAAGACACTGGGCTTCACTAGAAAGAATCTGTAAAACCAAAAGTTTAATCAAATTGCGAATAATAGTAAAATCTTACAGTAAAAATATAAAGCTGTTGAACTCACTTTATTTTTTTGGAATAATCTCATATGCATGTTACAACAGCAAATTTTTTCACATTTCAATAACTAAAACTAATCACCTGTATAGAAATGTGTATAATACGACTACCAACAGCATATATAACACTATCGCCCTCATATTTCGATAAATCAACTAAAATTTCAGCTATGCAAAGATACAGCGAGAAAAATCGTCTTGCAAAAACATCCTGAAACTTTGCATAAATTAGACAAGTTTTACTAGCTAGCTCAAAATCATAAATTTAAAACGAAAAATTGTGCACCTGCTAATCTCTTGCCATATTTAAAGACAAAAATTAACAATTAGCCGAACCCTGTAGCTGACATCCGATAGCAAACTCAAGCATAAATTGATCAATATCTGAGGAAATATGAGCCGAACCATCCAAAACACCAACTCGTCTAACAAGCACTCTGGCTTATAACAGGCATCGGTCTGACTTGAATTAACAATCGGTTTCAATGACTGCAGATCTTCCAAAAATAGACCACGTGTTCGCCAATCTAAGGAAAAATCAGGACTCCGGTCATGATCTAAAAATATGATTATTTGATATCTAAAAAGTTTGCAACCTACGAAGCTAATAAGCATTTCACGATACTCTAAATAAATGCCATTAGATTAACCGACCGATGGACAAACCAATTTACTATATATATATATATTTCATATTTAGTTTTTTTTGGAAAAAACCAGTTCGAACAGTGGTTTGATTAAACGAAATATTTTTGATGGGACATTGGGCGAAGAAGACAATAAGATAATACGGAAATTTTCTACCTCGGATATCATCATCAGCATTGCGCTTATTCAAATCGTGATATAACTGGGGGTCTAATAAATTTCTAATGATGACGTCACGGATTGGACCACCGTAATCAACCAACTCCTAAATGTAAAACAAATTTCGGCATTAATATGACAACAAGACATACAAGAACTACTCTAAGAGACGATGAAAAATTGAGCCATTCAATAAATCATACTAAACTATTTAGCTATCAATAATTATATTATGTTATATTTTACAACAATAAACACTGAAGAAATGACTGAATGATGTCAGTAACAAAATTCAAAAATTTCAGATTAAATCAGAAATTCTGCAATTCCAATAATGAAATAACCTGAATTAGTTCAATCAAAATACATGTTCGATCAACAATATGATTACTGAAACTTTCTTTACTAGAACCATCTTTACAAGCGTTATACTGCTTCGCCTGTAAATCAGTTTGCAAATAAAAAAGTTAAATGTAAAAAAATAGTCCTGCACCAGTTATTTATTGTCTGACAATACGTGTACTTCAACTTTGGTTAAGAAAAAATAAAAACAGTGCTGATGCTCTACAAACTACAAAAAAGGCAGCCTATCCTAACATTTCTTCCAAACTTTAACGTATTGAACAAATTAATTCACTGCGATGTCATCTCTTAAATTTAACTCTATAGGAAAAATAAACGTAACTTACCCAACCTCGAAAGGACAGGAATAACCGAACAAAAAGTTTTGGAATAATAAATTCTCCCAGTGAAACAATATTCGGCGAAGGAATAGGTGGACGGCGTGCATTTGGCCCATGTCGAAAGCAGAATCTAGTATAAGCTTGAGTAGGTCTTTTGATCTAAACTGTTTTCAAAATAAAGAACATTGATTAGAGAAATACCCCGATTCTTTCAAAACATCTACATTTCCACAATCACAAGCGCCTCCAGCTTGTGAAAAAAAACGATTGAAATCATGCCCGTCATGGTTTGAATTTTTGAAGCAACTGCTACATAAAGACATGCCTGAAAATGTTTTTTGAGTTCATTTTTTGTAATTCATCCAAACACTGAAGGAATTAGTCGACTTATCTCTCGCTCTATTAATGATCATTAGTGTACACTTCGCTAAGTCTATGTGGTCAAACCCTAACCACTTGTGGAACCGTTAAATACGCCGTATAACAACGAATAACTAGAAGCGAATAAAAAAATACATGGATTGAATGCGCATGTGTTGCATCGATATGCAATAGCATCAGCTGACCACACTGCATTACATTTCAAGGAGAAGTTGTATTTTTTCACTGCAATAAATAAAATGCAAAACATATCTGTAAGGCATAATGTGGTTACACTTGTTATATCTTAAATTCGCAGCCTAAGTCTGTCAGCTTTTACTTACATTCTCAGACTAAGAAGGAACATCCTTCTCAGAAAATCCGATTGAATCAATAGCCCCGTCATTTAATGCAACAGGTTTTTTGACGGTAATAATCAAATAGAGATCCTCAGAAGCAGCTCATATTGTTAGTATTCAAGTTTTGGTTTAACTCCAGATTAGATTTGCAATGAAGAATTCCGTCATTTCCCTGCTTTCTCAACAACAGAGACTTTTTTCCGTTTAAAAGTTGAATCGTCAGAAAAAACTAAGCCATACTTTTGTCTTTGAAAGTAGCCGTTGTTAAACCTTGAGCAATCAGTAAGCGTACTTCATCCCGAGTATCACTTCTGAATGGAGCAGTAACCGACCCACTAATGAGGCTATCCAGTCGCGCTTCTAGCGCACCTGCTTTCTTCCTTAATTTGAGGTTGCCTTATTATTTCGAAAATAATTCGTTTCCAGTTTTCATCAAATAAGTATCATAACGTATGGAAATGTTTTATGTTCACAGTTTACTAAAATTAATTCGCTAAATAAATACTCACGAAAATGAGTCTAAAATATCTCAGAAAACTCTTTTTACCTTATATCCTTCGGTAACCTATCGCAGTACTTCCCACCAAAAAGGGGACATCTTTTTGCCTTCAGTTCATCGCTAATTATCTTCAAATTCCTGGCTTCATTCATCTTTTCGTCTTCCTGAAAATGTCGAGATTATCAAACGAAGAAATTATAGAGGTCGTGGACCAAACCACTCAACTAATTCATAAAAGGTCACTTTCAGTTCATCTATCCTGATTCATTCAATCATAATTTTTAAGTCCAGATAAAGGAATATTTGGCGTCTTTCTGATGCTCAACTACTTTACACCAGTCAAAAAAATTACCCAGTCTTGTTCTTTCATTTTGTTTTCAAGTTTGCTCCCACGTCCCGATTCGCTTGGTAATAATGTTGAGTCGCTTGAAGAATCACCTGGATTTTGGCACCATTACCTAGAATTAAATGAAAAAATGACATCAATGTTTGTAGCAAGCTGAGACAGTCGTATTTGTGATAGAATTCATGAACATTTTCTTTCTGCGCAACTAATGTTAAGGATGAAACACGACACGATGAATAGATGAATAGAAAGGGAAGGTTGAAATGAAACCGCGAACATTCTACGATATTACCAACATCTTCAACCACACTGAAATAAATTAAAGCATTGCGGAAATGCCTGCGCAGCACCAGCCATGGACATGAAATTCTCAACGAAAACATTGACGTCGTGGGATAGCGAGCATCATAGCGTCCTCGGTCTATTTGATGTGCTGTACGTCATCGTAGCATTGACGTGAAAGTGAGGTGAGTTGTGGTGATGAGAGTTGGAGAGGAGGGTGTGCTTTGAATGTTTGAGGTGGAAGTTGGGTACGATTTGGTATTTCGAGAAGGTATGTGCAAGGTGAGTGGGAGATGGGTTGAGGAAATTGAATCAGACAGTGGAGGAGTTGGTAAATGACCACAGCGCATGTTGTGCACAGAGAAATTGAATGTGGGAGGTGGCTCGTCTGGAGATTCAATTAGCATTAATAAGAAGATATCAAATTGACTTTGGAAGTTAGGAAAACTTTATGACAAATAGTTGCGGAGACGGGAGAGAGATGGAGTATGGTATTTGTCACATGGCTTATTTATGATTGAATTGGGTGGGGAAGGGTGAGAGAGCTGTGCTGTCAGTATGTCTTGCACACTGTTTCTCGCTACAGTGGTGCATTGACGTGCTCGTTTTGCAGGAATGGAAGGACGCAGGGTTTCTCCAATACGTTCGGATAGCTCGAAATTGTCATCTTCCCAGCTGACAAATTGCTACGCCAATCTAGCCGTTCAGGTTATGAAATTTCCAGAGATGTTTCTTATTAAGAAGCCCACATTGCTCGGATGCATGTTATTGTGTGGACAGTTGATCAAAATTTTAATTTAATTTTGAGAAGTAATAAGGTGGGTTTTTATTTAAAAATTCTCGATATTTGTGAAACAAAGTGATTGCAGGAAGGAGATGGACGGCTTTTCAAAATGGAAGTTGATTATACAGAGCAGACCGATGAAGCATTGGCTAAAGCAGATGCTATTGCTAAGGTTGCTCGAAACGTTGATTCAAGCATTTGTCTAGTTTTAACAAGTACCATTAACCATAAATATTTTTATGCAGTAAGCTTTAGAAAGTTAGTAGTGGCACTCACATAACGATGTGTTATTAATCATGATGATATACGACTACCACAGCTTGGGTAGTTTCGATATTGGATGCAGTACTTGTCTAAAAATTTTAAACAAATATAAAATTTATTCATAACTGGATTAAATTAGAGAACATGAAAGAGTGTTTATGAGATGAGGATATCGTTCAACTGCGTTATCAGAGAAAAGTTAAAGGATGTCTGAATGAAGCGAGAAAATTTTCTGGCTGGTATCTGTCACGTAGAAATGGAATGTGATAGTTAGTTTTGAGTTGCAGTGTGGTAATATAGCAGCAGCTCTTGATTCATTATCCAGTTTGGAGAAATCAACAAGGTTTGGATCAGATATGAAATCAAATACACGCATTGTTCAACACATGGTAAAGATGTGTTTTGATGGAAGCGAGTGGACATTGTTAAATGATACTATTCTCATGCTCTCTAAAAAACGTTCAATAATCAAACAAGCAATAGCTAAAATGGTTTGAATTTGTATGTCTATTATAGTGAGTGCAGTTTATTATTTGAAATTTATAACTGTTGTGAGGTGAATAGAACAGATTTTAAGAACAGAGAAATATTAAAATTGATTTCTTTTTTTTTTAACTCGATCTACATGGTTAAAAAATTTTTAATACGTCGTTCAGGTTCGTGACTGCTGCGAAATGATCGAAAAAACACCAAATGAGCAGATCCGAGACAAACTTATTGAGACTTTAAGAAATGTTACTGCTGGAAAGGTCTCTTTCAAAACTTTGACTTCCGGTTTCTATGGAATTTTTAGAACCTGTTTCAAATTGGAAGTATGCTTGAGAAAAAACTAGTATAATTAGGGTTTGCACATTGGAAGAAAAAGCGTAACGGTTGTGCAGTAACTTTGTTTCTTCAATTGGTTGCAGATTTACGTTGAAGTTGAGCGAGCTCGTCTGACTAGTTATCTTGTGAAGAAACTGGAATCAGAAGGTAAACTTGATGAGGCAACGACAATGCTACTGGAACTGCAAGTGGAAACATACGGTTCTATGGAGCTGAAAGAAAAAGCAAGTTCCTTCTTGAGTAGGAGATTACTTACGGATCATTTTTTAGAGTACTTTTGACTCTTGCTTATTCACATTTCCTTTTAGGTAGAATTCATCCTAGAGCAAATGCGCCTGTGCATACTGAAAAAAGATTTCATTCGCGCATCAATTTTGTGTAAAAAGGTTTCCACTAGTTTTTTTCGATCGAAAGAGGTAAGTTATTCATGATTAATTTATTTTCCTACGTTTTTTCTCATTTTCGTGACCTGTGGTCGATATTTACAGTAATTTTAGAAAGCAATATGATGCTTTGTAAAATTCATTTTGTTACGATAGTGAGGCAATATGATCTAAGTGGTAGTAGTGCATGTAAGCTAAAAAGATGTTGTGATCTAAATAGTAGTGCACGTAAGTCGGGAAGATGTCACATTTTTACCAGTAAGGACAGCAAGATTATCGTTATTAAGATCAGGTAGTTTTGTATAAATCTTTTTCATATTGCTTTGTCTACATCTGTAGTGAAAAAATTGTCTGTTTTAGTGTAACATGTTGTGTATCTATTGAAATAAATCGAAGTTTTATTTGAAGGTAGAAGAACTAAAGCTGAAATATTACGACCTAATGGTCAAGATTGGGTTACATGAAAGTGCTTATCTGGATGTCTGCCGGTATTATCGAGCTGTTTTAGACACACCTTGTGTGCAGGCTGATCCAGAAAAATCAAAACAGGTTAGTTTTCGCCGAACCTTGGTAATGTTGGCTTTTCTGAGCTGATATTTTGCATATTTTTTAGATTCTCAAATGCATTGTCTTGTATGTGTTGCTCGCTCCACACAGCAATGAACAATGGGATTTACTGCATCGTATTCATGAAGGACGGCAGCTAGAACTTATTCCGGAATATAATTCACTTCTTGAACTGTTTATTAATCAGGAACTGATTTCATGGAAAGTATGTATCAATCTGATCAATGGTTCTTTAGCATTTTACTTAGAAGAACTTTATTGAGCAAAAATATTTTGTTCCGTGCAAAATTTTTATCCATTAACTGTCTGTGAATATGAAGAGTTTCTTAGTATATTGAACATTCTTTGCAATGTTTTTGAAATAACAAATGTATCTGACATCTGTTGTTTCAAATCAGACTCTCTACAGTGTCGTTATATATTTGCAGAGAACGATAAGTAAATATGAAAAACTCTTACGTGATGGAATTCCAACAAGCAAAGCAACTGATGTTCTTGATCATAGTGAAAGCGGGAGCAAACGCTGGCGCGATATGCACACTCGTGTTGGTGAACATGTAAGAGCCTCAGAGCTTGTTGTTTTTTTTTTTTTTTTTTTTAATGGAGGATACAACATTATCTATTGCAGAAGTTTAAACGAATGAGACCTTGTGCAAAATTCATTGTTAGACTTGTCATATACAAACTGTGATATTCAAGATTATCGTTATCTGCTTGATCTGAAGCAACTGAATAAACTGAACTATCATGAAGCAAACAGGGGAGGTCGTTTGTTTCTGTATAAAATTTGTACTTTTTGCAGAATATGCGTATGATTGCAAAGTATTATACCAAAATAACATTTGCTCGTATGGCTGAATTACTCGATTATCCCATTGAAGTAAGCACATATTTGGGTTGATTTCGGAAGTTTACGCTGGAAGTGGCATTATGGGATGAAATTTTAATTTATTTGCATTGACCGATAAATGAAAATGATTGCATTTATTTTAAGAATATTAATGATTTAAGGAAATGGAAAGTTTTTTATGCAATCTTATCGTTACGGGTGCAATTCCTGATGCAAAAATTCACCGCCCAGCGAAGGTTGTGAATTTGCGGGCGCGAAAAGCTAATATTGAACAGCTGGATCAATGGGCCAGCTCGGTGCGAAAACTTACCGATATCCTTAATAAGGTTATTGTTTCTTTTTTCTTGTTTTGTCCTTGGCGCAATAATAATTATTGCGCATCAAACAGAAGTGGAATAATTGGAAGATAAGCTTGAACAATCCATTTTTTTTTTGCTATATAGTAAGGCTTAAGATGAAAATTTGGCGCGTAACTTCATTTGCTAAAGGTTATTTTTCTCATTGGTCAGTTTTCAGGTTTCCCACTTGATTTCCAAAGAAGAAATGGTTCACCGACATTTAGAAGATGTCTCAGGATCAAGCACTGTTGTGCGCTAATTGATTTTTCATACTAATTATTCATATGGACCAGTTTTTTTGTCTTATTTTGAAATTACTTCCCTTAATAGAGCAAAATTAAAGTAACTGTAAATAAAAAGCCGTTGATAGCTCTCTGCTTTAATATCAGTGATTAATTTATCTCAATAAATCGTCCTCATGAGTTGAAACTTGGAAAGTTGCATATTTATGTTCTTATAAGTATTTGTACCGTATGGTTCAGTCATATTGATAAAATTGGGCAAAATTAGCTGATTTCCTCCGACATTTACTTCTGTTTGAAGATGGAACTAAGAAAAATTATTGCAAGGAATCATATCTTGGCATATCACGTGGTATTTCTTCTAGTGTATTATCATGTATCACTGATTTCTTTTTTTTACAGGTAGTTGAACCACTCTTTGATGTGCTTTGCTGAGTAAATTCCGCAATAAACGAGCTCGTTAACTGCTGCTTTTTCTGAATAATGATTTATGGAGAACTGTGTGTCATTTTTGCATTTTTTTTCAGTCCGTCTTTTCAAATGCGTAGCGACCAAGTATCTTACCAAACACATCTCTAAAGGTTTTATCACTGCCGGGATAATTATTTGTGGTCATTACTAGCCGAGCCGTTGGAAATGTTGACGTGCAGGGATTTGCAACAAATTCTGCATGCTAAATGAGCAGTAATCTAATTTCCTCTATGGCATTAAATCGATTAGTGATAAGGCCCAAAAAAACCGTTTTATTGAGTAGGAAGCTCCCTTCTCTCCTTACTTCGTTTAATTCCTTTTGTTTTGGATTTTTTTTGCCGTTGACATCCATGTTTCTAAAATGGTGTTAGGAACAATGTGACGAACACGGAGACATTTCTAAAAATTTCACTTCATGGACAAAGAAGTGGAATTTTTATTTGAAATCAAATTCACCTGGATTTTGGTTCGCGGTCGTCATGCCTGTTGCTAGGGCTGGTGTGTTGCGTTTCAGTAATTACCAATTGTGCTGTGGGTTTTTCTCTTTTCTTTCCCATGTTATTACTAGCGCTGTGCTTGGATAAATTATCCTCTTTATTCTGTTAATTGATATAATTCAAATTGACTGCAAACGTCACGTGGAGGTTTGCTCTGTTAGGACTAAACTTGTTGCCTCTTTACAAAAAACCTGATTTTTACACATTAAAAAATACGATGTAAGGGTAAGGCGTGAATTACCATTTAAGCAGTAAACTTGCAAGAAAACCATGTTGGGGTAGTGGCAGGTGCGACACGCAAGGGAATTCATAGGCATATAAGATGATGACATGTTCAGGAAGGAATAAATGATGGAAATAAGCAAATGGCAGGCAAAATGATGAATATTTGACGAGATGCAAGTAAGGAAGGAACAGGAGTGTGAGATGAGTGATTAGCGCAAATTGTAAGTGGAATAATAGCATGAAATGATGGCCAGGAAGAAATTAATTGGTGAAACAGGTGGTAGGTGCTACTACTTCTCATCGGCTAAAGGCTTCGTACGCCACCTGCTGATAACCATGTAAAATGACCTCATTTGAAGCTCCTTCCTCAGCTGGAGTTTTTTTCCCGTCAGCAGCACTTCGTGCCTTCGGTGCATCATTCCATTGCGATGTTCCCCTTATGTGTAAGCACATCACATCTGTGTATTTGCTCACCTTTCAAGTTTGCTGTTAGTTCCTACGAACGATTTTAGCTTAGCGTGAGGTGATGCTGTGCTGTAAATTTTACTCTAAGTGACAAGAAGCATTTAGTTGGTAGTTTAAGTCATAGCAAGCTTGTCTACATTTCACCGTGGGAACGGTGAAAAGAATGGTTCAGGAGGAAGAAGCAACCAACCGATACCATTGAATTTAGAAAATGACATAGTCAAGCAGTTAATTTGCTTCTCTAGATTCTCCAGCTCCTTAGCCAGCAACCGCTGACAAAGAAGAGGAAATACTTTCGGTAAATGTTCATTGTTGCTTACTGTCTGTGGATTGGAGTGTGTGGAGATGTTAGTGCTACTGTTGTTATTCTTAGTAGAGTGTGTGGTGCCATCGAATCGAATGGCTTAGCGGCGGTTAAGCGAACTGTCGTCTTCCGTTCGGAGAAGTGGAGAGTATTTCCTGCTAATTGGAATGTGAAGGAGAGGCAAAAGCAAGCGCAATCGTGCAGCTGTGTTTCTTCCACTTTTTCAGACATCGCAATTTGGTGCTTTCGCTAGCTAGAGCGTAGATAGGGTGACGGTTGCGTGTTTGCTGTTGAGGAATCAAGAACGAGCCTTCGGCCGATAATTCTCTCTTATGAAATTCACGCCACCAACTCATCTGGTTGAAACACAGCGATCCTGCTGAAGCGAGGGAGTGTTTAGAATAGAAGGCCATTAGTTTGATTGGTAAGTTGCGTTGAGCCGGCTGATGAATCCAATCCACATGCCTTGCTGCTTCATTTCCTTCTAGGCCCAATTTCGTGCTGCTGACCCTGGTGGAATCTTTTGCTTGATCTCGCTTGATGAAGTGGCAGTGGCAGTGGCAGTGACAGTCCTGCTAACTGTACTATTTATTGACAGTGTTCAATATTCCTTTCTTACAGATCAATGTAACTCTCAGAAATGAAGTGCTAGCACGTCTCTTCTGCCGCTAGCAAACCATTCGTTTTTCGGGCTTGGCTTGCAGGACGAATTCTAGTGGGGTGCTAGAAAAATTGGGTGGATATTTTAATGTGCTCATGCAGTGATGTGGCAGCGCCGGCAAATTCCCAGGAACATACGAATCGTCGTATCAGTCAGTTCGTGGACAGCAAAGCAAATGACCTCTGGAAGTGTGAGGAGGGAGATGCAGGCAGCTCGCAAGTGCTCCTCTGCTGAATCAGAATTTCTTACATCCATAAGGTATTGTCCTCGGGGTGGATTTGCTGCAATGCATACAATATTTCTGTTCATTTCACCCACTACGAGATGAAAGAGAGAGGGATTGGCAAAGATGAATTGACAATTTCGGCACCCAAAAGAAGGGCTAATACTAATTAGATTGAAATTATGGTCCATTAAGTTGTGCAGAATGCAAAAGAAACGAGAGTCAGCAAGCTTCGTCAGTCTTGGGATTGTTGTCCAAGTGGACTTGAGAAAGAAAACAAAGTGCTTAGATATTTTAATCTGTCCGTGGTAGCATTGGAAACAAATCTCCCGAGGGCAATTCCTCTTCTGAAGGTTGCTGTCAATCAATGAAAGCATTTCCCTTACTTGCCAGCAGCACCGCTGACGAGGGGCACTGTCGGAATAATAAAGTAAACAAGGCATTTCGTCTGATATGCCGTCAAGCATTTTTATGACCCGTTTTTTGCTTCTTCCATTCGTTCCATCATATTTTATCCACCCGTGCGATGCGAAGCCATGCGAACAGACTGATTCTTGAAGAAAGAAGTGAAGTGCGTGCCGAATACATTTCTGAATTACACGACGACGGTAAGATATGAAGGGTTGCGGCGAAACCGCTAGCTAGGTGATGATTAAAAAACGAGTGATTGGTTGGCGTGGTTTCAGATGAATGTCTTGTTGCTTTCAGGAGTTTTGCAAAGCTAAACTATTAGGGCAATGGCTTGGAGATGGAACGAATTCCCAAGGTTTTAATTCGGAGAAAAATTACACTGTGATTGGGATTTGAGTTCGTTGATGGGTGTTTAGAGTCTTCGAGGAGCAGCCCATTCATATCTTATCAAGGCTTTCCAATCTACGCTTTCTTGCTTTAATCACTTTGAGCTAAGCGCAAGTAAAATTAATCATTGTCCCCAACTAAAAGCAAACAATTTCGAAGTTTTCTGAAATCCAGCCGTACTTTGTTTTCCTTATTTCCGCAGCAATATTTAATTTATCTCTCATTGATCCTTAAATAGAACACTCTGCTTTCTTGAAGCAAAAATGGGAAGAATGACAAACTTTAGCTGAAAATGCGTGTGAAAATTTAACGTCATTTAATAATTATAGTGCTCAGCGATATTAACGAGAATAAGGCATATTTAAATTTTGCGTCATTTTTTCTTCGCTGATACTGATCGATGGTGAATAATAATAGATGGTTCACGTCACGTAGCAATTCGTCCAGGGGTGAATGGTAAATGTACCCCTCCCTTCCTGCTCATTATGAAACGGCAGGAAAGCGGTAAAAATGCTTGATCCTTCCTGCAAGCAGTTTCTCAAATTAGAATTGATCGATCGTTGACTGATCAGTTCTGTAAATTTTCGTAGAAGAAGTAGCAGTGCATGTGGTTTCCACCGGAAGTGCGCGAAATGAGCCCCTGCGCTTGGTGCATTATGATAGCAGTGCTGGTGAGAAGAACGAGTGCATGTTTCGAAAATTGCTGCAAGCATGATTAGGAGAGCTTGCATTTCGGATGCAACAAAATGGATTAATTACTTCGCATTTTGAAGAACAGACCGATCCATCCGCGTGTGAGTTATAATTAGCATTTCTCTTCCATCACAATCTTACTTCCCTTTTCATAGCTCGCTACTTTTAGTGCCATTAATTTTAGTCGTCTTTTTTCCCATGTCGTTAAGAAAGGCGCTTAATTATAATGCCATATGCGCATACGTTTTCATAACTAAGCATTTGCCGCTCGATAAAATTGCACTGAGATTCTCACGTGGAGACTTTTGCCGAGCTTGCTCATGTGAACCACAATTAAGGTAAGTGTTGTTTGAAAATGTTGAAGTGTAAGGAGAAAAAATGATTCAAATTCTTCGTTGGCGCCACCTTTCAACATCTTAACCTCGCTTTTCCAGTTTATTATTGGCGAAATTTCACATTCACATGAGACCCATAGGTTTTTATTATCCTTATGTTGGATTTTATAAAATTTAATTGCTAGCCACTATCATTGGAAGAAAACATCCTGTCTGATGGTTTTATGCCATTGAATTCTGGAAATGCACTTCCAGTCATTCATTTTATGGGTGGGTGAAATTGCACTGCATCACTGAAGTCCTCAGTAAAAATTTCGAAATTTCACATAAATGTCCGGATTTATTGCATTTTGCTCACAGTGGAGCGTGGCATTGGATCAGGCCTGCAAGGACGCTGCATTGTCGGATTGCGGTGGGATCAGCTAACGTGTACTTCTCACAAGTTACTGACTTATTAATTTTTGTTCGGTATGAGAAGAGCCGCGAACTTCAACTTTCTTCTTTCCTTATGCGCGCGCTTTTCTTAAGCAACTTTCTTCTTCAGCTTGAGGAACGTTTCCTGGCCTGGCATGTCAGTTTCGCTTCACTGCCACAGAACACTTACCTCACAAATTTCAGGAATTGTCCCGCTTAGCTAGCACTTTTCATCCGGACCAAAGATGGATGATTAGGGGTTCCTAATCTTGACATCTCGAACTGTTCCTTTCTGGAAACACCGATATCGGACGAATAAGCAGTTTTTTCTCTTTTCTCACCACGTCCTCTGAGACTCTTCTCTAATTCAAAAAAATAGGGGTGACGGTTAAGAGCGGACATGTGTCTCATAAGCTCTCCTGCTAAGAAATTGCTAATTATTTATGCCAAGATTCCTTCCAGCCCATTCTTTGATAGTTTTGTCTTTTACTTTCCCTTTTCAACCGGTAGACACTCGGAGAAGTTCCTGATGTGCTCTGAGCTAAGTTTCGAAATAGATAAATGCCCTTTCTAGCAAGCAGTCATTGCCACTGAGTTAGTCGGAAGCAGTTAGGATTGATGAAATGCTTGCCTTTCAAATATCAAGCAAAAAAAAAGAACCATTTTGATGAAACCGATTTCTGCCAGTGATTTTTTTTTCATTAATGTGCAAAATTATGTGAAATATTTGAAGTTAATTTCAGCTGCAACCATTTTTTTAAGGAGCAGCTGCAACCTTCCTTCCTTCCTTCCTTCCTTCCTTCCTTCCTTCCTTCCTTCCTTCCTTCCTTCCTTCCTTCCTTCCTTCCTTCCTTCCTTCCTTCCTTCCTTCCTTCCTTCCTTCCTTCCTTCCTTCCTTCCTTCCTTCCTTCCTTCCTTCCTTCCTTCCTTCCTTCCTTCCTTCCTTCCTTCCTTCCTTCCTTCCTTCCTTCCTTCCTTCCTTCCTTCCTTCCTTCCTTCCTTCCTTCCTTCCTTCCTTCCTTCCTTCCTTCCTTCCTTCCTTCCTTCCTTCCTTCCTTCCTTCCTTCCTTCCTTCCTTCCTTCCTTCCTTCCTTCCTTCCTTCCTTCCTTCCTTCCTTCCTTCCTTCCTTCCTTCCTTCCTTCCTTCCTTCCTTCCTTCCTTCCTTCCTTCCTTCCTTCCTTCCTTCCTTCCTTCCTTCCTTCCTTCCTTCCTTCCTTCCTTCCTTCCTTCCTTCCTTCCTTCCTTCCTTCCTTCCTTCCTTCCTTCCTTCCTTCCTTCCTTCCTTCCTTCCTTCCTTCCTTCCTTCCTTCCTTCCTTCCTTCCTTCCTTCCTTCCTTCCTTCCTTCCTTCCTTCCTTCCTTCCTTCCTTCCTTCCTTCCTTCCTTCCTTCCTTCCTTCCTTCCTTCCTTCCTTCCTTCCTTCCTTCCTTCCTTCCTTCCTTCCTTCCTTCCTTCCTTCCTTCCTTCCTTCCTTCCTTCCTTCCTTCCTTCCTTCCTTCCTTCCTTCCTTCCTTCCTTCCTTCCTTCCTTCCTTCCTTCCTTCCTTCCTTCCTTCCTTCCTTCCTTCCTTCCTTCCTTCCTTCCTTCCTTCCTTCCTTCCTTCCTTCCTTCCTTCCTTCCTTCCTTCCTTCCTTCCTTCCTTCCTTCCTTCCTTCCTTCCTTCCTTCCTTCCTTCCTTCCTTCCTTCCTTCCTTCCTTCCTTCCTTCCTTCCTTCCTTCCTTCCTTCCTTCCTTCCTTCCTTCCTTCCTTCCTTCCTTCCTTCCTTCCTTCCTTCCTTCCTTCCTTCCTTCCTTCCTTCCTTCCTTCCTTCCTTCCTTCCTTCCTTCCTTCCTTCCTTCCTTCCTTCCTTCCTTCCTTCCTTCCTTCCTTCCTTCCTTCCTTCCTTCCTTCCTTCCTTCCTTCCTTCCTTCCTTCCTTCCTTCCTTCCTTCCTTCCTTCCTTCCTTCCTTCCTTCCTTCCTTCCTTCCTTCCTTCCTTCCTTCCTTCCTTCCTTCCTTCCTTCCTTCCTTCCTTCCTTCCTTCCTTCCTTCCTTCCTTCCTTCCTTCCTTCCTTCCTTCCTTCCTTCCTTCCTTCCTTCCTTCCTTCCTTCCTTCCTTCCTTCCTTCCTTCCTTCCTTCCTTCCTTCCTTCCTTCCTTCCTTCCTTCCTTCCTTCCTTCCTTCCTTCCTTCCTTCCTTCCTTCCTTCCTTCCTTCCTTCCTTCCTTCCTTCCTTCCTTCCTTCCTTCCTTCCTTCCTTCCTTCCTTCCTTCCTTCCTTCCTTCCTTCCTTCCTTCCTTCCTTCCTTCCTTCCTTCCTTCCTTCCTTCCTTCCTTCCTTCCTTCCTTCCTTCCTTCCTTCCTTCCTTCCTTCCTTCCTTCCTTCCTTCCTTCCTTCCTTCCTTCCTTCCTTCCTTCCTTCCTTCCTTCCTTCCTTCCTTCCTTCCTTCCTTCCTTCCTTCCTTCCTTCCTTCCTTCCTTCCTTCCTTCCTTCCTTCCTTCCTTCCTTCCTTCCTTCCTTCCTTTCTCATTTGAAGTAAACATAATTATTTCCAATTTATATATTAAAATATGGCCAATTTCTCCTGGGAATACTTTTCTCAAGACGGCAAATGAAGTGAAACGGTGAACAGATGAAAAAGGTGGTGAATGAATGAATGAATAAGCATCGTTTAGCTTCAAAGAAGTACACACACACACACTCTCTCTCCTGCAGCAATAACAACCGCTCTGCTTCTAAGTGAGCAACGCTTGCTTACTTTTGACAAAAGCTGCACCATTATTTTTATTAAATTCGACATGAAGTTGGCGACGTCTGCCTTTTTCTACCGCCCCCACCCATCAGGAATTTCTCATTATGCAACAACAATTCTCCACTCCAAAAGGGAAAGAAAATAACTTTCTTCATCACTTTCCTCGTCACATCTGAAGAAATGAGAAAGTTATTTGAAATGCAAGTGGGTGCTGCTGCACATCCACACATTTTACCTGTTCCAAGCTTCACGTATAAATTCTGTTGATGCACTTTAAGCTGTAGCTAATTCCAGATGACTGCATGAGAGAGAGAGAGAGAAATCATTTGGAATTTCGCCGCGTACTGTCGTTTTGATAAAGTGAGAAGAATTTGTGCATAATTTCTGTCTTCCCTAGCATTGCGTACTCATTGCGGTCGTACTGAATCAACGGCGCAAATGTCCTCACTTAATATTGCTGATGAAATGCTTAGTTGATAAGCTAACTAATAGCAGTTGTTGAAGCGCACCGCACTGTTAGCAGTGGCATTGATACGGTAGCCGCTATGGTACCGTAGTTTGTCCAGAAGCAGACAGGCGATTCCTGTCTTTGTCAAGCCATGATCTTTCCGATTAACTACTATGATGATAAGTCTATTTCCTGTTCTTCTCTTCTTCAGCCTATTTTCATTTTTAGTTGCGTTTGATGTGCGGACCAAATTAGTGGCAATGCTGGTCAAGAAAAGTAAGTGAGACGTGTAAAGGTTCCATCATCTAGTCGGTGATATTCCAGAGATGCCTACGAAATTATCAATTGATAAAAATGCACACTCATGCAGTTAGTTATTCGATATAATAATCCCTTAGGCATCGTGCATCAGCCTCATAAGCTACGACCTTCTTGACAGCCTTTCATGCCGCTTCAACATTAAGCCAACAACCTGCTGGCATCCTATCTGTATTTCGATATTAACACTGCTGTGCAAAATCTCGGTATTCTCTAATTTCAGAGCTTAGCGTATGTTGTTGGACTGTGGAAGAAAGTGCATCTTCTGATGGTCGGTAGTTCAGGTTAAGGAGGAATGAAAATGAGAAGGAAGGAAAATATCCTAACCTTCACTTTTTTGGCATAGTATGTATAAATTAATTTGCATACTTACAAGCATGTGTAAATATTTCTGCAGACAGACACGGATCTAGTATTCTTAATTCAAAGCTACAGAATTATTATTATTTTCTCTCACGCGTACGGCAATTGGTCGAAAGGGAAAAAAATTGCTACTTTGATATTGAGAAGAGGCGTTAAGGTGGAAAGTTGGAAGTTTTCTTCCGGAACCTTTCGAACACGTGGAAGGATCACTTAATCGGCAATTTACTAATTTCCGAATCTGCTTTTGATGAAAGATATCGGCGCGCTCATTCTATCAGCTGACAAAGTGCGTGCTTAAAGCCATTTAATAGTATGCTTTCCACATCGTTTGTATTGCATTCACTGTCTGTCATTTTTACTTTTCCATTTTCAGCACTAATTTAATTATTACCTGAAAGGGAGGAGCCATTCATTGTTGGCAATGTAAATAATTCATAGATGCTAATATCCTTTGCTTCTCTCCTTCGCAGACATTTCATTCCGTGATAAATGCGCAATCTGTAAAAGAGTAGTGCATGCGTAAGATCTAATTATGTCCCTTGCAACTAGCATTCAGACCAATCAACCTGAATCGATAAACCTGTTGCTGCCACTGCTGCTGCTGCTGCTGCTGCTGCTGCTGCTGACAGTTAGTGATAGCACGAAAGCATTTCCGGCAGCACTTCAAATTTAACTCTTTGAAAAGATTGGGAGAATAAATTATGCCTCTTGGAGCGATACTGCTTGTAATCTCTCTCTCACTCGTGACGGCGACATATCGGCAATGCTTTCACGTCGCTCCGAACACTCGGAACACCTCCGCTGACGTTTGCCATAATTTTATGCGTGGCATTTCGGTTTGTTATTGCAACTCATGTGCCACAAAGTTGCATCGTCATCAACTGAAATGGGGCATATTTTAGGACCTGGACGCTGTTTGGCGTTTACCGAGCTGGGTTATTCGAAGCTCAGTTCACTGACCCACTGTGAGCCATTCTAATGGATCAATTTGATTGCATCGTGCTGTTGTATTGAAATGAAATGCATGGGATAATTGAGTGGATTAAAAACTCTTCTCCGACTGAGTGAAGATAGTGGATGTACATGTGAAACACTCAAAATGATCATTTGAGCAGGTGAACGTTTAAACAATATTCCCCTGTGATCAGCTTGTCTAGAGCGAGGGATGTGGATGTGGCATCGTGACGTCCTTCCATCACCTCTATCTATCTTTCTTCTTACTCTTTCACAAGAAGTTCGAGAAAGGTAAAAGGTTTTTTGCAAAAAAGGAAGTCTGAATATGAGGGGAGGGCTTTTGAGAAACAGAAAGAGGCTGGTAGCATACGTCGCTCACGTCAACAGATCAACGATGTAAATAAAGTTGAAAATGAAACCTTTTGGAGATTAGAATCTTTTGAAGCAAAACTTTGGCACTTTTTTAGATTTGCAACTTTAGTCAAATAGAATGTTTTGAAGCTCTGAATTGAGCTTCAAAAATTTATTCTCTCTTCAGAGGCGATCACAAATTGCATAGACGGGTAGTTTGCCAAACAATCAAGTAATGTGTTTGAGAAACGTGGTGGTTGGCCTGATCATGCCATTCTGTCCTTAAATTGAATGAAGAAAATGACTTTACTCTTTTCCTTTCAGCGGGAAATTTGAAGAATGCAATACCTCTCATTTCAACTCTCATCGCTGTTGAAGCGTGAGTGGATGCAGATTGCCTATTTAGATTTCCTTCTTTCATGGAACCATCTAGCACCTGCTTTTCAACGTTATGAGGTGTTTCCGACTGAAGCGAATGAAATCAGCCACACTTACCGATACATAGCACTGAATTGAATCTATTGCCCACAATCACTCGGATAATGATAAGGATAATGACCGCACCAATCTATTGCTATGAATTGCCGCCTCCTTTAATATTTCCTTTCCCTGCTCAAGGTAAGCCAGGAAGGATGGATGGGTGGGTGGCTCACGAGGTTCACGAAGCAGCAATGCAGCGCAGCGATATGCCCGTGCTTCCCATCCTCAAGGGCAATGTACGTCGGATGGATGAGTTACAACTTTTATGCTTTTAATTCTTCCTCTGTCCTTGTTTTGTCATCGAGAAATTGCTAGCCATTCCCGGGTGATGAGATTCACTTCCGTGAATTCTCCGTTCCACCGAGTCCTTCGCTTTCCCTCCGCAATGGTGAGCCTTTAAGGCAGACGACTATCTTTATCGCGATTTCTTCCACTTCATATCACAGTTAAGCTTTCATGTCACATGTTCTAATCTAATTGATCCCTCCCCTCAGTACACACACACACACACACACACACACACACATCTATTCCATATGCTTAATTTTGCTTCTTGCAAAAGTGCAATGTGTTGCAAATGGTTGTGGAATTTGCAATGCACAACTTCTATTTCAATTTATCATTTTGTCTTCCATGAAAAGGACACTTCTCTTTCCCTACAGCAACAAGCTGAATCCATAGACGGCTGCTTTCTCCATCGAAAGTTCTCATTACTTCTGTCAACGAGCCATACCTACCCGGCACGTTGATGACTGATAGTTTTGGTTATCAGAGAATAGTGCGATGTCCTTGCTAGCATGTTTTAAATACGTTTCATCGCTTTTGCGAAATCGGATCTAACAGTTATGTGGGACTTCACCGTGTGGCTAGCAAACATTACTCATTGATCCGACAGCCGCTGGTTTCAACGGTGAATCACTTAGGTAAGAAGAAGCGAAGTCTTGAAGAAAAAAAGGACATTAATTCGTCGTCATTCATTTAAAATCATTTCAATGTAAAATTGTCTTTTCGCCCTCTCTCTCTCTCCGCGTGCTTGTTTCTGTGTATGCGTGGGTATGCACATTTACGTGTGCAATGAAGTGTAGGCATTGGGAAGTAGGAATTCCATATTTCCTGCTTTTCTCGGCGAAACTGATATTTCAGGCTTCTTTCAGCCTGAATCGTTCGATAAAGGAAATGAAATCGCGTGAGGCGTACGCTGCACGCGCTCCATCTTCCTTCCTTTGCCTTGCACGAAGGACTGACTGTTTTTCCTTCCGACATTTCTGACAAAGCGAACTTTTATCGATTCACTGCATAAAGTGAAATGATTTAATTCTTTATGGTTAAATGGATGATGTTAGTGATTACATCACTGTAACTGACCGTGACATACAAGTATCGGAGGAGAAGAAGTGGTTCCTTACCTTATCAGCCGTTATCATCCTAGTAGGGAGAACACCTGGAGCAACTGATAAGATGATCCACTTGTCACCTCTCCTAGCACTTCTCACTTAGAAATCGAAAATGCACATTTTTCCGCTCTCCTGAACCATCAAATGAACGACATTCCGCTTGAATAACAGTTTAGATAAGAGGTCTTAAATGTTCAAGCAATTCTTAGAAAATGGGCGATGTTGGAAATGGGAAATATCGGAAGGAATTTGAATTGCTTAAGGATAGGAAACTAGCTGATGGAATATTGTTGGCCGAAGAGAAGTCCTAAACTGTACAGTTAAAAATAACGGTTGGAAATTAATATATCGGTTAATGAAATAATGTTTTTCCTTCCTTTCCAAGATTTACTTCAAAAACTTTAGAACCAACTGCTTCAGAAAGTGTTTGCTGAGACTTGGGATCTCGTTCACTGGCCTGCCATCGGTCATTTAATAACTATTTCAAGATATTTTGAAACGAAGCGAGAGCTCTGATTAAGGCGGGATTTTGTCCGGGAAGACGATGATCTCACTGAAAGTTTGGAGTATAAGTAGTTAACCGGTGATAGCTACGTGATTCAGAAGACTACGAGACAACGCATTTGTTTTACAAAGCTTCGCAGAGTAGTAGCACTTGTGTCCGGAAGTAGAAACTGAGGGAAATATTTCTGCTTAATCATTGTACAAATTTCGGGTATATGCTTAGCAGGACGTGGAGCGAAAGGAGGAGCATAAATTTAACTGAAGTAGTGAAGTGAGAGCATTCTAAACTCATTCATAACTTTATAGAGTGAGGCAACGGCGGACGACGGTTGTGGTAGGCATGTACATAAATGTCCGTACATGCTGTTGTATTTGGGCGGTGGTGTAAGGCGCGCAAGAGGTAAGGGGTAAGGCGTAATAGTAGGATTTGATTCAATTCTGATAAAATACAATTCATCACATGCTGCACTTTGTCTGGTGGGAATCGAGGAGGCAAGGCGTTTCTGTTGACATGTTAGTAAAGTAATTTCAGTTTGATTTACTTACTCGTCACTTGACGTTGATGAAGGATTGATTAATCCAAGTTATTTTCATCCTGTTCCGCACCGTCATCGACTGCGCTGAAAGTTTAACTTTCATCACGGACACTGACGCTGCGTAACGGCTTTCGAAATTTCCCTAAGTGAGATGATGTCTTTTCGTTTATATGTATGTATTTTGCCGATTAATTCAGTTTTTTTGGTCTGTTTACACATTTTCTTTCTGATTTAATTAATCTACTCAGCATAAAGTACTGTCACACACACACACACACACACTGGTGTAGGTCCTCCTTGATCTAATTTATGAAAACATTTCTATCATATACAATTAAGACCTTTTGGATTAAATTTAACAACACCACTTGCCTCGAAATGAAGTTGCTGGCAGCAAACTGCCTAGGCATCTCTTCTTCCCATCAAGGAGGAAGAAGTGAAGGGAAACGTCGGCTAAGTGTTGTGCTCTCAGCAGAGGTCCGGTCCATCTTGCTAGCTGATCCGTCCACAGCGGGTCACCTCTCTTTTTTCGCATCAAATTCTACTACTACCTTCCCTACAACTTGCAAGCTACAGTCACAAGCAAACCTTACTGTCACGTTACTATCACATGCAACATGCAAAGTCGGAAAGCACGGAATCCAAACAACCGCGGAACTCTGTCTCTGCGTAAACACAAACACCATCATCAATCAGCGCCCATAGTTCCACCCTTCCGCCACGCAAACATTTCATTTTCCCAATTTCGTATTTCGCGAAATCAATGCTGGATCGGCGGAACACAGCTAGTAACTGTATTATTATGTTGCAGTAATACTGGTCGTTAAGGAGGAGCAGTTGCCTTGCTCAGTTCATTGTTGTCTTTATTTGCATACGTCATTGCTTATGTACAATGTGAGCGAACCCGACCGACGCAAGGTGCTCGTGCTACAAGTATTTTTACCGGTTAATAATTGAACAAAATGAAGCAAAGCTAAAATGAGTTGTTTTATTAAAAGCGCATCTTGTATTAATAGCCGCTTTCCTACCGCACTCTTTGAAAGTGCTATGGCAAAACGTAAAAACCGGCGCTTCAACTAATTAAATTCCTCCTTTGCAGCTTTCACACAATAATCCATTTATTCAGATTGACTATGTCCTTTATTAACAAGGTTTCATCGATCTCCTTGGGGTCAGAGAAGTGAAATGAAATGTTTGATACATAACTTAGCCTTAATTCTCTAATTCTTGCAGTTGCTGGAGAATCGAGTGGAGAAGTACGTAACAGATTTAATTTAAATTCACTTATATTTAATTGGTAACATTACTTGATTCTTCTTTCTTTCTTATCTTCTCCTTCCTTCCTGATAAGTCTAAATAAGGCTGCCATTGAAATTCTTGTCGAAAAAGCCCCCAGTAATTTGTCTTCTCCTGGTAACTGATGTCAAATTTCAGGATGTCATTTTACAAAAAGGTGGAAAATGGATCTAGCTTGGATGATGAAGTGCCTGCATTGGAATCATATTTGCCTAATTCAATTATTTATATCATCCTGTATTCCTTGGCAGTACCACCAAATATCCTGTTAGCATATATGGGCCTGAAAAAGGGCCTCATTTCGGCGCGTGTCAAGTACCCTACCTTAGGCATGACAATTGCCAATTTATACGGACTTTTTGGATATTTGATGCTGAATTCAGTCTATTTGATCATGCTATTCGGTAACATTAAGCTGAGCCTATTTTTATGCAGCTTCTTGCGCACAGTCATTTACAACACCACGTACGTCATCTACTTCCTATTTCCGGTGCTGGCCATTGACCAATGGCTTTTAGTGTGCCACAACTGTGACTTGAGCATTAAGACGTTAACGATGGTAATTTTGACATGCTTTGTGATTCCAATGTTAGTTGCCACCTACGACCTTTGCCTTCAGGACGTGCTTCTCTATGACTTCATATTTGCGTACATACGGATGTCACCCTACACTAACGTTGTGAGTTGCTTTCCTTGACTACTTTCTCAAATTAAGAGTTACTAATGAAAGGACCGATCTCAAATGGTGGATCGATCACCGGAGCTTTACTTTTTTGACGTGAAGGAGTTTAGCAGTGAAAATTTGTCCCACATCTGTTTTCCATGCGGACATTCCACGTGTCTGAATAGTTGTTAGCGTATCTGAACACGTAGCTGAAAAAAAAGGAGGAAGTTGAGATTCTTAGGCTTTAGAGGAGCGCGTGTCTGTCGAATCATCATCATCAATCGATGCCTCCACGTCAAATCAAATCAGTGGGAGAAGAAAGGAAGAGAGCAAGCAATCACTTTAATCACTTAAAAGTGTCATGTACTTCTTAACTCGTCCTCCCCCTCCTCCTTCCTTCCTTGTAGGTCAGGGTGTGCCGAGCGAGCAATGCATTACTGAGCTGCTAACGAAAGCACACATTACTTGCACAGCTCTGCTTAGCTCATTAGTTAATTAATTAATTAATTAATGATCTATCTATTTCAGTTCGTGTTCTTCGTGTTATCGCCGTCATTCTTCATTTTCTCATTCATATGCAACCTGCTGGTGCTCTTGTCCATCGTTCGAAGACAGACCAAAGCAGCAAGGAAGCAAAGTGGACGAAGTTTGAATCCAAGACATCTGCAACAGCAGAAGGCTATCGTTTACACGTATATTTTGCAGGCGTTTATGCCACTTGTCTTGGCTACGCCATACTACATTGCAAGTTCGTCCTTCCTTTTCCTTTTGGGATAGAAATTAGGAAAGAGCAGGCGCTGACCCTAGCACAGACCTCTCTCTATACTCATCAACAAATTAAGTGAGGAAAGAAGAAGTCATTTTGGGAACGAAATCAAGCGTCCGTCCATCTGTCACAGGAAACTTATCCATCCGTCACACTTGCATGTTTCATTCTTCCGCATCTTCTCCAATTGAAGAAGTTGCCACGATAGCAAATGTGATCCATCGGTGGCTATCCGATCACTTGGCTGAGCTCAGATCACATTCCATTTCAGATCTATTTTTAATGTTTTCAATCGATATAACGATGATGTGGTTCACCGTATGCGAAGCAATTATCGGCATCCATCCGCTTTCAAATGCTTTAATCAACTTGTTCTTACTTCGACCTTATCGACGAGCACTGATGAAGATGTGGGCGAGGAAGGGGCGGAAATATGATTCCACTACAATTGCTAACACACATTTCATGGACGGCGATTGCTTCTTGTGAGCACTACAAGCGAGCACTGCTTCTGCCAACAGCACAGCGGTGATGTGATGGTTGTTGCAGTCAAACGGTCCACTTGCGCTACATCCCAGTCTGCATGACGTTTGTTGCTCGAGGACTGGGAGCCGCTCGCTCCATTTAGTTAAAACCTTCGAAAGCTCTTTGCAAAATATCTTCGCTTTCTTGCCCAAACATAGGCGCTACGTTTCCCGCCGTTGTCTATTCCAAAGTTGTTACATTGAAGTGAGTGATTCTCATGCCATACGACTAAGAAATCCTCGCATTACTTTCAACCATTCGATCACACTCTTTCACTATGTTAATTACGGCACATCCTTTTTTTGCCACCTTATTACCGTCTCATTATGTTTCTACTCTCTTACTACTGTGACCCAATCCTACAAACATCATCGATTGGAGTATCCTTATGAGCCTCACCTAACATTTAGTCACATATTTAAACTAAGCTTCATCCTGGGATGGAAATTCCTGAGAAAAAGATCCTCAAAAACCAAATCTAAATTACCTCTTTAAGATCAACTTTTCGACGTTTTGTAGCGAATAATACCAAAAAACTTAACATGTTACGTGATAATAATTGCAATAAGGCCAACTGCGGTTGGCTCTTGTTACTGGTATGTATAAAATAATGACTATACTTCGTTAATGCAAAAAACTTTAACTATGTGCCCGAGCGAGCATAAGTAATAACAACTTTCTTAATTCACATAAATATATACCAACATGGATTCGATGCAATATTAGGAATAAATATAAGTGGAAAGTGCAAAGAGCATCTAGTAGGGTAGAACACAGCAAATGATAATTATGGATAAGAAAACTTCCCTAATTGCTCAGCCCATCTAAAAGAGAGTACTAGTTTCCAACTATAATTTGAGCAGATTTAGAGTTGAAACAACAAATAATTCTGCAGAATACGCTCCAGAAATTCAATAACAAATTGCAAAAAATGTTAAGAAAAAAAATGAAGACAGAAAAATGATAAAGCACAACAGAATTACAACTGGAAAAAACAGGAAAATACACAAATCTAAAACTGCTTAAATTGATATTTCATAAGTGTCGGGAATTGATTAAGTGCTCTATTAAATGGATATCAGTATTTTTACGTCTTGACAACGCTATTTGGTACATCGTATCATCAGCTACTTTTGTGTATGACTGATTCGGAATCAAAGCTAGTGAAGAATAGAAGAAATTGCAAGACCAAAAATTACCGAATAAAAGTGTGACTCATAAAAAGTTCGAACTCGAGCATTAAGCATACTGAATTGAAAAGACTAAATTAGAGGGAAATAAATTTCAAAAATGATCCCTAAGAAAATCCTCTTTTTTTGAAAATTACGTCGTTATTTATGGAAACACAAAATAAGGCTTACTATTGTGAACATTGAAAGCACTAATCTTCAAATGATAGTCACATTATAGAACTCTTCACTGCTTACTGAAATGAATGCAAAAATTTCATGCCAAATAAATAAAAGATAATTATGTAATATAACATAAAAGTATTTCAATTTGAACCTCTATACAAAAATTTGAAGCAAGTGCAAAACTAAGCGCATTCCTTTTCTTTTTTCTTTGCACAGTCGGCATATGTGTGGAAATTGCACGTGTGGAATTTATACCCTTTATAAATTATGGAAATTGTATAGGAGAATGTTTCCTCATCTTAACAGCGTTGCACTCCACGTTGCTAGTACCAAGTCGCTTTCTACAAGCGCTAGTTCTTCGTCTATTAATCGGATTAGTACCACTGCACACCGATCCCGAATTCTGAAACATCAGTAAAAAATGCATGTAAAAAGTTGACAAGTTTTTGCGCCACTCAAAAACCATAATGAAGTTAATTTAAAGTAAAAAGGGAAGGACTGGCCGTTAGAGCTGTAAAGTTTGACACGAAAATGCTATAACTTTTTGTTATAGTATTTTTTAATTTCAACAAATATACAGTAATTTTATTTCAAGCACTTGTTACTCATAACACAACTCAAAGAGAGGCTGCAATCCTTTGCACTCACCAATATGTTATTGGTATTCAGTGCATTTATTCCCTAGCAGTCTGTTATTGAAAAGTGAGAAAAATTAAACCTCCAATGCAGCTACTGATACTTCTAAATTATTTGAATCTGCAACATTTTCGAAACGATTGAGGGAATTGCAGGAAATACGTCCCTGAAAGTATTGTTACTTTTAACACCGAGAAAAAGGTTCCTCCACTGTTTCTGCACAAAAGTTTTAATCCAAACATGATAATGAGGTGTAAGTGCAGAAAAATTTTTTGCAGAACCAGAAATTTGTGTTGAGGACGACTTCGCTATAAATTAATGAACTTACGATAACACTCCTTCGCTGGTTAATTAACAGCGTTATCAAGTGACTTATGTTCAAACGCTACACACGAAGTTGGTAAAAAAAATGGTAAAACTATCGCAAATTTGGACTTCAAAGCTAATACATTACAGTTACGCTCCTGGGCTACTACCACTACCCTTCCTGAGCAAATCCTTCTCGCTTTATTTCGATGGATAAGAAACGATTAAAAAGCTAGTTAAGAGCTATTTACAAGGCAAAATGAGACCTTTCGTTGAGGTTTTGGCATTGCGAACTTCTTGAACTGTTCCAATAACTCGTCATCTGAAAGCTTTCCTATGTTGCTTGTGTGGACACCAATCCTTCTGAATTTATGCTTTAGAACAGCCAGAATCTCATCTCGTGTCATCAAATCCGGAAATAAGCATGTCGACATAGAGGGCACAACCTCGTCCTCATCATTTCTCATTCCTTGGAGGAGCAGAATTCCGAGAATTCTGACAAGTAAACACATACATTCACACACATCGCGCAATCTAGAAAGAATAAATCGAATTCAATCCGAGACAAAGGAATGGTTACTTCGTCCTCCACTTCATTACAGATCGCCCAGTTATTCGGACCTGAACATCATCCTCAAATTTAACCGATTCAGAAAATAATTATTAAGCAATATTCGCCCACTTCTCCCAATCTTTCGCAGCCCTCCACCTCCACCTCCACTTGACATAACTCAGCCCTGTTGCTCACACTTCGAGCTCTGTTCGCTTTTGCACTATCAATTTCTCTTCCAAATCTACCAAGACCTGCCCAACAAACCCTCCCCCTCCTCCTCCACCACACTTTTTTCCATTCAACCGGGTGAAACGGTTCAGTGCGTTGCATAGCAGTTGCATATTAGGTAAGAAAGTATGGTGTGTCAGATGACAGGGCCCTCGGGCGCCTTTATGCTTTCATCTAGGTCTTTTCATGCGGAGCAACACGAGGTTTATCGAGGTCATACAAGTCCTATGGCTCTCAGCAGAAATCGAAATTTGACTTTTTCCTTCTTGTATTTATTTTTAGTGCGCAGATGTTTCATAATACATTTCAAAGCGGGTTACTCTCTGTACTCTACAGTATTGGAAGCAAACCATTACAAATTTGGGACAAAAAGGTTACTTCCACTTTTTCGAAATTAATGTCACTTTTTACGTCGCATCAAAGGCTCAGTCATGGCATGATGCTTCAACATTTAGTTTAAATTTAATTGAAATTATCAGAAACAACGTCTGACGCATTTCATTTAAATCAGGTTCGGAATGGCCATATAAAACGCATTAACGATGACGACATACAGTCGCTAATAATCGAAATATTGGGGACAAATGTGAGGTGAGATATTTTGCCATTATTCGTGATTCTTTTTTTACATTTACTAACTGTTTAGTTCGCCTTTAATGAGGCAACTATATTTAATGTATGCCAAATTATATAAGATGACAAGATTCGGAAGAATTTAAAATTGTAAAATTGTTACTTTTCGCTTTTTTTGGATGGCGAAACGCTATAAATTACGAACTCGTGAATGTTCTCATTAATCATTGTTTCTGCCATTATTTCTGCATTAATGATATATTCAAAATATTTTGTTTTATCAGAAAATTTCAGCACCACGTATATTTCGTGCCCATTAGATCCTAAGAAGACACTAGGAATTAAATTACCATATTTGGTGATAATTGTTAAGAATATGAAAAAATATTTCTCGTTTGAAGTACAGGTTTGTAATTTACTTGTTTCATTAGCTCTCCGATATTTTATTTTTCTTCTCGACGTATTATAATGTCTTCTTGATCTAAATTTTAGTCGATATTGTTGGTTTCGAAAAGGAAATGTGGTTGAATTGTTGATAAAAACAATTAGATAAATATTTATCACTTTTCTTTCATGTTTTCATGACATGCAGTAGTATTTTCAGTGGATGACAACAAGATCGGTCCAAATGATAACCGGATTCATTCATTACTTTTATTTATTATTGTAATCGTTACTACATCTCATGCCATTCGTTAGTGCTCTCCTTCGTGAAAGTTTTTTAGTGCAGGAGATTTCTACATCTGTCATATCGGCAGCAAAGTCGAAATTATTGCATCGTTAATCCTGAATTTTGCAGGTACTCGATGACAAAAGTGTAAAACGACGTTTTCGGGCATCTAATTTTCAATCCAATACTCGTGTGAAACCATTCATTTGTACAATGCCTATGCGGTTAGATGAAGGATGGAACCAGATTCAGTTCAATTTGGCCGACTTTACGAAACGTGCGTATGGCACAGCTTATGTCGAAACCCTTCGTATACAGGTTCATGAATTTAACAACTTATAATCACCGTATTGAGAACGTCTCTTGTTTGTGTGTTTACTTTTTCGTGCAGTTTGAACGTCTCGAATATTTAGATTCATGCGAATTGTCGGATCCGTCGAATTTACTTTGCGGACCGGTTGTATTCTGAAGATGAGCTTCCTGCTGAATTCAAGTTATATCTGCCTATTAAAAGTGGCATCCAGGGTGCTGGTTTTTCACCAACAAGTGATGATGATCCCGCAGTAGCAGTGGCAAGTGCTTTTTGCATTTTAATAATGTAGATTGTTTTAAAGATGTGTTTTGTTTCAAAAATTAAGCACAGTTTCCAATGAAATGGAGAATGGAAGAAATTGAGAATTCACCCAATATAACTTCTATAATGGTTTAATTGGTGGCACTAAGTCTTGCATTTCAGAATATTATGATATGCAGTTCACATTATTGAACGTATATCACAACCTATATAACCATGGTGGCGAATAAAAAGCAGTAGAGCCATATAAGCCAAGTTTTTATATTAATAAAAATTTCAGGATAGTCGCACATGATTGCTATCCGATCGAGGTCATGAAAATGGTTGTTATATTATGAAAGTGGAAATAGTATTACTTGTTGTATTTTCATATTTTGCATCAAAAGAAGCAATCATTTGTACATATATTATGATCTCATTTGGCATATCATCTGCTTAAGCTATTTGTTGTATAAATTAAATTGCTCTGCTTGTTTTTTGTACGTTCTTCAGTTAATTTCAGAACTTACTCTTTTTACTTTTGCAAATTTTCACGAGACCCTTCAAGTAAATTTCATTCATTTGCACTTTGAGTTAATAAAAATGTATTAGTAGAAGAGTGCTATATTTATTTCACTTTTAAAATGAATGATAGATGAATTTTAATCCCTTTTGCAGCTAAATGCTTGAGCTTAATGTGAAACAAAGTGGGATAAGTAAGCGCGTCCTGAATGTACTTTACAGAAAGACAAAAGGCGGTAAAGTCGTAAAAGTAAGGTTTTATTTTAAGAAGACAGTAATAGCCATATTCAAGAGTTCCATCTGTTCCCTAAAAGTGTTGAGTATCTTGGCAGTTTTCCATTTCTAATATCGAAAGTTGTTAATTGATAACTGTTACACTGATCGGATTGTCTATTGTTACAGCGAGTGCATGAGCAGTATCTGAGAAACGATATTGGTTGTGGACTAGAATCGTGCAGAAGTTGTCAAGCAGTTGGGAGTCATTCGCTCACTGATTTAACTGTCCAAATTTCATCCGTGGTACCTATCAAACACGCTGTCATTCTTGATTCGTCGGCAATAATTCGTTTCCATCATTTGTTCGACAACTTAAAGTTCACGTTAGTGCTGCGTATAGTGAGGTGTTGCCCAAGTGATTATAAAATGTTCTCTTTTCCCTTTCAGGAACATTATTATTACGCAAACTGTTTGGGAAGATGTGAAAAAATCAAGCCCGCGATCTTATAAATCAATGTACACATTGTGCTACGAGAGTCCGGGCAGGAAAAGTTACGTATTCATGGATGACTTTCATTCTGAAACTCATCTTGATCGTGTTGTGGGTGAAAGTGAAGAAGATAGGTAAGTGTCTGTGAAGTAATTGCGCTATCGTATAAGAATTATGTCATATTTTAAAAAATTGGTTTAATTTGGTAATTATTCCTTTTTCTACGTTGTTTTTCATATCATTATCGATTGCTTTGTTTAGTTAATTGAATTTTTAAGGCTAACTAAATCTCTTATAATTTGTGCAAAGTTTTACGAAAATCATTGGAAGCAACTTTCTATGGTTCCGATCATCATATGTGGTACTGCTGTAAGCAAAGATCGGTTAAAAAAACAGTTTGAGAATGTGTTCACTTTACAAGAATACGTTGAAGGTTGGAATTTTTGCATCCATTTTCTTTCTTAATTTTTATCTCACACAGTTGCTACTTTGACACTATGAGTGTTTATTATTTTCATAAGTAACAATCTCATGCTTAAGGGATTTATTACTAATATATATGTATTGGAATGACTTTTTATTCCTAGGTATGAAGGATAATGTTGATTTGCTCAATAAACTGGCTGTTTACAATGCAGAAAGCGAGGGTCGAGGACGTATTTTGTTTCCAGAGTATTTGACTCACGATATAATACAGAATGGGATTCGAAATGGAAATTTTAAAAAAGCAACATTCCAAGTTTGTATTGATTACTTCCTTATATCTATTGGTTTTTTTACCTTTTTTGTGATTTTTATTCAGTTCATTATGTAATTCAAGACAGGAATGTTGTATTAGTTGCTAAAAACTATCGCAAGGATATGTCGAAACACTTTAGCATGTCTTCAGCTTTCAATAGTTCTGTTCTACAGATGTTTCAAAAACTTGTAGAGATCTGCAAATTTTGCAGATGTAACATTACAGATTTAAAAATTGTTTTAGGTATCGCGTGAAAATTATATGGAAGCATATGTTCATGTAGATGAGGGGAATACGTGGTTTATTCAGGGACGTGGCAATATGAACCGTGCTGTCAACGGTGATACTGTTGCTGTGGAACTGTTGCCAGAATCTGAGTGGACTTGCCCACAGAAAGTTATTCGAGTAAGTAAAGTTAACAATTCTTTCGTTTAATTTTTTTCTGGTTTTTTAGAATCTGATTTCGTCAAAACTTGCAAGGTTTTCAACTTTATATGCTTAATGCATATTTGTCATATTAAATGCTTGCGTTTTTATATTAGGAAGTTATATTAAGAGGCTTATTTTAAGCTACGAGATGTGGAAGAAATTGAAATGAAAGATGCAGTTGATAAAGAGGATGACAAAGATGAAGAGGAAATCGAGTTGAAAAGGTCGCGGATGGAAGAAAAAGTTCCGTCTGCTAGAGTGGTTGGAATTGTTAAACGAAACTGGCGTCAGTATTGTGGAATGATTCTGCAACCTGCTGTGAAAGGTTTGTTAAGTGCTTAGCTTGCGCAAAATTCTCTTATGGTAATGTAATTTTCATGAAATTATTCTTTACTTCTTTCTATTAAAGAAATCCTTTTGTTTTAATTTTTTTGTTCTCGTTTTCGCTGCTCATTTACTCGCTTGAATGACTTTAATAGTAGTGTAGTACTTTTTTCGTATACAAATCATATATTATTAATTTTCATTCCTACAATCCATTTTTCTGTGTTAAAGGTTGCTACATCATTCATTTGTTTAAAAGTGTAGGATAGTGACTGAAAATAATATCAGCAAAAGTGGAATCATCGTTAGTGTAGCGAAGTGGTTAAATATTTGTATAAAGCTAGTGCTATCATGTTATATTTACAAAATTCATTTATAGATTCAACGTCTGTACTGTTTGCTGCGGCAGAACGACTTATACCTCGTATACGAATTGAAACACGTCAGGTTGAATGTTTGATAGGAAGGCGGATCATTGTTGCAATTGATAGCTGGCCCAGAGATTCACGCTATCCAATTGGACATTATGTAAGAAGTATTGGCATGGCAGGTGATCGGGAAACGGAGAATGAAGTAATTAAAGACAACGTTTAATTTTTTAGTTTCTAGCCTCAAAACACTTGTGCAGGAATGTGTATACTTCTCTGCTTCGACTTTAATTTTAACTTTTTCATCCTTTGATTCACTTACTTTGCTTTTTGAGCGAGCAGTAAGGCTTACCTTGAAGGTGTTGTTATTGGAGCACGATGTGCCACATGGGCCATTTTCGGATGCTGTTTACGCATGTTTACCTGAGATTCCATGGAATGCGCCTAATGAAAGTCATCGGAAAGATTTTCGTTCATTAACAGTGTGTTCAGTTGATCCTCCTGGTTGTACCGATATCGACGATGCTTTTCACTGCATCCAGATTGCATCAGATCTCTACGAGGTTGTAACTGTAACATTTTTTTTCACTTTTTAACTTTATTTTTAATTTAACTGAGAAACGTTTCCGGTTGGTGTTCATATTGCGGATGTTTCGCATTTTGTTAGACCAAATACAGCGATGGACGCAGAAGCTGCTCATCGCGGAACTACTGTCTATCTTTGTGATAGGTGAGTGCTTGCTGGGTTACTGACAAATATTCCTTGGAATCATCAACCATAAAACAGTACAAACACAGTAACTATTAGTTGACATCATTACATCATCAACGAGTCATTCATTACATCATGTTAAGAAATATCTAAGTCGCTAACTAGGCTGCTATGTTTGTATTGTTTTATTACTAGGAACTAAACATTTAGAATCAAAATTAATGGATAAATTGCTGTTAAGTAATGTCGTTGACAAAAATGATGCACAAAAGAAATGTTTTAGACGTATCGACATGTTGCCGGAATTACTTTCAAGTGATTTGTGTTCACTTCGCGAAAATGTCGATCGTCTGGCTTTTTCAGTGATTTGGACTTTGACAGCCGATGCTGATATTATTGATATTAAGTTTCATAAATCTCTTATACGTTCTAGTGCTGCGCTTACTTATGAGGAAGCTCAGAATAAGATTGATGATTGTTCTCTGGTTAGTCTGTTCTCTGTTTCATTTTCAACTGATTGATGTGATAAATAAGTAGCAGTGCGTAACTGCTGTTAATAGGATTTTGAAACTTTAGAATAATGAGAAGATTCTAGATCTCAATGAGAACTATACTAACTAGTCTTTGTTTGTATGACTTGTTAGTCTTTGTTAGTCCTTGTGCCATTACATTTTATTACATTATACGATTATAGACAACTTGATTGGATTATGGGAATCAGTGAGCAGTGATCGTTCCATATTCTAATAATTTTGTTTCAGTCAGATTCTCTCACTGTGAGTTTGAGAACATTATTGACACTCTCGAAGAAGCTAAAGGCAAAGCGCTATGCTAATGGTGCGTTATCCTTGGCTTCCTCTGAAATCAGATTTAACATAGATTCCGAAACGAAAGATCCCATCAGTGTGCAAGAGAAAAAGATGCTGGCAACTAACAGCATGGTGAGGATCACTACTATCTTATTTTATTAAATTGTACGTGCGTTGTTTTATATCGCTTGATTTCACTAGCATGAGTGCTACCTGCTTAAATGTATGTGTTGCTGGTTTTTCCAAATCTGTTCCCTTCAATTGTATTTTCATCACAGGTCGAAGAATTTATGTTGCTGGCTAACATCTCCGTCGCGGAACGCATAACGGCGGATTTCCCGAATTGTGCTCTGCTTCGACGGCACCCAGTCCCACCGGAAGAAAATTATAAGCCGCTGGTTAATGTAAGGGAAAAGTTATTATGTGTGTTTATTTTTTTCCTTTCATCCCGAAAGCCTTGAAATTCGCATTCAAAAGTTTTTAATTCTGAATTTAGATGGCGAGGGCGAAAGGCTTTAAAATGAATACTGAAAGTGGAAAAGCATTTTCGGAAAGTTTGGATAAAGCCGTGGATCCTAGTAATGCAATGTTGAATATACTATTCCGAATGTTGGCCACACGTTGTATGACCCAGGCCGTGTATTTCGCTTCAGGTTTTTAAGAATTTTTCTCATCTATTTGAAGTTAGATTATCGTTTATGTATTTTTATCGTATGCGACAAGCAATTTTTTTTTCAGTTTTTTACAAAATGTTTGTAAGAAAACTGCTTTAGAGCTCCATGTTTACCACTCACGTGTTTTATACCGGATGTTAAAGGTACTAAATATAACAAATAATTTTGTCACATTATGGGTCAGTATTTATTCTAGGATCGCTGCCAACCGAGCAATACGTTCATTTTGGACTTGCTGCTCCAATCTATACCCATTTCACATCACCAATTCGAAGATATGCAGATATAATGGTTCATCGTCTACTTTCTGCTTCAATTAGTGCTGATTCCACTTTTCCTGAAATGTTGAACGGTGAATTGGTCACCAAAATTGCAAACAACCTCAATTACAGGTTGCTGATGAAGTCCTTATATTTAAAGCAATTAGGATAAGTACGTGGAAAGTTATTGTAACCCGTAAAATGTACACCTAAGCAAAATAGCATCTAAAGCGAAGCTTGGAAATGTCAAATTCTGTTGTTTTTGCTAAATTACTTTTTTTACAATGTTTGATGCATGACGTTTTCGTTTTTTTGAGGCATAAACAAGCACAGTACGCCGGCAGGGCGTCGATTTTGCTCAATACATTACTTTACTTCAAGGATCACACTGAATTGCACGATGGTTTTGTGATGGGAATCCGAAAAAATGGTATTCAGGTAACGAGCGATGTTTGCGGAATTTATTTTGTACATTCCGAATTTTGCAGATTAAATTGTTTTCCTCAATTAGTTCAAATAGCATCCATTTGGATTTATAACTTTATGCAGGTGTTTGTACCAGCTTATGGATTCGAATCAATCGTCGTTTTTCCGAGCGGATCAAATTATCAAGTAACAGACGATTCGTTAGTAGCAGAAGGTGTAGAAATAAGGAGTTTCCAACGCATAACAGTTAAGCTTTCGCTGGATAGGACTGATGTCCAACATATCCGCCTGGATATAAAACTGATTTCACCGAAGATTCCTGGTTTCAGCGTTGACTACATTCTTTCTGCTCCGGAAGATTGAAAGTTCGTACATTGTATGTGCTATTATATTTTCCTGTAGTACCCCGCTCTTTATGCAAAAATGACTTGTTACAAAGAATCAGAAAAAAACATCTGTCAGAATTGTAGTCCGCCTTAATATCACTTTTCCTCTTGGGAAAGCTATTGCACTTTTTTTTTCACAGTTTATTTTTTTTATTAAATGTCATCTATTATTCAAGGTTGTTGATAAGTTTCATGATACTACTACGTATGTGTGTGTGTACGTGTTCCCCTAAATGATAAAACCGTTAAGTAACTGACTGGGTTGTATTTAAAAAAACCAATTCGAGATCAAATTTCATCAGTTTAATGATCATAGTTGCTAAAACAACATTACTTAACAAGCTTACACGACTAAATCAGCGAGTTACCACCCGCAGTGATATAAAAGTAAGGGAACGGAATAGTCTATAGCGCTTATTCTTTGAATATGCACTGATATATATAAAGAGCATTTTGATAGTATTCTGGCCTATGATATTAGCGTTCGTAACACATGCTTCAAGGAACTAAGTATATCCCTCCGTGATTTCCTCCCCGAAATTTTTCCGCAAAACGCCAATTACTACATCACACTGCATTTCAACTTTTCTGTTGTCATCTGAAACAGAATAATATACAATATAAATAATAGAAACAACCAGTAGCAAAAATGGAATGACCCAACACTTCACTCACTCTCGAGTAGTCAAGTATGCAATCCCACTTCCTCGCCTCTAAGTGCTTTCTTTCAAACTAAAAAAAGTACCTTCAAGGAGTTCACTTAAGAACGGTAACACCGATGGTAATGTTGGTGCAACTGCATCACCCATACGCTCGAATAACCATTCCAGAACCAATAAAGTACGATAACGAACCTAAAACAACGTATCTCACTCATTAAGTCAATTTTGGTCTCTTGAATTTTACTGAAAATTGGAAGCATACACACAGAGCTTAATAGTGCATGCAAACATCTAAGTAAAACAGGACCAGGAAGTTTTGATGATAAAAAAAAATGTGCAAAAGTTTTTTTCGACTCTTGTAAGTGGTTAATTTTATCATCCAATACTCGAAGACCTAACGCAACATATTTCGGGGTAGGTATGTGACTCCGCTTCCTAGTTTTGGCAAAAAATACCTTCGAACTTTGACTACGCGTTTTTAACATGATTTTATTGATTACATCCATTAGGATTTCATTTTGACAATCGATAATGTTGTAGAAACACTCAGCCAGGTGAGGTACGCAGCGGAGTTCATGTCCTGGCACATCTTTATTATCTATTTCATCTATTAAGAAATCCAGCACAACTTTTGCACGTTCCCTGAAAATTTCCATTTAAAATTTCATTTGGAAGAAAACAAACTACGCCCATAGAGCCTTATTCAAATTGTTTTTTTCAGTGAAAGAGTTTTATTCAAAGAAAAATCACTGAGAAAATACTTTTAAATTAAATGAAGCAAATTATTTCATTAATGTTTTTGTTTTTTTCTTGATTTTTTGTAAATCTAACGAAGAAAACCTATTAAAACTAACAAAGTAAAGAATGTTGGATGACGGGCACAGTTTTTAACAAAGTCAATTACAACGGTCAGCAAATGACCCATTGTCGAAGCTTCACCGTCATAAAATATCAACGATTGAGAATCTGTAAGTGTATGCGTTGATTAAAATTTTAAGGTTTTAAAACTTGAAAACTAAAACAGTGATGTATAAAAAAAGTGATACCTGTTATACAAGAATTGCACCGCGAAAAGATATCCGGCAAGAAATTAAAAAATCGACCAAAATGTGGCAGTGCTATGTTTTTGTATGATTCGTAGAAGCTGTAACAATAGTCGATATTGCTTCAAGGCTTAATAATTGGAAAAGTTAGATCAGAAAAGCGAATTCTACCATTTATTAAGGGGAAAAAGGTTTGCGACGTTAAACTTTTTAACAGGCTGTGATGCTCAAGAAATGACTGAAAATACAAATTGAAGTATAGCGTCGTCAAAATTCCAACTATACGAAAATGGAAATTTTTGGCGTAACCCACCGATTTAAAAATCTAAATATTGTAATTGAACGATATCGCAGTTCCATTTTGGCTTTAGGTGATACGGCTTCTTGCAAACGCATGTAGATTGACTTGGTCACTATCCGAAACTCATTTTCAGATAAGTTATCAATAACTTCCAAAAAGCTATCAATAATCATTAACTCAGCATTATCAACGTCATCATTTTTCTGTAAAGTAGACATCTTTACATATATTACTTCCTATTCATATGGAATTTTCTCGTCTAAAACATGCAAAAGCGATAGGTCCCTTTTTTGAATATACTTTACTATTCGTAATTCTAAGTAACTTACCACCAATTTTGCATTACTTGAGCGCACATCAAAGCCATAGAAGTATAGATTGCACACGCGAACCACGAATTTTAGTAATATTTCTCTATTTTTCATATCATTAATTGATGAAAACATTTTGAGAAGTATACCCACAGCAGCCTAAAAATACAACAAAAGAAAATTAAAGTCGCAACACATTGTTACAAACAATTTTTGAACATATCATTTACAGAACTTCCTTTAACTTCATGATTCTCAATGCAGCCTCAGATATAATCATCTCAGCATACCAAGTTCTTACAAGAATTTATGAAAACGCTGTTCAGTCACTACAAATTTTACTAAACTCCTAAAGCGATGTTTAGTGAAACAGCGTTAGCCGTTCCATAATGAAAAAGGAATAGCAAATAAAAAAAGAAAGAAGGGGCATATTTATGAAGTGGAGTAAACTTGAATCATAACTGTTTTGCAATGGTAAGTCAGTGCTATTAACATTAAGGTTTTAACAACAAACAGATTATTGCCATTCACTTCATTCATATTGTTCTTTGTTCATAGATTGTTCAGGTTGAAAAATATTAGATTTGGATGTAGTAAAAGCAGGAACTTACCGGTTCATTTATCAAAGTGCTGCAAGCCTCATCAAAAGCATCTAAGACGATTCTTAGCTCTATTTTGGACAATGCTCGAAATATACAAAAAATTCGTTGCTGAGCAGCCGAGAATTTATTCGCTGGTTGCATCTGCTGATTAGAAGAGCTCTGAAAAATAAATTCACATGATAGATCATTCTACAGGAACGTTTATTTATGCCGATTTATGCTGGCGCATAAAACATAAAACAAAAGCAATAAATCCGGTATTCATTAGCTAACTACATATAAATCTGAATGAGGATCTTACAGCGAATGTGGAAATAGTACTATGAGTAAATCTTTTATCAATTATATTTACTCCAGCCATAAGTAGATTTCTCATGATTTAGCATTATAGATGTATACAGAAAATTTTTGCAATTCTTCAATCTCTCTATGAAATTCTCAGGCAGCTATGAATTAGCTTTGTTTAAACTCCACTGTCGTGAAACCGAGGTCAAATGGGGAATAGATTTATTATAAATATGGCATGTGATACTGTAATGTGCTATTCATTGTATTATGTAACTGTACTGCTACCCATGTTTGTCATCGATTCATGTACATGTATAGTCGATCAATCACTCGGTTACTGTAACTCTCCCCTCCCCATCTTCAACTATGAATGGGTAGATCAACTACCAAGAGGAGGTATTCCTCTTGCACCAGGAGAAGGCCGGGAAGGAGAGTTCGTGAGCGGTTGTTAGGTGACCAGTGCTGTATTTCTCATTGGTGATACATCTGTTTGTCACTTAACCACTGTCGTAACGAATAAATCGATTATTCATACTAAGCTTCGACTACACTCACAACCAAGCAAACTTCTCCAAGGAAAATTCACAACATCAACTTCAAATTCAAGTCATGACGCTGATTTTGAAAATTTTCAACCATTTGTCAATGATGCATAGAAATCTACAGAATTGCATATCATTCTATCCATCAATTAGTACGTCCGAACTTCAAAGCCATTATATTATTAAAATAATTATTAAAAGCTTGAAACTTACTGTTGAAGGTATGTAATCACACATGCAGCATAATCGTGAAACAATAGTAAGAATAGATGACAAATGTTTAAAAATAAATTCGGCAAAATTTTCCAAAATCCGTTGTAAACACACTAACGAACAAATCAGCAATGCGTCACTACCGGCTGAAAATTTTAAAGCTAGCATTTTGAAAACCTAATTTAAAAAAAGATATAAATCTAAAAATCTTTCTCTTCAATTTCTAAGCCTGCATTTGAAGTCAATCTTTGAATTTTAATCAAAATAGGTTGTAACTTACTAACATATCGACCACTCATTGAGTGTTGAGTACGACGTCTTCGCCCCCACAAAACACCCTCTTTTGACGGATCAACCCGCTGATTACTGCTACTTCCAACTACAGCTTGTGTTTCAAGTACTGTCGAAAGAACTTCAGTGCACACTGCTGTCAAGGCATTTGAGTACAGAATTGAATTTTTTACGCGTTGAAAACGCATTAATTCACCAGCTAACAAAAGGAGACTGCCCATTACTGTTTCATCATGCATATTCCGATTAGTGAGCTGCAAATATATGTTAGGGACAGAAAATGATTTTAAAAAGTAGGGGAAACATACATGAAGCTTGGAAAAAAGTATTATGAACAGCTTTGCAACTAAATGGTAATATACTCAAAAGATTAGATTGAAGTTATCTAAACTATTAGTCAACCTCCTAACATCCCAAAACACTGTACCAATAAAAACCTTAACAATCTTGTAAAAAATGATACTTACCAATTCCACAGTTAATTCTAGAGTTTCTGACAATAACAGGAAGCCCGTTGATGGTGTCATACTACGTGCCACCAGTTTCAATGTATGGGCTGCCTTCTGGCATAGATCTATCTAAAATGAAATTAACACCATAGCTGTGGAATCCGTTCATATCTCCCCCCCCCCTTCTCTACAGCTATGATCATTACAACAGAAGATTAACAGTTTGGTACCAATGAGACCAGATAAATGATTTACATCACAATACCGAATTCCTATAAACTTACATCAAATCCCTTTTCAACAGGTTTTAGCCAACAGTTAAATTTTCTAATCAAGCTATTCAGGTAATCCACTTTCACCATACATGAACCATCTTGTAGCAGTTTTGCATTCAGGAACTGTAACGCCCGATCCCTCAATTTCGGCATAGTTTCAGTTTGTTCCAAAACATCCACCACAATGTGCCCGCAAACATTACTTGGCAACAAATTTTGAAACTGAAGTAAAATTTTCGTCATCAAAGATGCGAGAACTACCTATTTAAGGTATTTTTTGCGAAATCTCACAATATCGACAATTGAATTTTTTTCATCTTTACATAAATTGAATTCAAAATAAATTGAATGAACCTTTTCAATGACGATATCTGCCCGTGATGATACTGCAATCCAATATTTGCAATTGTTTGTAATATGCTGACTTAAATTAGCTTGAGCATTACGTTGCTCAGCATTTAATGCCTCCGTTGTTACAAAGTCATCAAGTTCAACGGAACAAAGTAAAAGAACTTTCGCAGTTTCAAGCAGTCTATCATATGAATTATCATCAATGGCAATCGAACGAAACTGAAAGAACAGAAACTTCCAACCACTCCGCAGATAATCAGTTGGGTCTAACTAATTTGATAAAGCCTTGTTTATATAAATAGATTAAAAGGATGCTTTGTCTAAAAAAAGAAATAGCACCTAAGCAAAAGACTATTATTACCTTTGCTTTAAATTCGTCACTTTCTAAAAGCCTAGCAATCCAACCCAATATGGCAAAACGGTAGTGTCGCAGTTTTTGCACCGAATGCTTCGTTCGATCAAATATTTGCGACGAAAATTTTTTTTTTTGACTAACATCTGTATCTGGATTTTCAGGCTCTAAGAAATCACCCCCCAACTCGATAATATATTTTATCATTTTTGCAGCGCATAATAGTTGCTCTACTGAATCAAATTCCGATACCATAACGGTCGACATTTCCTCATATAATTCAGCTGATGCTCGACCTGAAAACTGTCCATTATAATCTATAAGTAGGGCAATGAATAAAGCCTGACGGCATTCAAAAAACCCAGGCATATATAAAGAGTCACATATATCCGGTATTTTTCCATTCATCTCAGATGCATACAATTCTTTCAAATAAATACAATATGAAGAAGCTCTCTTCTATAACGCCAACATATACACTATTATAACAAACCTTCTGGTTTTTTAGGCCAACTTAGGCAATACCGCTCAAAAAGAATGGCGATTACTGCCCAAAGATAGTGTGTTCCAGCAGACCGAGACACAGCACGTAAAATTCTATCACGTCGATGTGCTGGAATGTCAATAATCGATGCTGCAAATAGTCGAGAAGTTGCAACCAACTGTTCGTGAAATGACTGATCCTGAAGAAAATTCCTAAATGAAGAGGTCGACTTTACCCAAAATTTAACACAGGGATATACTATCACACATGAATTCCCAAGCCGGCTAAAGTTGACGTAGATTTTTTATACAGTACCCAAGCAAAATGAGAAAAAAGAATATATAGGAATATATATTAATTTATTCATTTATCATTAAAATTATTAAACTGGGATTCCGAACAACCTTTTCACTCATAACAGTCGAAAATAACACATTCAACGTTTCTTCAATTACACTTAGAGTTAAATCATTATCCTTCTTTAGCACTCCATCACCCATGAACGTATAAACAGACATCAGGTGTGCCAATACTTTTTTCTGGAAAACGAAAATAATTTAGCGAAAAATTCTTAATAATTTATTTTCATATGTTTTTGAGATGTTTAATTTTTGAGTAAAGAATTTTGAAAACTTACTGGCGAAACAGTCACAGCACACGTTAGCAATTGCAGGCAATCACGAAGAATTCGATGATTTTGAGTATGTCGAACAATATCAACGATTGTATCTAGTTGTAAATCATCTGTCATAACTTTATAACCACCTAGAACTATATGTACAGTTTGATTGTATAAAATGATCATAAAGTCAAAGCAGTGCTCCAATTCAACATTTAACATAAATAGAATGTACAAGAAAAATAAAATTGGAAACAGAAGTTACAAAGTTAAGTAAAAACAAAATAGTTGAGGAGTTACCATCCTGCACATTACACCTTCATACTAAAGTAAAGAGTTGAATTTCAAATCACGCTGTTTAAGCGTTTCTTCCGTTCCGATACACGCTGTTAACGTACTTAATAAAAAAAAAAAAGTTACTAACGAGGGTTTTTGACTAAGCAAACGATGAAATTGATAATTAGTTGTTCCAAATACTGACTGCTTTCATCCGTTTTTTGCACAACCCTATAAAATATTTATTCAGCTAAAAGACCGGTATATATATATATATATATATATATATATATATATATATATATATATATATATTCTTCAGAAAATCGATATTTATGGTTGGTTTAACAACTGTCCAAGTATTTTCAAAATAAAAACCTAAATTCTGAAAACCTGACTCACTCTTTCAAAATCTCATAGAGCTGATGGAATAGTCTAGATGATGCTTGAAGAGTACGATTTACAAGCAGTAATTCCAGTACGAAGAGACGTCTAATTTCAAACTTTTCGACATCTTCATTTTCAAAGCAAGACCAGTGACATATACCGCGATTTCGTCTCGCATTGTTCGATTCAGTATGAGGTTTCAATAAAGAAAGTGCAAAATCTGCATCCAGTGGAAGCTGACAAAGATTGAAAATTGACAAAAAGGGAAAGTTGTTATTTTTCCACAGCAAAAAAACACCACCTAATAATAAACAATTATTGGGAAACACCGTAAAATTTTTAGCCAATGAAAACTCTCAAGTTTGTAATTTCCGTAAAAATGTGAGTTAGTCTAATTCCTAGTATTGAACTGTAAAGAAGTCAATGACCCCACCTGTGATAAAGCATTTTTTATCGCCATTTTCAAACGTGCTCCTTCTGCCAGTGCAATGGCAACCATTTTTGAAAAAAAACTCTCAAATTCAGATGCTACTCGGTTTTTTAGATAAGAAGGTTTAGTTAATTCCTGAAATAAAAATTCAGATAGCGACGAAATTCAGATAGTGACGGATGAAGTGCATTACACTGAAAGAGTTGAAATTAAAGTACGTATCTTCATTCAGCGAATTTTAGAACAGACATCAACTTCAGGAAAACAAAAAACCACTTACTTTGAGACCTTCTTCTGCAAGCGACCAGTCTTCAGCTTTGATCGTATCAATTAACTTCTCCAGTGGATCACCTTTGAATGTGATCTTGAATGGCTCACGAACTGAATTCAGTTGATCTTGCTGGAAATTATAACCAATTAACAATTCTTTACTAATAAAATCACGTGCATATAAGTTTATGATAAGTTATGAACGCATAAAATGAATATAAATATCTGTTTATTACTTTAATTTCTTCTGAACGCTTTCTTTTCAATGCAGGTATGGAAATATCAAATGACGGTTGATTCTCTCCTTCACCTGCACTACTTTTGGTGCTGCTATAGCGCCGACGTCGCTTTTTTTTCTTCAGTGTAACCACTTCAAAAGTTTCAATCTAAATACAAATTAGAATTGACAAATAAATGAACAACGAAGTGACTCTACATAAATAAATCACTTAATTTATAATCTCGAAACATAATGGCAGTGCAGTAAAAACGATAAAACATACAGGTGCAAGAAACGAAAATACCTCATGCTGCTTGAATTTGCAAGCTTTCAGCAACATGCTGTAAACACCCTCATCGCGTATTTTCCACTCCGATCCGATTGTTTCAAACGCATTTGGAAATCTAGAATGGTAGTATTTAGAAAAAATGAGATGCAATGCATATTATGTTATATTGTACCGTTCTGTTCAAGACATAAGCAAATTATTTTAATTTACACGGTACGTATCAGTACTGATATATGTTCTGGAACTCAACAGCACAATGCAATGAGCTCCAAGTTCAAATTCACTTTAACAAGGTAATAACATTAGAGACAATAACGAAAAGAAAAATCATCAAAATTAGATCCGTAAAGAGTATCTATAAGAAATCAGTGCATTTATTCTAATTTACTTGAAAAACAAACCTAAATATCAAGGCACGTATATGTTTGTAAAAAATATTCGGTATTTTCTCAGCATCATTTATTTCTGACAATAATTCCAATACCAAACTCAAGATTGTTTCAGGTACACCATCATTCAACACTGCTAAATCCAAACAGTTGATGCAGAAATTGCATAGTTCAATCAACTTTTCTTGGTTATCTATAAATAATAACATTGGGACTCAACGATCACACTGCTTTCCAAACATAAAAAAGAAAGAATCCTATGATTTTATTTCCTTCTTTGCTTTTGAAAAGTATGCGCTAATGACATAAACAGTTTTTCCACAAAATAAACGAAGACCGAGCACTAATAGAGAAATTACCGCATTTTGACAGCAATGGAATAAACGTATGTACAAATGCTTTAATAAATTGTCGCATATCCGTAACAGAGAATAAAGACTTGATGTATTTTGAAATATGAAGATAATCATCCTTCCTCGCAACTTTTAAAGCAATTTTCAGTCTGAAAGTCGAAAAAATTCTCATCGTAAGAGCATATATCAAAAAAGCAAATATTGAGCTATAAAATACTCGGTTGTTGCAATCACAAGCATATATCAATTATTAAGCTCAACTCATAGGATTTTACTGAAACTGGTGCAACACCAGCAGTTGCGAGAACGATAGAAGAATGTCTACTTTAACTAAATAGTGCGAAAAAACATAAATAGTTAACCAGCATCCCAACATACTAAACTAACTATCAAAGTTCTGCATTAAAAACCCATGCTGAAAAGACAAATCTACTTCAGTGGAAAACCGCATAGTTCTTGGCGCTGGTAAACAACTACCAAAGTGTCAATTGATTCCTTCATTGTATGGTCGTCCATTTTTAGTAAGATAAGCTTAATCAGTGGGACGAGTTTATTAGCAATTAGCTTTACATTTATGCAAAGCTGGCTGATTACAGCAAGACATGCCAATCGAAGACAAACTAAATCTGACCTAAAAATAAGATAATGTCTGATCCACACGATAACGTAAGATATCGCTAATACAGTTTAAATTCCATGGATTTTCAGAAATATATTAAAATTTTGTCAATAAAAGAAAGATATGAACTTACGTTAGACCTCTTGCCAAAAAGGGTAACATTTTCGAAACTAAAGCATCCGTTACATCAGTTTTTGCCAAAATATGCACAGAAATTGAAGCAAAAAAAGTAAATAAGTGTGGTAATTTAGCCTCCACAAATTTTGCACTAAATAACTGAAAAAGATTTAATTAGCATGGATCATTTATAAAATACCACTAAATTTTCTCACAACAATATTACGACTTCCATGAAACGCGGGAAAATCCATCAAATTCCAAAATCCTTTTGATTAATTCGTTTACTTTAATTATAAAAAGCTTCGCTGTAGGAGACAGTTGCCGGTATAAAAAAAATTCTGATGGTGTTATAACGGAGTTATTTTAATTTTTCAGGAGAAAACTAAGAAGGATTATTTGACAACCACTACCACCTATTTAAACATGATAACTGTTCCGTCTGAGGTAAATTGCATTTACGCAATTCCATAAAGCTGATCCTTCAAACAATTTCGAAAAGTGTAGAACAATAATTTAAATCTAACCTCTGTAACACGCTCGATATGGTTGTATATAAGCGTAAGCAACGAGTGATTTCGTGAAGCACAAATAACGACTAATTTTGTCATTGGGATAGATGTTTCCAAGTTAGCATATCCTTTGACCCATTCATATTCCAATCCTTTTAAATCCAGTATTGACAATAATCGCCCAAATATATTCGAACTGTGATACGGTAAAAGAGCAATAAATAACGTTTCAGCATTGAAAGTTTGCACCTTAAATATAAAATGAACTTTGCAAAACAACATCAGTAAAAGTGAGACATGAATTAATAAATCCTAAAATCTTTATCCTCACTATTTATTAAATGACCCTCAATACTACTACTAACCAATCCCATAAGCACTTCTCTCACATAACTTAAATTTTCTAGTTTTGTCTGATATCTTTCTGATCAACTTTATGCTAATTTACTTTACCTTATCCATACCGGATCCCTAGTTTCAACTACCATCATGTACATAGATTAGATGCTCTGATTTTCGAAAATTAACCAGGGGCAAGACAATTATTGATAGAAAGGGGTAGAGATTAACAAACGTACTATGTTTATTATAAACACTATGCATGCCAGCAACTTTTTCCCTTCCAAACGGTTATGCTGTTTCGTTCTTATAGTGATAGATATAAGTTAATAATTAATGAAAAAGTTCCCTTAAAGCAACACTTAGTTCAAAAAGTGATGCGTCAACGAAACATACGGCTTACATGAAACTGAAATATCAACCACTCAAGTATTTGCTTTGCTGAGAGATGATGCAAGTAAGCAGAAAGCTGTATGATCAGTCGTTCAAGTTTTTCATTAAGCAATGCATTTTCTTCTTTTGTTAGAAGAACACGCTGCATATTAGTCGCCGCATCATCAAATAGATCTTCTTCGTTAATAGCTATCTTCGGATCAACTTTCCTCAGCTCTGTTAGTCCAGCACGCCCTGTAATTACTCATAAACAGAAAAAGGTTTGAAAACATGTTTGAAAACAAAAAAATTTCTTTAAATTAAATTAGCACTATATCCGATGTCCATGACCCAACAATACTAAAACATGACAGAACGTGATGTGCCAAGCTTCTGTGATGATAGTTTCGCCAACAATACCAGCACCAAGTGTTCCACGGTATTACTGATAGCATATCAATAGAGGTCTGTCTAAGCTCCTATTAAGTAGATGAATGAGTGTAATTTGTGCATTTTGATGCAGAAATGGAATTAATATGTGAAAGTTAAAATAAACGAGATTTTTCAGCAGCTAGCATAGGTATCATGAACTCAAACACAACAAACACTACGAATAAAAACTTTCAAGTTTCCCACAATTCACAGATAACTTTCAATTGAAGTCTTCAAGAAACAAATATCTGACCAATTTGTAATGCATTTTCCACATACAATGAGCCTGCATCTTTATGGTCAAAAAGCAATGATACATGAGGTCGCTCTACTTCAAGTAGTCCACTAGCTGCTGTCCGTAGATTGTTCAGCTGCTTTTCCAAAGACGTCATCTCTTCACTTAAATTAATAATAACCAATTACACGCGCAGTGCATATTTCACTTCGCAATATTCGTCTCGAAATGGTTTTTATCACTCCCCTAGCGTTTGGGAGAAGTACCACGACAAACTAGAAGTGCTCTAGACCCGAGGAAACCAGGATAAAGCTTATGTGGGACTCGAACAGCCTATATGTGTACTACTTCCGCTGAGCTAGTGTGAAAATTTTCATCCCACTGTTTTATTAAAAGCACCACCTTTGCGAGCATTGTGGGAACACTTCCAAATGTGCGTGCTACAGATGAAATTTGCCTCGTTGGAGAAGCGTGAGGTGTTGCGCAACTTCCAGGAGCGATAAAAGTACTCGAAAAAAATTGAAATTGAACTGAAATCTCCAGCACGGTTAAGCAGAATATATGCTTAAGAATTTCGCTTATTACACTTTCAACTTTCCTGGCCTGTCCGTAACTTTCCCTCCTGATTACCCTCCTAATTAATTACTCATCCTGAGGGTGCCACCATCCGAGCAGTATGACACAGCCACCGTACACCTCTGGAACACGGAGGAAGGAACTTGCTGTGCTTTTCGACATACACTAGCTCACTGGTCTGCCGCTCTACGTGTCCTTTACGCGTGCACTTCGTTGCTGAGCTGTTGGCGGAAGGAAAATATTGTTGTTGTGAGCTTGAACGGTCGGTGGGGAGAGCACTCTGCTGCCGGAACGTGGCGAAACGGGGAGGAGAGAGAGAGAGAGAGAGGGAGAGAGAGAGAGAGAGAGAGTTGCATTTCCCACAAAAGTAATTCTCTCTCGGCACCAGCTCCCTTGCTCAACTGCTCTTCGTATGGTGGATTTCCAACCGCCTGAATTTGCGTTGCTATCGGTCTAAGCAACTCTGTATATCACTACAACAGTAGTTGAGTTGAGGCGTCCGTGAATCGGCGCTTGGCTCCACCTCTAGCACTGAAAGGTGTCCGGCTCGGTGAGATGTACGGAAAATATTCCGTCAGAGTTACTTCGGTTATCGGTGCAGCAGCTTAACTTATTCCATACTGATCCGGTGTAGCGACATAATCGAGGGATGGTGAGTGAGAAGTGATGGGGACAATGGAGCGACTGATTTTGCTCACTACTTAGGCTGCTGCTGCTGCTGCCGCTGTTGCGGGTCATCTGTAGCACAATGAACGGTGTGCAGCATGCATACAGTAAGCCAGCTCATAATTGGACAATATGCTGACGTGCTCTTCATGCGCTACAGTAACCCTCAATCCAAAGTTTTGAGAGCATTCAATTATGGAGGATGTTTTCTGGTGATCGTTGGCAGAGTAGGTTAGGAGGAGATGGACATGACGAGAGGGATGCAATCAATAAGTACCGACCGTTCCCTTGCCACTGATTCGATGTAGAAGAATTGTGGGAGCGATAATGTTTCTCCTCTGCCCCCTCCCCTCCCTCTTTCTCTCATTGAACTTTTTACTGAGCGTGCGCTGATTGTGGCCGTGAAGTGTTTAGCCGTTCTCTCAACAAATTAACAAATTTCTCTACGTAGAATCTTCGAAACTCATATTTATACCTACCTATTTGAGTAATTTGCATTTTCTTCTGCAAATTTCACAAAATTCAATTTACAATTGTAAAGATTTGATTGCAAAAGCACTAGTGGAATCTGTGGACAACCTGTCGGTGTCGGTTGGAAGAGATGAACTTCAAACGCAAACATTTACTCTTGCTTGGTTTCGAGTCTCCTCATGTACTTGAGCGTGCTTAACTGCAGTAGTTCCGCTTCCTATGCAAAGATACCGTAATCCGCAATTATTGTCTAGCAAAGCGCACTGCACACTCGCGATATAGGGGTGAGGTGGAATTGCTGCTTCATCTTCATGCTCATCCTACATTGCAATGAACGATGCCAGGAAGTAGCTTGACCGCGAAAGTGGCTTTCAGGTGCGACTGTCCGCCTGTCGTGCGAGAGGATATTCTCCGAACTGACCGGAAGAAACTGTTACACATACATCACCATATCGGCTGCTACGCAAAATGTTCTTCATACCTTCCCTGTTGATGAAGAGAAATGAACCGCTTGCCGTCATTTGGTTGGTTGTTTTGGCAGTCGTATTCTTGCAGTGCAGCCAAGTTTCTGACCTTCGCGTACTGGTTGATACCACGAGCAATCACACAGTTGGGAAGATGTGCAGTTGTAGCTGAGATTAATTTGGATTAGCCGTTCAGCTAAGCAGTTCAGTTGAACTTGAACTGTAGACTGAGGTAGGACAGTTGTCGAGCAGCCAGGAAGATGACATGACAGAAAGAAGTCAAATGAGAGCTCGTGATGGTTATATCCATAATCCTGTATTGCTGCTGCTTCTCACCATTAGCTCTGCTCTGAGGAATCGAGCTGACGGTATGGATTCATGCCCTCCTCCTCCCTCTCGAAGAATCAGTAGTCTTTTATGCTTCAGGCGAGTTGTGTTTGATGAGAAATGGCGCCCACCGCGAAGGGTTATTATGGAAATAAATGTGCAAGGAGCTTGGTTAGTTTATAATCTTCTATTTCTTTGTCGGCTATCTACCCGATGGTGAATTTTTCCGTTCAAATTCTCAACTCTATAATGTACATGATTTCCCCATGTGGCTACATTATCTATCATCATTTTCTGTTTTAGATAAAAACTCTAGCAGGGCAGAACACATTCTAAAGAATCAGGAAGTCCAACTGACTTTCGCAGCTTTCTTAATTTCTAGTAAGCTATGGTTGACTGATTTTTCAGCGAACTTCTAATTGGAAAGATACCAAATGGTAACCCAGGCGAAATCAAGTTTTCCCTCTATTTGCTTGCACAACTTACCTATGGCATTGCGCTAATCGTGCAAAAGCGAGGTGACATTCTATGCAGTAAGTTTGTACGATTTTATTTTCCGAAAGTATCGTTTTTTGGATGAAAGGGAAAACAATCATTTCTAATGAATGTTAGAGATTTTGAAAAATCTATGGTTTAGGAGACATGGAAACATTTATTCCGATCATACGCCGCTATCAGGATGAAAATGAAAACGAGTACTTTTTTCATTCAACCAACTTTTGCTTTTTATTTTCTCTATTCACCGATCCCCATTTCCAGTCTTATATTTAAGATATTGGGTTGGATAATTAAGGCAATTTTTTTCTATCTTACGGTGGCCTGTTTTTAGAGGTATATAGTATAATTTAATTTTTTTCTCATTTCCTTTTAATTGGTACCTCAACAAGCTTCGACCTGTTGAAGATCCTCCACGAAAAGCAAGATGAATCGGAAGAAGCGCGCGAAACGAAGCGATTTACTTATTTTGGATTCTTCGTTTGAGACTATTGTAGGAATTTTCCATTCGTTAAAATTTTTTGTGATCATTATTGATTATGGATAAAGTGAAGCTAAACGTTATTATCTCTAACTACCGTTCACTGTGATAGGATGACACTCTCAGTTTTAGTAAGTCCTGGTAGGTGTTGAAACGCACCTACGATGTCATCTTATCACTAGTGGATTTTTATACATCACACTTCTTTTTTTTATTTCACTTTCAAATAGCTTTGTATTTTAAAGGAAAGTGAACACTTGAAGTTTGTGCTGGATTACAGTGCAATTACATTGCATGAAGATATACCTCTTCCGGAAATTGACATATTGTTTAACGATGATTTTGGTCCACTGACAGCAGCGGAAGCTCTACAAATGTAATACATCAATTAGACAAAAACTTCAATTAGGACCAGACCATAATTAAGGATAGAAATATTCTAAAGTCCCAGACCTAGTAGAATGAATAAGAATTAAGCTACCATTGAATTTTTGTTGCTTTCATGGAAAAAGCGAAGCATTCCCAATATGTAATTGTCTCCGCCGTAAGCCTGTAGTCGATAAAGTAATTGAGAAATCTACTCTGACCACCAACTTAATTAAACTTATTTGTCAGGGAAGCTCTTCTGAAAGAAGATAACGAGCATATTATCGAAAGCAAATCAGGAAGCATAAATGGATCTAAAGAATGTATTTTGAATACAGTTCCTGAAGTGTCGGATAATAATACGAATGTTGGGAAAGCGACGCATGTAAGTAAAAGTTCTCTATGCCCATAGCTCGTGATGGTCAGATGTGACAAAAGGATACTTTTCTCACTTTTGCAATACGTTTTTCATGGAAAAGAAGATTTGCGATGAAGGAGCATTGTTTTTATAAAAATAGGTATTTGAAATGATGGAAGTGAGCGATGAAAGCGAAATATGTAAGGCGAGACAGTACGATTTGGGATGTGACGAAACTCTACGAGAGTCAGAAATCAAGCATCCGACATATTTATCAGTAAATTTATGCCATAATGCTTAATTTTGTTCCATGACTTCATTTACAGTATGTAATTGTTCTGGTTTGGTTACTAAGAATTCCGTCTGCCATCGCGATTAAAAAAAATGTGACTATTCGTTTTGAAATATAAAACTATCTGGCTCGAATAATTATTTTAGCATCACATAGCCTTATACTTCAAATGGAATGCTTATTGGCAAATACTTGAAATTCTGTTCCAGAAAGTTCAGTAACTTGATTTTTATCAGGTGCTTGAATTAAGTGAGGTACACGATTCGCAGATGCTAGCTCCAAAAAAAAAACGTCGCAAACATGGCACCGTAATTGACGAAATAACTATGTTTAACAAGGTTTGATACTTTACGCTTCACGTTTGTTTTTTATCAAAATTGAAGGAATGATCTAAATAAGGCTATCTCTAAGTGTTTTAGATGCAGCTTCAAGCGCAGATCGATAGCTGTAGTGATGTGCTGCATACACGCGCGGAATTGATTACTCAGTTATCAAAACACAGAATGATAACAGTTCGAGATTTATTTGACGCTCATCCAATGACATTGCGTGGTGAGATCGAAGTCCCATATTTGATATTTCTAGTCCGGTCTAACTCTAACTTTTTAAGTCTCATTTTCGAGTGAACGCTACTAATAATTTTTCAATTCTGTTAGGGTAAATGCTCCCCTTAAAATATATTCATGGAATATGAAATATGAATGAACCGTAGTAGTTATGCTAGTGACAAGCAAAGTTGCAAAATCGAGAGGTAGAAACCATTATGAAAATCTCTTGCAGAATTTTCAAAAATCCCTATGTCAAATTTGGATGGTTGGATAGCTGCACCTGAGTATGATAAACCGCCACTTCAGTATGAAGAAGCAATGCAACTGGAGCCAATGCAGGCACCACCAATACGATTAGTGCATCACTCTTTAATAGGAAGAGAGATGTCAAATGAACCTACATCTCATGAGTCCAATCAGCTGCAAGATGTACAACGACAGACTGTTACACCAGTGATGGAGGATATTGAGCGAGGCCGAAGAAACACCACTTCTACAGCACCATTTGGTAGCACAGTATGTAACGATGCTTAATGGAGTCTGCGTTTTGATTGTGAACGCTATTTCAAAGACCATTTCTTGTTTAGATTAAATACAACACTTTTTATCTTTTTGATGTCTTTTCTTATTTCATTTCTGTAATAGAAAGGAAGCTGTGGGGGAGATGCCAAAGTCGCAATACACTGCAGAAGTTCGAAAGTTCACATTATTTTTCAATCATTACATTCAAATGCTTATAAAGGCTCTGTTAGTTTTCCTATTTACTGATTCTACATTCTGTCACATGAATCGTTTGAAGTACTGTTTGTTTCAGCACATCACCGATCCCTCATCACTTAGGTCAGATGAAGGATTGCCTGTTGCTTATGATGGAAATCGACAATTTGGGGAGAAAATGAAAGTGAAAGTGTCTGTAGCTACTATTATTGAAAGAATTTCTAAGGAGGATGCATCACAAGGGGTATGAATTCGAAATTAAGAAAAGAGGTAGTTGTTGATTACGGCATTTCAAATATCACTGACTTCTTTTTACCATGTTCTTTGGTTCCTTATCATTGGCAAGCCATCCCGATTTATCGACTCGATCCACCGTTTTGATAAATGCTACATTCAGAGTCAGTCTTCAGTAATTCCTTCGTTGTGTGCTCGCAATTTTAGAAATAGACAATCTATAGCATTCATCCACTACTACTTATACTATTCATAAGTTTGACTCTTGCTTTCGCTGTTCATAAATCATGACGATAATGATAAAAGTTCCCTTTCTGAAATGAAGTACAAGGAGACAGCCACACAACAAATCTATTCTAGCAATTAGATAAGTTTTTGCTCATTTTTAATGCAAATATCGTTTATCCTAAATCTTCCTTCTAGATGATTTATAACTAAGTACTCGATTTAATATTTTTATTATTTTTAATTTGTAGTGCATGGATAATGAAATTTTCACTTTGTCAGCGGAAAAGGCTCGAGTCACGGATTTATTTTCAAACTTTTCAATTGGTGAGTAGAAGAAAGACTTTGCACAAATGATTTTTATGGCAAAAATGTGGTAAATTCCTCTGCCAAATTTATGACAAGTACCAAATTAATTGGGAGCAACATAGCCTTTTTTGTTTCACAATTTTGCAGAGTCCGAATTATGTGGAACGAGACTGGAAAGTAGCACTGAAAATGTTCTTGTTGGTATGCTTTTCCGTAATTTAAATAAAACTATGTTTGTTGACTACAAATTGAAAGCTACGTTTATTAATATCAAAGTTTACTGATGAAAAAAAACTTTAAATTTAAATATGAATTTCCAGGAAAAATTTGTTACAGATGAGAGATATTCTGAGTACGAAATAAGGCACGAAGGTTCTCAGAATGAAATAAGCGTTCAGAAGATATCGGTAATGAAAGATCCATTTCAACTGAAATTCGGTGAATTAAAAAATACAATAAAGGCTGGCGATAATTCCATTCCAGTGTACTACAAAACACAGAAGGCCGACGATCTTTTAAGGTATATCTTATGCTCCTTCTTACTAATAGCTAGCAACTTAAGAATTGTAAACCTGCTCATCCTATTACTGATGTTGACGTTTATCTTTCACGTTACTGTTGTTCTACTGGAATTAAGTAACCAGCAACTAATTATTCCACTTTATGTTTCGACTAATGTGATGCCACTGAATTGACAGTATTGCTGGAATAATTTTTGGTTGTGGAATAATCTACATCTGTAGTTAGTTTGCTACATATATGAAACTCCATTCCTGAACTCAAAATCGCATTTAGTAAATATAAATTTGAATCAACGTGTAACTAATATTTTTCGACCGTTTTACAGATTGATAACTGAATTCATTGATTTCTACAAAATTTCAAAGTTGTGTTTTTCTGAATTAATTCGTGGTCGGTCTGCTGTGTTTGCAGCTAAAGCCTTTACGAATCTTTTGGGTGTGTTTTTTTTGTTTTACAAGCTCTAGCTTTTTGCTCTGCAAGTTGTGAATTAATCGACAACGATTTGAATAATTAATGACATAGTTTGAAATCCTAAATTTTATCTGAATTACTGGGAACTAATTCTTAGACAGTAATATCAGAGACCAAGAGCTTTATTTTACATTTCTTCTTGCAAAATCATAATTTTAGAGTTGCTAGCGAAACAAAAAGTTAAGGTCGAACAAGAAGAGAACTTTGCCGAAATTGTTATTCGCCTGTCATAAATTCAATTTTGTAGTAACTTACCTCGGTTTTTTGTAACAATACATTAATACCTTATTGTTATTAATGATCAGCCTTGTAAGAATATTGGGATTTGTTTTAAAGTTAGCTCCAGCCAAGATTTTAGGGAAAGGCATTTCATTGCTTAAGTTTTCCAGATTTCTTACGCTGTTTTAGTGTCAATTTACTGTGTTTTTTTGTATTTCGTTGCCTGCTTGCAAAAGTCATTTATATCGTTCTGTAAGTATTTCTGATTATGTGAAATAATTTTAAAAAAGTTATACAAACTGTAATTTTTCCGGTTTATGTTTCCCAATGTTTTTGTGTAGCAAGTTGTTCTGCTCCCATGTGAAGCAAAGCGTTCTGTAAAATAAAGTTTATTTTGTGATATATTTTACTCCAGATTCTTTGCACTCTGGAGTCGCATACTAAGGACGCACCGTCAAGTGTGTCTATTTGGTTTTAAAAGTTCTAGCTTGTTTAGCTTTAAAAGAAGTAGTAAATTGAATAATAAGATTTCTGAATAATTAATTATATAATTTCAAATCCTAAATTTTACTTGCATTACGATGAGTTAATTTTGATATTACGATGAGTTAATGAGTTAATTTTTTTGTTAATTTTGATAATTGATGAGTTAATTTTGCATTACGATGAGTTAATTTTGATAATAGTATCAGAGAATGTCGGACACCAAGAGTTTTATATTTTTTCTTTGTAAAGTAATTTTAGAGCTGTTAGCTAGAACATCCTGTAAAGCACAGCTCTATTAGAACTAAAAGAAACAGTCGTCCGTCTCCACAACTATAGTCCTTGTTGCTTCATCATGTTCCAGCACCCAAAGTCAACAAAACCTTGACCATATAGAAGATTATTAGGAAGGAACAATGGCAGTGGCAGTGCAGTAGTATGAAACTATCAAGGTTGACGTAGGGAGGAAGCAATTTTTCCTAATCATCCTACACGTGGTATTCAGGTTCACTTCGAAGAAGCGGACTGTCCAGTGATCGCTTCAATGGAGAAGAGAAAAGGGGGTGGGATTCATTGCGGCAATAATGAACTTTGACGAAAGGTTGCCGCTGCAGCTGTCGGACAACGACATGTCGACGGAATGCCTGGGCGAATCTAGCGATCGATGATTGACAACATTCGTCGCATCTTTTCGTCAACAGTGTCACACAACTAACGATGTTTGCGCAGAACGAACAACTAACTCTGTGAGTAATTTGAGTAGCGGCGAAACCTTACAACTGGCGTTTTACGTTACTATGAATTTCGTTCCACCATTCTTTCATTTCCAGTTACTCAAACTACTCACGCGGAAAGACTTTTCCAGGTAAGTTTTAGCTTCACGTCTTTATATCGCTCTGTAGGTTAACAAAAGAAAAGCGATTATGCATATCTCCCCTCCGCAATGTACACGCAAAATTTGATCAATTATACTTCATTACTCGTTGAAAAAAGCGTAAGTCTCATGAACTCCACAAGTTAAACATTCATTATTAGCCCTTGTATTTGGAAATAATTTTGTGTTGTTAAACTGAAATATTACCTACTGATTTGAACGCTACTTGAAAAATGATTTTTTCTGTGGTGTTTAAGCAAAGTTATAGATTCAAATCTTGGGAAGCAGAATTCCAACAGGCTGTCGAGAAGAGAAAGCAATTATCGGGAGGACAAGATACACCGACGAAACTGAAACTCTATGGGCTTTATAAGCAAGTAAGCAATAGAAATTTTCTTTCTTTTCGTTTGCCAAAATACGTGTATTTAAATATACATACAATTATTTCATCCTACAGGCTACGATCGGTGACACTGATAGTAAACGACCCTTATTGCCATTACTTTCGCAGGCAAAATACGATGCTTGGAGACAATTCAAAGGCAAATCAAAGGTATTTCTTTCTGAATTAATTTATCTCTTTTCACATCTGACGGCAAATGTTCAGGATGAAGCACAAAAAATGTACATCGATTTGATCAGTAAGCTATCTACAATGGAGACAGAAGTTTCGGCTACAGTGACTCGCGACGGTTTAAAACCTGTACCGGGTCTCGATATCTTCGTTCAAGATAAAGTTTTATGGATAAAGCTTAATAGGCCAAGCAAGTACAATGCTTTAACCTTAGAGGTAAGCAATGAAAACTTTCCTGCACAATCCACAATTATTTTAATATTCTTCAATATTTGAATGGATGACCGTGGAATTAATGAAGCATAAGCTACTGGATGTATGGAGTTGATATTGAGCGCAGATAAAATAAATGCATCGCGCTGTCACATGATATCATGCGATATATAAAATTGGTTAGGTGTAATTATTGTTGATTTCTAGTATTGACTTAACAGCACTTCAAAGTTAAAACCAAGATTTAGATGTATGATGGTATCACCAATGCCTTGAATTACGCAAACGAGATAGATACTACAGTTACCGCGTTTATCGGTAAGTGCTGTTACTTAATATAATGTCATGTCATGCTGTACTACGTAATTCATCTTCAAGCACTTCCTGAACTTTAAACTGTTCATCGAAAGTCTAGGAATCAGAGTTTCTCGAACTAAAAATTATAGTTCACAGGATCAGGTCAATATTTCTGTAGCGGCAATGACTTGTCAAACTTCACCAAATGCAGCGATCCTGCAAACACACCACGCATGATTTCCGAAGTAGGTCAAATGCTGAGTTCTTACGTTGCCGCTCACATTAATCACAAGAAAGCTTTGGTCGCATTAATCAACGGTCCTGCGGTCGGCATTGCCGTTACTGTTCTTCCCTTATTTGACCTCGTTGTTACTTCTAGTGAGGTTTGTTAAAAATTAATTTCCTTTCCGATTTCAATATTATATATTATCATAGATTTCCATGTGGAAGTATTTGAAACTTTCAGGCAACATTCAGTACACCATTCACATCGCTTGGGCAATCTCCCGAGGGTTGCTCATCATACACGTTCCCATTGATAATGGGACATAGCAAGGTTAGCGATGATATAAACAAGTTAATACGGCAATAATTAGTTTTACGAAGTTAATAACTGATTTAACTGCACCGTAAAATGTCATAAATTTTCAGGCATCAGAAATCTTAATTTTTGGCAAAAAATTGACTGCACAAGAAGCATTTGAGCGGAACCTGGCGTGTCGGGTAGTACCGTCATCCTGCTTTCGAGAAGAGGCAAAAACTTATATAGGGAAGATATCACAACTGCCACCTGAATCACTATTTTATAACAAGGAATTGCTCCGAAACATACATCGTGAGGCACTTCTCGCACAAAATGAGCGTGAAGTTTCTTTGCTGATGCAACGTTTACAAAGTGCGGATTGTATGGATGCAATACAACGATTTATGATAAGAAAAATGTGATCTTTTCAAAATATAGACTTTGATGTCAAATTTTAGAATAAAACGAGTGAAACTTTTGACTGTTTATTAGTGACATATACAGCAAGAATATTCTAATACAATTTTTTCCGGAAGTTTCTTAGGGATCCAGAAAAGAACAATATGCAATCAAACTTCACGGGTCTAATTTTCCAGATAAGCGGATAAAAAATGACATAATTTTCTCATTTTGATAGATTATTTATAGAAATTAACCGAAAGTCTTCCGAAACCACGCTCTCAATTCCTAAATGGCTTCTTACATTTCTGAGAGTGCTTTTTTTGTTTTTTTGTATTTATTGAAAGACGATAAAGTTTGTCAAAACAAGTGTAAGAAATAAAGTTAGTCCCTGGGAGCTAGCTTCTTCTTTGTTCATCCTTTGCAACGGTAGTAATCCGATCATTTTTTAGAATACTGGCACACGTCGTCTGTGCCTCGCAGTATTTTGTGATACCATCTAACAAAATCATTTTTTGCTCAGCACATCTGTCACAAGCTGGAATTCGTATCACAATGTACTGTGGTTCCTGAAACATTAAGTAAGCTCTATGAGACAGTTTTCTATCCTCCAAAAACAGGGAAAAAGGGCAAAACTGTATGTGATGCTTGATGCTTATTGTTAATGGAATATAATCACATCAAACAGTTATACCACTTTGTTTTGCAATTACTTTCATTTTTACTCACTCTCTATATCATATAAAACTATAAGTTGTTTGAAATACAGTTGTGTAGTACTTTCTCAACAAAACTTTCATACTACTCTATTTACGAGTTTCAGAAAAGATAGACAGCAAACCCTTTGATAAACTTTCCGATCACACACAACACAGCAGAAATTTGGTTCTTCCTGTTTATGGCAGCCATTTGTTGGGGTAACTTTGATACCTGGAAATGTACTGTCCAAGTAATCAAAAATCTCACTTTTAAAATGTAAAGAATAAAAATTATTAAGTAAAGGACACGTACCTGGAATCTGTGATATGCATCTTCGACCGTTAACATTTTTTGATACTGTATTACCGAAAGATACAGTTCCTGCCCTTTCACTATAGGATTCATGATCGCTATGTTTTTTAAGATTTCCGTCTAAAGAGATATGTGTTGCAATTTTTGCGTCTCGTAAAGAAATGCATTGATCATCAACTTTAATAAATATATGACAATAAAAGCAAACGATATTGAAAACATGATTGGATTAAACTAATAAAAACATACCATGAAGTAATCGTATCTCGTCTCCACTGACCCATTCGAAATGACCATCGCTGAACTGCACTTTATATCCTCCACTCTGCCTACAGTACTTAATTGTGGCGGAATATAATTTGCCATCTCGTTTAATTTCAACTTCAGTGCCTATTAATGACAGCTGAGATTCGACATGATGCTCTTCTGGAACAAAATCATCAACTACTTCTTAAATACTGAAGCAGTAAATTCAGAAAAATCAATAAATGAAGACACTAAAATCTCACCAGGGACGAGCGCTCTTTTCGAACAAGCAGATGTGGGCAGTTCCATCGAAGCATTCTGAAATGATTGATCATACGACTTTCTTAGTTTTCAATGAATACGAGTCGAGAAAGCAATTTCTTTTGCGAGTGGAAACTTACAGCTAGAAAACCGGATCCCGTAAATTCCACGCAATCAACATCTTCTATTCTTCGTCTTTTCATTACTACGACTTCGTTTCTGAAAAATGATATATTTTCCACTTCAATTTATGAATCGGATATGCAAACTCAAACCCTAAAGAAAGTAACTCTTTGCGGTACAGTCTAAATCTATTGTTTACCATTATTTTTCAAATTACAGAGTTACATCACTTTTTTAAGCTACGTGGTTCACTTACAGCAGACTATATACTAACAACAAATTAATACAGAAGCTTACGATTCCATTGCCATCTCAATGATAGTTTGCAAAGTTTCATCAGTTAAATTGTCAACATCAATGTTGTGGACAGCCAAGTCCCTAGCTGTGAACTGAAATCACGCAAGTTAATAATGACGATGAAATTACAACATAATAGCCGCGGCATTTTCCCTAGCTATCAGAGTCACATGTCATGTTAATCTTCCTAATTTTTCAGTCAGTCATTAAAATCATGCATTTATTAGCCGTTAGGTTTTCACTTAAACCAATAAGCTAAATTGGTTATAATTAAACTGCTAGTGTTTCTGGCTAACATTAGCTATCCTTAGAATAATAAAACCAAGAAACTTACAAAAAATTCCTTCTGAAGTGCGGCATCTGTAAGCTTCAGTGAGCCATCATCCAGAATGTACAGCGTTAAACGATTTCCTGTTTCGGATGAAGAGCTAGGAACGCTACTGACATAAGATGATTGCGGCACATCAGCCTGCTCTTGTTTCAAATCATGCTGCTGAGTTGCACCACTTGGTTCCATCAGTGCCATTATTGCATTTATTTGTTCTTCAGTTAATTCATCTGAATTCTCAATATCGATACCGGCTACCTCTAGCACCTCCATTGGAACCTGAAGCGCTTAATTTTTAAGCCCGTGATTTCAATTTAAATTTCGAATCGAGTAAACCTTGATTTTTAAGTACCATATATAGCTTAATCTTAGCGATCTATAAAAAAATCCTCTAACTCAAGCATTCACAGCAAGTATATATTTACACAAGCGTATAGTGTAACCAGTAAGCGAATATTTAACACGATAAAGTTACCCATCTTGGTGAAGAATATGTGGAATGATGCACTATCATAATTAAAGTACTATTATTTTACAACACAAATATATTATGAAATTAAGGCGTACCGTAGTATAACTCATCCCCGACGTATCAGCATCTTGATGCTCATGCACCGGCTCGTGTTGTCCGATTGCAACAGTTGAAACAAGTTCAAGCGAATTATTATCTAAATTATCACTTTCCGAAATGATTACGGAATTATCATGAGATGTCATCAGTGTCACTATTCAACGGTTACATTTCACTGTTCCTGAAATTACTCGCGTTTACGGCAATATCATTAAACATTAAACAAAAATCAAAAGTATGTTCAAGGCATTGCTGATGTTATAAAGCACTGATCTCCACAATAACGATGTAATGAGTGGTTCGTGAGACTCGTAAGCGCACAAATCGCAAACAGTCATAGTTGTCAACACGTCACCTGTTTACTTACACACACATTTCTCCTAAATTACCACTCTACAAAAACAATGGAAAAAAACACGCCCTAACAGATGGAGAATACAGATTTTACCGAAACGCTCACTCAACAAATAACTCAGTGCTTCCATAAGTACTATGTGAAGAGTTTAGCAAATTAAAGTTATACAATTAATCCAACAGAAATTTTTATCTAAACTAAACAGAGAGTATAGAGAGACTATTCGAATCTTCCGGAGACGAAATGTCGTTCTTCCATGGGCTTCTAATCGCTCCAAGTGCTTTAACACACTTGCCACCAGTTTCATTTACTGTTACGACATACGTTGAACACCACCGCACCGGAGTACCGAAAGAGATTCAACAACCGTCAAACTGCTAATTAATCGGACGAGAGCCGAGTGTGAGCAGACGTTTGTTTTCGCGCTGTGTTTTCTACTTTTTATACTATTACTTCTTAACAATTATTAAATTTACTGTCCTTCACAAGCCAGCGTGCGTGATTAACCTTGTTTTTGACGTCATTTCCGTGAAGTTACTCTTGTAAGGCTATTAAAGTGACCGAAGAGTGAACACTATGCTATTCCCTGTATGCACCACGTAAGACACAAGTTAGAGATTATAGCGTGAAGTTGCACATATCACATACACACCTCACCCTACTCGCAGCTAACGTTCCAAGTTCCTTGACTGCCCGCACTGCTCCTACATAAGGCGCAAACGAGCATCCGTGTATGTATCCCTATGGTACATGCATGTGTGTATGTGTATGTGCCTGTGCACTTCAAAGTGCAGCCACGATGTGGTGTTGGTCGCCTGCATCTCTGCATGTATGTCTGTCTGTATTTATGTACACATGTGTGTGTGTGCATGTATGTATGCTCCTACTTATGTGTGTACGCATGTGTGCACGCTTACGTATGTGTGTGTGTATGCGCGTGTGCTGTAGCTGTGTTCATTTGACGCACCCATCCTCTTCCTCCGTTGTAGTCATCTGGATACTCTTCCCACGCTGGCCCTCTCTCCTCCATTCTCAAATATTAGGAGGCTATTTGCTCTCAGCTGATCTTAGCGATTTTACGCGTCGGACCTGGAAAGATCAGGGTATGAGCTTAACTGAACCGAGTTTGAGCAAACAAACCTATTATTGTTATCACTGGTGGCGGGCTGCGTTCCATCGTACCTAGCTAGTCTCGCAGTGTCACGGTCTTCCGAGCGTACTCGGAGCACGTGGGAATGTAAGCGCCTGTGAATAAGTAAGCCTTTCGTAAGTTATGCTTATTATCATCTCCTTTCAACCGTGAACGGCAGCAATCATCTAAGTTGCTTCTGATTCAAAACATCGCCGATTTTGTTTTGATAGAAACAATCTTTGATCACGCATTGTAGATTTTGAGGCTTTAACTATGCAATAATTTAATTTACGTCTGGTTTTGCGCGAACAGCGATTATGTTCAATTATATGTTAGTTTCTTGATTTTTTGTCGTAACTGAGTGCTACACATGCAGTTGGCTCGTACATTCACTCCATTTTGCTATTACGTTGGAAGTGGTTCCGTAGCATCAGAATCCATTTAGGTTATTAAAAAATGATGATTCGTTGCGCGTCCAGTTTCTGCCGTACAGGAAGTCTTATACGCCAGTGGGTATGTTGCGCATCGTCTGCACCACAAGCAGGGAAACGTATTAAAACATTCGAAATATATCGTTACGATCCGGAAAAGCCTGAATCGCGACCTCAGTTGCAGGTGGAGTGTGTTATCATTCCATTTTTAAGTTTACTAACAGCGAGTTTCCGACTCTGAAATGATCGAAGAGAAAACTTTCAGAATGGATAGTGAATTAAAGCATTATTTTCAGTAGTTCCAGAAATTTGTAATAATTTGGCTACCGGTAATTGAGATCTAGAATTCAAATCTCCCTCTACCACTTCGATCACAACTCTCAGACACAGACCTCTATCATGTAGGAATGTAGGGAAGACTTTATATGTTTGGAAGTGCTATTGGTCATGACTTCTTTATCCGTCCTTTCATCTTTATTGTAATAGCTCTGTTAAGGGCTTTCTGTAGCATTGCAGCATTTCCACTCAATGTTTTGTTACATTCCCTTCAACTTTATTTCAGAAATATGATGTCGATTTGGATAACTGTGGCGCAATGATTCTAGATGCATTGATAAAAATCAAAAACGAAGTCGACCCGACTCTTACTTTCCGTCGTTCATGTCGTGAAGGTATTTTGCGTAGGCTTTGAAGAATAAGGCTATGTAGAATGTCTCGGAATATAAAGGCTCAATTGCTGAATAATTGATCGATTTTTACTAATGTGATCCATCATCACTTTTAAGAATAATATGGTTTGTGGTGTCATGGATTTAATATGCAGTTGTTTAGTATTTTAGAGAGCACTGAAATTCTTTTTGTTGACCACAACGACGTGGGTGCTTGAGAAATTGGAGAAACTATTTGAAAAGAAAATTTTGCATAAAGCTGCAAGTTTTAGGCATTTGTGGTTCATGTGCTATGAATATTGGTGGTGAGAATACCTTGGCTTGTATTTGTAAAATTGACGAGGATACGAGCAAGAGCACTAAAATCTATCCGTTACCACATATGTTTGTTATCAAAGTAAGTTTCAGGTATAGCTTAAAACATTTTTTTGAATACTCAGCCATGGCTGTGCTGGAGTCATGGATGGTTTTCATCAATTTTCTGGTACCGTATGCTCTGTCGTATTTCCTATTCCCACTTTTTACAACGTACAGTTCCTATCGCTGGGAATTTAAAGAGGTTAAAATTTGCTCTTCATGTATACATAACCTGTGAAGATCTTATGCTAGTCGGATTTGTTCAGCTAAGCCATTCATTTCATCGGTGCCTGTAATTTGAAATGACAGTATAATAGCTTACATAATGGCCTACAGTTGAACTCAGCTTTAAGTTACTCTCTGTTACGGCTAATCTGTGGACAATCAATGGTTGTTGTCAATTTTGCAGGACTTGGTACCAGATATGAACTTGTTTTACGCACAGTATGCATCCATTGAGCCATGGTTAAAGAAGAAGAACAAGATGGTACTTGGTGAGAAGCAGATGTACCAAACAGAAAAAGAACGTGAGAAACTGGTCGGTGTATCAGAATTTAGTGAAACATCAAATTTTGGTTGTTTTTACAATATCAGAATGTCTTTTATATCTGTCAACAGACCGGTTAGAAACGCTAGCTTTAGTTTCTGATAACAACCAATATATTTAGGATGGATTATATGAATGCATTCTTTGCGCCTGCTGCAGCACTAGTTGTCCGTCGTACTGGTGGAATGCTGATAAATATCTGGGACCAGCCATCCTACTACAGTCTTATAGGTTTGTTTTCCTTCAGGATCAACCTTCTCGTGAACATTCCTTATGAGATCTAAAACTTGCTTAGAAATATCATTAATTCAGATTACCATATGTTGAGTTTTAAATGTTTCGAGACGAGTAACTATCGAAAGTGTTTTTGAAGAAGTTTTGTCGTAGAAATTAAATAATGTGGATTTTTGCATCTTCATTTACTATATATTTCGTTAAAATTATGGCAAGCGTGTGTATGTTACTATGCTATTACTGCAGCAGTTGTTTCTGGATCATTATTGAACATTAATCAAAAAATGAGTGACGTCCACATAATCAGTCTCCGATGAATGAATTTCATCTGTATGCCTGCAAAATTTTTTTTGGAATTATTGAAAACCGTAATGTTTTTGGTTTTTTCTGTTTAATGCATAATCATTTTCTAGATGGGTGATCGATTCTCGGGACGATTATGCTGAGGAGCGGTTGTCGAAAATACACGATCATTTTAGTGTTTTCAAATGTCACACTATTATGAACTGCACAAAAACTTGTCCGAAGGTATATATATATATGTGTACATATACAGTTCCCTATTAAAATTCACTTAATTACTGAAAGCGGCTAATTATAGATATCATAAAGTCTGTTTGCATTTCTCATACCATAATATTTTTCCAATCGATTAAATTTGTATTCTTTATTATATTTTTAAGTGGGCATACAGAAAAATACGTCGTACAGTTAATTTCTATGTGTGTGTTATAGTTTTGGAAGTTTACTTAATTTCAGCATTTGAATCCAGCAAAAGCAATTGGAGAAATTAAGAAACTCCTTACTGGTTTTGATAAAAAGCCAGAACCCGCGTGTGCACCAACCAATTTTTAAATCAAATTTCGATTTGCAAAACATCATTGAAACTATATTTCTTGCTCTAAAAGGAAGTCAGTTATGTGCACTAAGTTAGTCAGAAGTGATTATGTAATTAGATTTTTATCGCTAATTGGAATTTTTTTATCATTCCTATGACTAATGCTGTGATAGATCGGATGGCTGTTTTTAAAGCTAAATTCCTTTCGTTTTCTTGATCCAGTGAATATTTATTAGCATCGTGATAACGTCTTTTCGATCGCTATGTATATTTGGGGAAGTTGATTTTCCGAGATTTTTGTGAACCATGTAACCTTTTTGTAAATTTATGTTGGGTGTAATTATTTAGTTTAAGTATTTTTTTCTGGAAACATCAGTAGAAACAGGAGTGACTTTATCTTTGATTTCAGTGGAGTTTCTTAGTCCAATTTATTGCTACTTTTTTTTCATTATAATCAGGATCGATAAAGGATGTTTAAAATATATTGTTAGTTGGAAGTTAATCCACGTGTTTGTGTTGCTAATATTTGGTTAGTCCATTTCATTCGATTAATATCACAATGTCAGGACATGAAGAGAGGAGGGGCGAAATATTCAGTTTTAAAAAATATTTGAAAGTTGATTACGGCCACAGTTTAAGTTGCATTCTTAACTACGACACTGAAAAGGTGACTGTGACGTTAGAATTCCAGGATATCAAAAATTCATACACCAATACACACGCTGGAGCTGTAAGATTTAGAATTTGGCGAGTAATTTCAGTTATAATGTTCCCAGTAATGTTTCTCAATGACTGAACGGGAATAAAAACTGGACGAAATTCTTCCGATCGTTTAAAAATGTTTTAAACGGAAGAAATTGTTGATGTATCTAAATTCTTGGTTCCTTTTCCATTTACTTTTAGTCGAACAAACCTGCAAAAAGTTGGGGGGAGAGAGAAGTGTGCATTGATTTTCACAATGGAAAGATCAAGCTGCTTCTTTCCCCAATTTGTCCTTTTAATTCTAGACTATGGAAAAATTAGAAAATGAAACAACCATCTCTTTGTTATTAAAAAAAAATTGAGACGAATGGATGTTTTGATGACTGCATTTTTTTCATAATTCATTAAAAGCAACTTTCTTTTGTAATGTCGATATTAAATAAGAATTCTTGTCTCTTTTTCTTCCTCTTCTTGTCTTGTCGGCTTTCTTGTTTGACCTGCAAATTCAACATCCATTTTTCAAAAACAAGAGGAAATAATTCATTACCAATTCTTTCGCCATCTATTTCCCTTCACATGAGGACAATCAAAATTCCCGCTGCTCAAAGTACTAGCTGGAAGTTTCATTCTGTTACATAACCCAAACATCATAGGTCTAAGAATTGTGTTTAGGCTGCATTACAATGAACGTTTTTTTCCAAAAAAATATTGCCTAATCAATATAAAATATTTTTAAAATTACGGCCTACAACGTCAAATCGGTCAGAGAAGACGCGATCGAAACCTGAACCATCTGGGTTTGAAATTCTACTGTGGTAGTAAGCAAAGATATATATATATATATATATATATATATATATATATATATATATATATATATATATATATAGACGTCAAAAGAGAGATTCTTCAAAGACTGCAATTGAAATTCAAAGGTTCGGAAATCGGAATGTGAGGCGAATTTTTTGTACCATTTTCTTATGGTTTTATTCCTATTCCAAATGGCCCTTAAAATTGAATTTTACTAGGAAATCATCTTTCTAACAGTAATAAATTGAACATTTCATAAATGTTTCATTGCTCTGAAAGTTGCACATAGCCAATCACAACGACATACTCTAAAGTTAATCACTTTTACCTGGGGAAATTCTCAGACATACAAACGATCAGAAGAACGTTATCCAAGGAACTTATAAAAGTAGTCGCATGGAATAATTCAACATTGAGTCTAAGATTTGAAAATTCTATTTCATCAGATGAAAGGCAGTTCAATTAAACTTATAGTAAGGCGAAATATAAAATCAAAAATTGAGAAAATTAAATTTTCAACAACTTCCAGAGTAATATTTTAAAGTCAGTCACATTTCTTAATAATGTTTAAAGTCGATAGAATTGAATTTCAAGCCTGATTAATTTTCACACTAGCTTTTCATATCAAATATTGTTGCAGCAATCGGAAAACAATGGCACTCCGGACTTGGAAGCACTTAAAATTGAAGGATATCGCAGAGAAAGTAACCGGACTGAGACATGACCAACCTCAAGGCTAATAAGCTGGTCGAATTTCAGACTGTTTTGTAAATTTTCCTACTACACCATTAAACATTAAACATTTATTGTCAAAAAGACAAAAGTAAGAAAGGAATAGTGAATTCGACTCATCCTTTGACGTCGCACTGTTAAATGTTTGCATTAGTCTCAGGTGAAAAGTTTAAATGATGACGTCGTCTTCTCATACTTCGTCGTGGTGCCGTCATATTTCTTTCATTGTTGCAATTGCAAAAGTTATCGTTTTCGTTAGTCAAAGTTAATGTTCTCATCAATCGAAAACTGCGAAAGCTAAATTTGCTAAACATCTCGGATTATTCTAGGGTTTCAATCCGAAACCATTAACTTTCCGCAATGTTCGGTCACCTACAGAAGTCTCCGCCACTAGTACCGGATGAATGAAATTAATGAATAAATTTGATATAATTCAGTTCTTCGCTTCTCTCTTTCTCTTTCTTCTCAGCTCTATTGAGGTAAGCCACACGAAGTTGCAACACATCGTCGTTGTTGAAGTTTGATAGTACGCATTGAATAATATTGATTAATAAATGTGACGGTATATTTTCATCCCACACTAAGAAAATGAGAAGAGGTAGAAACCGGATCACCAGATCCCGACTGGACCTAGACGCAAGCATCAGTTGCGAAAGGTAATGAGCTGTCTTAAACCATAAGTGTAACGAAGTTTGACAAACTTTGAGGTTTACTGCTTCAAATATCAGATTCAATCAGCACAAAATATGCAATGGTCTTTTCAAGACAAAGACTATTATTTACTGATGACCTCGGATAAACTGCAACCCTTTGTACTGACTTTTACAGGTTTCTTGAATCAGATGTACGGAGAAAAAGAATTCCCTCTAATGACATTCGTATAATCAACCACAAAATTCAGCATTCCGTCAGTTGACGGAAAACTACTAATTTTCTTATCACCATATTCCTTCAAGTCGATTTCTTGTAGCTTTAGATCCTCGAAATTTCCATCGTATTTAAAAAAAATCCGAGATTTATGAAGACTTTGCCTAAAACACTTCTTTGAGACTTTCAGACTTGAGTGAGAGTGGTTGTAAAATAAAAATAACAGCTGTAAGTTATAATCGCACTGTGCATGGTCTACGTTTGCCGTACTTGTTGAACAACGCGATGGACAATTAGCTAGCGTTTGAACGTAAGTCTAGTGAAAAAGATCTGAGAATGTGAAGACAGTTGAAAATGAAGCAAAAATGAAACCCATGGCCAACAATCCATTGCAGAGCGCTACGCAGAGGTTCCGTGGAACCAAGTTCAGCGACAGAATGGCGCCGACAAACCGTTTCCATTGGACCTTTCTCGAGAACGAGAACTTTGACGCACATTAGCTCTTTTAATCCTCCTCGTTTAGCTCTGCTTGATTTCTTTACTGATGAAATTTGAGATATGGAAGAAGACCACTTCAAACAGAAATGATGAAGATTATCTCTCAGAGAAATGAAGGTACTTCTTTTCCGGATTTTGATCCTCAGTGGATGCTGCCTATTTTTAACTCCATTCGATCCTAACTGCTTGGTGAGAAAGAGGAAAATGTAGAAAAAGTTTGGCAGCATTTTCTGCTTTTTCAAAAATTTTCAGCCTGATACCGGAGCTTGTTGCAGCCCACCGCCATTTCCGTGACTTCGTGCTATGGTTTTGCCCATTTTATGCTTGTTGATAATCTTTTGGAAATATTTATGTCGCAAAACTGGATCCGGACAAACGGCTGCTAAATCGATCGTAAAACACTCCTCGTTACAACATCCTACGGAACCTGAAGTTGCCAAAGCTCCTTCACTTCACTGATTAGTTGTTAGAGTAAAGCAAGTTCCAGAGATTCGAATTCACCTCATTTTCCTGGGGCAGTTATCGCCGATTATGGTTTGCACGTAGAAATTTCAACGTTGGAAATTCCTCTCCCTTCCTCTGCTACACAGCAATGAATGTCGAAGAACTTTACCATCAGCATTTTCAATCATCGGCGCATTGATGGTACACGGCAAACAGATAGCATGTTCACACTGCCCATGGACCCGCAACTCCTTCACCGGTCGCATTTTTCCACACGGTCCATCGCAACGGCGGGTTTGTTCACCAGTTGAGGAAGCTGAAACTGGAGATGAGTTTCATTTCTCTGCCGTCATCCTCAAACATCCCTTCCCGTTCCGGTGTTCGACAAGCCAAATAAGATGGAAGGCCGGAAGTGACCAAAAAGAAGGCGAAGAAAAAGCAGTGCACACCTATTTCAACAGTTGTTTCCAGACTTTGCACCGATCGCTGTCGTTTTAATTCACTTCCAGGTGCTACTAAAAGCAGAGCAATTGTAGATTACATTCTCTTACATAACTGTAAAATTAGCGCGCACTTGTTGTGGGTGAGTGAACCGCCAGATTCTAGCATGCGAGTTTCGACAAATGGAACTGACAATGCTGCTAATTAGAAGTGCTCCAGCTGTCCACTGTTGATGAAGACGTGCAGATAACGTCAGTGAATATTTTAAAAGGCAGCAGTTATTTTAGCATTTCTCTCCCAGGACATTTAATAAGAAATCAAACGAAACTTAGACTAGTGTGCACTTCAAACACACAGAGGTGGTTTCGCTATTCTCTTTGGCAAATGACCCACGCCAAATTTCACTGCTAACTAATCAAAATATATACATGCATATTTCATTTTCACTCATCGACACGTGTCCTGGTGCATACCTACTAATACAAACCTTATTAACAAGTACTAAGTGTACAGTATTCCTCCAGGGTGCTGCTGGATTAATTTTAAATCTACATACCGCATGTAGGCAACTCCGCATATTTAGAAGTTGGCGCACTCTTTTCGGTATCCGCTTGTGCCGGGATTTTGTGCCAACTTAGTACAAATGTGTAAAATGGCCTGAACATTTTTAGCATAGTTAACAGAGGGGATTGCATAAATTTAGTGCTTGAATAATTAAAGAAAAACCAATTCAACATTGGAAGTCTGAGTCGGAGCTTTTCTTGAATTATAAAGTTCGAATTTTGTGGAAGAAACTACTCCTTCTGCTGAGCTTTGCAAACTGCTCTGATTGTGCATAGATTTGGTTTAATTCGTTCTTGAAATTTCTCACGTATATATTCTGGTATGAAATTCTGAATGTTATCACTTGCCAGTACTGAAAAAATGAGCAAAATTTTTTCAAGCAGGCACAAATTAGCTAGGCTTTGCTCAGGCGTTTGAATTCTTACCCAGTTGCTTAGAATACACTGGACGTGCTCCTTCATCTAAGCGTTCTGACGACAACATATCTTTCATCGATGATCTGTAGAACGATTTTAGATTGCAAATGCAGCCAGGACAGCTTCTAGCTAGTAATTTTTTTTTGCGAAAAATGCCACTTCAACACTTTTCCCAATATCACTTTCAGTGTATCAAAGCAAAACCTTCTTTTCCTTCCTTTTTTTTGAATCAAAGGAAGGACACTATTAAATTTCATGGAATTTCCAACCTGTCAATGCTTAGTAAATGAGACGTCGTGTATTTTTAAGCTATTACCTCCAAAAATCGGATGTTTCCGACACGGAACGTGTTGCCATTGTTGGCACGGCTGTAAAATCGAAGTGTTCTTATAAATCGTACTTTTTCAAAATGACTGAAATACACCAAGTAGTGGAAGTTCAAATTTTTGAAATAATTATAATTAATTAATTTAGAGAGGCTGAGCATTTTCGACAAAAGGAGATGGCAGCTTTTGAGAAGGCGGATTGAAATCGGAATTCTATCCCTAAGACAATTCCAACTTAGAGCGCAACCGTGTCTTTAGACTAGGTAATGAATTATGGCGAACTGCAGCAAATTTAACCATTTTATAGCATAAATTTACTACTCACCGTACAGCACATGCCTCCTTCTCTCTTCCATCTCACCAATATATTCAGATTTATGGCAAAGACGTTATGCTTGTTTTCTGTATAACAAGTAGCATTCACGAAAGCAAATGAGTCCGTACTGAAAGTCCTAGGATGGCAGGTGATTAATTAATTAGCTAATTGATTAGTTAGATGTTGGTTGTCTCCGAACCGAAGTTTGCAGCTGTGAAAGATTAAAAATTTTTTGTAGGTTACATCATAACATAGTACTAAACTTCGGGAATTCCCCTCCAAATGAACTAGTGGGAACACTCTACGGATCTTTTACGAAGTGGAAACTTTTTCATTACTTTCTATGCATCCCATTTCATTTCACGGAGTAGGTGGGAAAAAATAACAAAGAATACCGTGCAACCATAAAATTTGCAATATCTTTTTTGAAAGCAAACAGTAGCATGTACTGCTCGGCAGCTCTTTCCCCTCCCCCCCATTCTTTTCATATCACTTTTGTTTTAAGGAAGCACCGCCGTTTACTGAACACTTCATTTGAATAATTTTATGCTCAATTTCCTCCCACACACTCCACGCGACAATTCTTTTATTCAACATTCCAAAGCAACTACATCAGGGAACGAAAGGACTGAATCCAAGGACTGCACTTCTGATGAACGGACACCGTGAAGTAAAGCGAAGTAATAATAATAATAATGGTAGTACTCCCCTCCTTCACTACTGTCATGTCACATTGCTGCAGCAGTACAAGTAGAGAGGGGAAGAGCTCGAAACTCTGCAACAAGCTCGGGATGCGCTCCTGTAAGCTAAAACGTAACTTAAACAACAGTTCACGCTCAACAGGACATCTTAAGCGCCGCTTTCTCCCTACACGCCCCGCCCCGCCCCGCACATTCTTCTTACCCAAACATCGTCCCGCAAATATCCCTAATCCTATCTTCCGCCCCTTCACCCCCCCAAGCAATCGAACCCCCATCCCCACCATCCTGCCTCATTTATTCTGCTGCTGCTGCTGTGCAACGTTGCATCTCCTAATGTGCTTCCGATTTATGAGGCAGAGTAGGAAGGACTTGATGTATTCCATATGCTGCTCATTTATTATTGCCATTGGGGTCGGCGACGGTGGTCGATATAAGCTCAGCATTTCATGACATTCGTTTAATGCTGCAAAATCGGATTTCAGATTTTCGTCTTCCGGATATGTTACAGCGGTTTGTAAGTCGTGTTTGGAGTAGTTCACATCATGGTCACTAACACTTATATATTACCATTCTTACTGCATGCAATATTTCCAAAGTGCACTGATCGGATGCAAAGGAATACGCAGAATGTTCAGTGAATTGATAGAAACACCACGCAGTGTCGGGAATGACTGGAAAGCAGGAGAAAAGTAGGCCCTGTCGTTTTTCGTCCACTTTTAGTAATTGACGCGCTTTGTGACCTTTGGTACTTACTTGTCTTTTGCTATCGCTCTTTTAAAGCTTTGGAGTGTCCCGGAAATATACAGCGCGGTAGTGTAAGTTAATCCTACCCTATGACATTCCTCCCCTCACTGTGAACATCATTTTTGGTGTTATTTGATCGACATTTTTATTCTCAAATATTGTTTCCTGATACCGAAACTTAATTTGTAAAAAAAAATAAGTAGGCAGAAAAGTTTTGATGCGGAAGTTATTTTCTTCCTAGGATATCACATTTAAGGATGCTACAGGCAGAAAAAGTTTTTTTTTTTCAGAGTACCATATCTCTGTCTGGCAAAAACATTCGAAAACATTGAAGCCACGTCGTCACGGTTAGCTCCTTTTCTCAAATTTTACATTTCTCCTAACTGAATACTAGATTTATCCTCGTAGTCGTTTTTGTCATTGTCGTAAATTCAGTTTCCAACGCTAATGTTGGTCCGTTGGTAGATTGAGCATAGATAAGTAGTAATCATTAATTTATCTGATGTATGGATAAATTGTAACCAATAGTGGCTGTAGAAAGGTTGGAAGGGGAAGCGGAGCAGAGGAAGTAATTCGGGAAACTTTCGTCTAATCATTTTCGTGACACGAAGTTTCGTGTAGTATGAATCTTTTTTACCTAAAAATAAAAATTCGTCCTCTTCATCTTTTAGACTAGAAATAATCAAAATACTGGCCGATTTCTTGGAGAAAGTGATAAAACGAACGCCAGGTGAATTGTCGACATGCGTTTATTTGTGTGTAAATAAACTTGGTCCAACATATGAAGGGATGGAATTAGGGATTGCGGAAGGAGCTTTGATGAAAGCTATTGCTCAGGCAACTGGTCGCAAGGTACATTAACTCTTAATTTGCTGGAAATTGTAGTCCCAGTTATTCGAGTTATGGGAACACTATGCATTTCAGATCGATAAATTGAAAGAGGATTTGAACCAAAAAGGGGATTTGGGTGTGGTTGCTCAGATGAGTCGAAGCAATCAACGTATCTTGTTCACACCTACGTCTCTTACAGTAACTGCAGTTTTTCGTAAATTGCGAGACATGGCGAAAACCTCCGGACATTTGGTGGATGTTTAAAGTTTAAGATAAAATAAAAAAAAATAAAAGGAAATTTTATGATGAGATCTTTTATCAATTTATCTTTTAGCAAGTTCGACTTAAAAACTAAGACTATTCACAATTTGACATTCTACAAAGAAATGCACTCCGCGCCTTCCTATTTCAACCTGTGATAACAAGTTTTGTCTGCTATGAATGAAGTATATGTCATTCTATTTTTTTTTATTTTTGTGTTTTGTGAGAATTTCAGGCAATGAATAGAAAAGTGGATATGATCAAATCACTTTTGGTTTCATGTCGTGACTGTGAAACTCGTTATTTGGTGAGATGTCTCAGCGGAAAACTACGAATTGGTTTGGCAGAGCAGTCAGTACTTGTTGCTCTTGCAAACGCATTCACTAATTTTGAAATCGAAAAAAGCGGTTAGTTAATGTGGTCCTCAATGTTTATAATGATTACTTGCGAAACCGTGCAATTTGAATTTTTATATCATCAGACATTTTATTGATTACAATATCCTGATAAATAATTATAATAGCAGCTGAACTGTCGGTCTGGGTTAGATGTATAAATTTGGCAGATCTCAGAACTCGTGCTTTTTAACTTTGCTTTGTTTTCAAGATTTCTTCTATGTCTTCATCATATTAAGGTGAAAAGCTGAGCTATGAAAAAATGAAAGAACGACAAGCGAAAGATATCTTATTGCTGAGGAGTACATACAGGTGAATTTTTCGTCACGATGGCTTAATGATGGGACTTTCGAATGATTTTAATTTTTGCTTTCAGCGAATGTCCAGATTATGAGAAAGTCATCGAAGCGGCGCTCAGCGATGGCCTGTCGAAGCTACCAGAAAAATGCAAAATTACACCAGGTAATTTTAGCATAAAATATTATGTTATTATGCTTGATCATAAACTGTTCACTTGTTATTCATTGTTATTGTCAAAGCCTTATGATTTACTATTAAAAGTGAATTTGTTACTTCACAGACAAGTGACCTTTTAAAAACCCAGTTAACTCTGTTCTTCGTTACATTGATCTTCTTAAATTAATTTGTTTGATAAGGTACACCTGTAAAACCAATGTTAGCGCACGCAACAAAGGGGATTGCTGAAGTACTGAAACGTTTTGGTGGTTCTGTTTTTGCTTGCGAATTTAAATACGACGGTGAAAGAGCTCAAGTAAGGATTGCTTTTCCAGTTTTAGAGATGAATGAATTGTTTGGCCATTTAACTTAGCTTGTAAGAGTAACAGTATTCGACTTCGACTCATTCTGGTTATTTTACTGTTGTTCTAACACATCAAAATCTACCATCTGCTGGCAGCTGGTGTGTTAAACGAACTTGATTCAACAGATCTATAAACAGAAACTAATCTATGTTTAATGGCTTCTTTACAGATACATTATGATTCTTTTGGCATTAAAATATTCAGTCGCAATCAAGAAAACAATACTGACAAATATCCGGATATGGTAGAATTCTTAAAGCAAATTATGGATGAGGAAACAATGTCTTTTATTATTGACTCGGAAATTGTTGCATTTGATCCTGTACACGAGACAATTTTACCCTTTCAGATACTTTCAACAAGGAAGAGGAAGGTATTTGAATTAAAGAGTCTCGTTTTACTAATCGAAAATTAGCGCTTTTTTTTTTAAGTAATTGCTCTATATGTATAATACCATCATTCAGTTGCATAAAAACATCTTTTATTTTTCCTTTCAGAATGTAGGTGGCAGTGAAATTAAAGTTAAAGTCCACGTATTTATATTTGATTTGCTCTTTTGGAATGGTCAGTCACTAACGAAATTTCCATATCGCAAGCGGCGGGAAATGTTGCAGCAGCATTTTAAGGTCATTATTAGCACTGTTGAAGTATCATTTAGAACCACAAATTCTTTTATTATGCTGGTATTTCTGTTAATCCGAAGAGTACATAGTTTTTTTATTTTCTGATTTTTAATTAGGAGGTAAAAGGTGTTTGCGGATTTGTTACATCCAAAGATACGGAAGACACGGAACAAATTCTCGAATTTCTGGATGATGCTGTAAAAGGTAACTGTGAAGGTCTTATGATCAAAACGCTCGATTTCGATGCCACCTATGAAATAGCAAAACGATCATCCAGCTGGCTAAAGGTTTCTGCAAACTTTAATTGAACTGAAAGTTCAGCTTTTACATATCATCCCTTTGCCCATGTCTTTGAGTACGAATTCATAGAAAGCATTGTCTTTAGATGTAGCATATCTGGATAAAAGCATATCTAAAACACTACATTTGTATATATTGCAAGGGAAAATCAGTCGGGGAATTCTTGTTACTATGCTTTTATCTCAATATCTACTTCGTTTACGTTGTATTTTAGTACGCGACACTTAGTTATAGCTTAAAAAAGATTATTTGGACACAATTGGAGATACCGTCGATCTCACCGTTATTGGTGCATATTTTGGTACGGGTAAAAGGACAGGTTTTTATGGTGGTTACCTGCTGGCATGCTATAATCCAATAAATGAAGAATATGAAAGTGTTTGCAAGGTATTACCAATTTTTCTCACGCACAATTCCTTTTGCTCGTTTTGTACAAAATTACTGTTTCAGTTTTTAATTTTTGTTCAGATTGGCACTGGTTTAACTGATGATGATCTTCGCCAGCAGTACCAATACTTTGAAGAACTCAGAATCGAAAAGGTCAAAATTGGCATGAAGCTATTTTAAATGAAATACATGTTAGACAGTTTCTTTACCACTTATTCCACTTCCTCTATCAATAGTATAAGACATTCAGCGCAGAACATTGGGCGAGGAAAATTTTTAGCGAGAAATGCATACTGTTCCGTGTTATTTATTGGTTAGATGAACTTTTCAACCTCTGGAACTGTTGTGTAAGCAAGAATTTTAATATTTTTGGTTCACTTTTTATTGAGCCATTATTTTTAATATTTCAGGCTCGTCCTTACTATTGTTATGATAGCTCGTTGAAACCAGATGTGTGGTTTGATCCGAAAGTTGTTTGGGAAGTGAAAGCAGCTGATCTGTCAATATCTCCTAAGCATTTTGCTGGAAGAGGAATTGTGAGTTTTGAAATAATTTCAAATCGTTTTCAGAGAGAGGAAGTTTTTGTTTAAATGGTGTGTTTGTTGTTGCTGTGCGTATATGTCAGTTTTTCAATGATCGTTTCGATTTATTTAGACGGCAGAATTTTCTAAGTTTCGGAAATGTTCAAAATATCTTTCTTTTTAGGTAGATCCAGGGAAAGGAATTTCACTGCGATTCCCTCGATACATCCGTAGACGTACTGATAAAACATCGGAAGAAGCTACCACATCACAGCAGGTTTGCTTCCAAAACAAAAAAGAAACAATAATACCTGTCTGCATCGTTACCTCAAATCAGGCTATTTTCAGTGGTTTAATGGGTATGATAAAATGCTTAGAAATTTATTATAATTTCAGATAGCGGATATGTACAACAATCAGGAGCAGATTAAAAATAAGGGAGCAGTTGATGCTAATGATAGTGACGAGGAATACTATTATTGATGACGAATAGTTTTAATCGTTCTTCGATGTCACTCTGCTCTTGCTATGTATTTGGTGACAAACATTCTAATATATCATTTTAAAAATCAGAACTATGAGCTACTTAGGGAAGAAAAGATATAAAGAAGGCAGATATTTCCCCAAATTCGTTCGCAATTATTTTTCCCTGACTTGTTAATTTGAAACTTTATTGCATCTGAAAAGTGGATCTAATAATTCACAAATGTCATTCATTCATAGTTGGTCATATGCTAATATAATGAATACAAGTTGTTCGGTTTTCTTCTGCTAATCAACACCATGAAAGAGAAAATTTCCCAGTGCTTTAAATCGTTTATTATAGCATAGTAAACTACGATAAACGATCTTCAGACCAGTACTTTAATATTTCAAATCTCTATTAAAGATTTCTTAAACAGCGCCAGTGGAATCTTGTTATTACCACTTTGAAAGCATAAAAAGAGATAGAAATTTCTAGCAGACACTGTGACTCAAAGTCTTGACATCGAGTTTTATAGGCTCAGGAAGCATCAGGACTCAATTTTGCATGCGGATTTAGAGAAAAGTTTAAGAGTGTTATCAAAGAAGTGGGTTGATATCGCAGTCTGTACAGAGAAGCACGCGAGGCTTAGTGTTGGGAGTTGAAGGATAATTCATCATCTCGCTTCCCGAACTGTTTTCAAGTTAGGCCGCTCGCATGCTCTCATTTAAACTCTTCACTGTACTAAAACAAGTGACGAAACTGAGGGTGGTGATACCGCAGTTCTAATTTTGTTTCCTTCTAGCCTTATTGACTACTAGCAGATAGGATGGATCCCGGAATCGCGAAATTCATTGAAGTCCATGATGATTACCAACAGTAACTATGTGATTTCTCGAAATCATTCCTGGAGCTGAAAATCTAGTATTTGAAACTGAAATTCCCTCAAGATCTCTTGTTCTTACTCGAGATAAAGGCAAAATTATTTCTGAGACGTGGTAATGATTTACTACGATCCATCAGCTCACTTCAACAATAATATTATGACATGAGGGGTGGTCATGAGCATTGTTGCTAAAAGATTTCTTAGAATGAAGCAAGTGACTGTTGAACAATTTTTTTTAATATGTTAAGCTTCTCCTTCAATTTGCCAGCGCAGTGGGAAAAGCGACGAAGAACCAACCGATGTGGTTGAAGAAGCTGGTAAAATTACAAGAAGGGATTTGCGATTGAAATCACGCATCATTGTATTTCGCTCCTTCTACTTCACCCTTCCTGACTATTACTACGGATGGGTTATTTTGTAGGGAGATTTTTTGCCGTTCCAGATAACGGCATGTCAGCAGAATCAGTGATTCAAAACATTTCGCAAAATTGAAGTTGGAAGTTTAGATTCAGAAGATGTCTATCCTCGGGAATGAAGAAAACAGGAAAAGGCAGTATTAAAAGTCAGCTTGCGCTATAATTTTTTTCATTTCGCAGTTTTATTCCAGCCTGCGCGGTTTTCTTGTTTGTTATATAAATCGTCCAACAGCATATTTAAAAATTTGTTTCTTAGAAGGAGAGAGAAATTTTCTGCTTCCTTTCCTGAACTTTTTTAACAGCCTGCTTATTCGAATTCAAACACTCTTAAACCTCTCGAAAAGAGTTTATCAAACTTTGTAGGTTCCTTTAATACAGTTATTCATAAAATTGAACTCTAATTCAACATGAAAATATTCCATATTAGCGACAGCGGGGACTTGTCCAAGAAATTCAAGCAGATAAAAATTGTTCTATAATTAATTACTGGTGCCATGCCAAAAATATTTGTGCTACTGGATTTTAATATGCACAGATTGGTTGTCCAATTGGTCACAGTCCTAAACGATACTGAAGAAGGCAAATACAGTAGGAATGAAATGCTTGCCATCTAAATCTTCACGAAGATGCATTTCAGAATCCAGAAATGGATGACAGCAAAGAATATCTTTCGATCAAATACAAAATCCGTTTAAAGAAGTACTTTTTAATTACTCTTTTTTCGATTCTATCAATTCAATTAATTGCATCAAACTGCGATACGTTCTTAAAATACTGAGAGCTTGCCAATAATTTCCATTTGCTAAAAGTTAGGTAGTGAAGCTTTACACAATTTGCAACATTTATTCAGCGAAAGAAACTTGTTTTAGTGACATAAATGATTATGAAAACCCATGTAGTCTGTGCTGTGAACTACAAATGTTGAGATCTAGCAGACAAGAATCTCGACTCGATATATATCCCCTAATTTTCTCGGTAGGTCCAAAAGGTAGCAAAGATCAGGCGTAATTTAAACAAACTTGACAAGTATGAAACTTGACACTTGACAAGTCAGGTATTTAAGACAAATTTTGCTAAGTATTACATTGGCAGAACAAGCTCGCTGTCACCATTTTCGGTACGGAGCAGCCAACTAAGTGAAAGGCAGCGATCATTTCAAACCAAAACCGCACAGCATGATCCGGACAAAAGGTTGTTGGCGTTGTTCTTCGAAATTTTGAAACATACCTGCGACTAAACTGCCCAGAAACTCCTTGTCTGTTTAATTAATCGTATGAAAGGAGCTCATAGCTGATTGAACCGGTAGAAATTGATTGATTCCATAGAAGTAAAATTATTGTTTTGAAAGTCACATTATCGATTCTACTGATGAAATGAAGTAATTCAACACGAGATCGACAGAAATAAGTATGAACTTGAAATGAAATTCCACTGAGCGCAAATTATTAAAGTCCAATCCCAGTGATGAAACCGCCAATACGCAACAATACCTATATTCGAAGTATAAGATGGTGCCTACCAGTCAGCAGCCAAATCCAGTTCTAATTCGAACTTCGTCAATCGGAACGCAAGTCGGACTGACTGAATCCTTCAGTAAATCATCCGAGATGGATTATTTCAGAGGTTTCTTGCCACTTCCTGCTTTTGAAATTTCAGTTTTTTTTCATCAATTACGAAGTCCTTTAAGAGGTAGTTAGCATTTTCGGCTTCCCAGCCGTTACATTTATAATAAATCTCTGATTTGACATGTGTATTCCTGTCTCTGGTCCTTATCGTTTATTCAGATTAGTCTTCTTACAAAGCAATTGTAATTAATAACATCAACTAACAGTTTCTCGACTTTCATTGAGTTTAATGAATGATTTACTGTTGACTTAGATAAGTGCACCCACCACATGAAGGTAGTTTGAAGCTCGTTTGCATATTTTTACTCACAAATCATGACATATACTAGTGGCTTCTGAGCCTACGATTTTAATGAGCTAAAAACAGAGCCATTTCAGATATCGATCCTTGCTCCAACTGCAGCAGTCTTCTACTATGGGCTGCCGAATTCTTGACAAAAATTGAATTAAATTGTGGGCAACCAACGACATCACTGACAAATTTAAGCAGCTCCGATCGATACACACCATTAACTGAACGGCCACTGAAAAATAAAAGACGAGTTGCGAGAAGATCTATGAGGTCCTCATTTCCATTATTCCAATCACTGTTATTATTTTATCCTTTCCCACAACAGGCAGGCATCAACTGTCATTCACCTGACTTCACCACACATGTTTGTTTTTTTTGAAACACTGAAACCATTGACAAATTAACTCACAATGTTAAGACATAAATCCATGGCAAGAGGGAAAAACGAGGATTGAGAAAATTAATGCATCAGTTTTGCTTTTAGGAAGGAAGACAATATTGTCATAAATACACCTATTCCTGCTTTCAATAACAAAGGTTATCCTTTCATAGTTCTCAGATATTTCACTACAGCCGACCGGCCTACCAACTTTTCAAATTGCAATAGTTTCTTTTTTTTTTAAAACAGATGTCTTAATGCGTCCACCGCGACGTGCTACGGCGAATGATTCAACCGACGTGTTTCAGCATCTCCTACTACATCGACATCAGCGGTACTTAACACAAAACGTATGGTATGGGTTAGATGTTATAATGCATAATCGATTTTTTGCTAATTGATTTCAAACATTTGATTTTACAACGAACGTACACCCTAAGCCGACGACATATACATATGAGGCCTGAGTGGAACAAAGGAAATGCAATTACCTTGTAACGTATCTTTCGCAAGAAAGTAGTGGAGAAATTAGCTGGTACGATCTATTTGATCGGTAGCTGTCAGGAAATTTGGATTCAACGAGGAACGCATCAGTACCGCATTAATTAACAGATTCTAGTCTCTATAACGAAAATTCCAGGACAAGAGTAATAGGAACCTGATTAATAAGCAGCGAAAAACAGCCAAAGATTTGGAAGGCCAAAATGCTGCACAACTCGAGGAAGATAGCACACCACTCGAGTGGATACTCTCATCAAAGCAAGAAGTCCATCTATTTTTATTTGTCCGTGCTTTTCAAAAACATGCTCTGCTCCTTAACTTCACTGAAATTCTTTTCGCTCCTGATTACAAATTAAAAGAGATAAAGAGTTCGCTTTGACACTATGTGCTAAAATTCCCGGATACAGCACACACTTAACACGATATCATCCAATATGACATTTTTCAGTACATGAAACTTTATTTGAATTCAAATATAGTTGAACTCTTACACTTTTAGAATGAAAAACGGAAGAGCGCTATGAAACAAATCGAAATGGGTAAGTCTGAGGAGAAGAAAAAAGCTGAAAACGATAATAATATACTGAAGAAGGAGATGAATATCAAACTAGGGTCAACAGAAAATCGAGAAAATGGACAAGTAAGACGTAACGCTGTGGCAGAGAATAGCTCGATGACATCGTATACGGAAGGGGTGATGCGACCGGGTTAGTAGCATATAAGCAAACTTAACCGGTTCACTGGTATGGAATATTTCTTAGGACATGTAAGTTTTAGCTGCAATATTTTCATTGGGATATACGTTAAAAAAGCAATCAGCTTTCGCAGTTAAAAAAATCATTAGAACTACGGGCTCTAAAACTGTATTACTATTTTGTTTGTTTCTCTTCCCACAAAAAAGTTCTGTCTACGAATTCAGAGAAAAATATTGAGGCTGTAGCAGCAGCAACACTGAAGCTGAAGGATGTTCCGACGAGTGGAGAAAGAACTACTGGTTATAAAGAAAAAGTAACAGTGGTGAAAAGTCGACAGGAAGGTGATAAGAGTTATGTCAGATAAAAAGTAATTTGTCCACCATAACTGTATGCTGGAAGTACCTTCACTTTCATCTATGTATGACTGTCCTGTGTTCTCTATTTTCGGTTAATGCAGCCAGCATAACCAAATTTCCGCATATACCGGAACATATATATTTATCATAGTGAAATGTAGAATAAGGCTGAGAATACCTTCGATTACATCAAAACACATCAAATAAACGATGATAAACATAAAGATAAGGGGAAAACGATAATCTACATTTTTAAGAGAAGCTAGCAATGTGCAAGAAAACGATTTAGAAAAAAGAACCAGCCTAATAATGAAGGAATAACGTATCACCGCATACTTATATATTTATTTATGTATATTTTTTTAATCACTGTACGTATTTAACGAAAAACAGATATATATTATAGATCCCCTGTAAAATACATAGTGTCATTAGCGCTGTCACAGGAATAATTTTATAACCAACATGGGACACTTGTAACCCTCGAGTTATGATAATGTTCACAAATGATTCTGATTTTTAACCAGATCTGTGAGATAAGTTCTTACAGGATACGTTAGCAGCTTCATTTCAGTTTTCATACAGAACTGACTTGGAAATCTCCCTTATGCACATAAAAATCCATAAAAGTCGAAACAAACAAAGTTATATATAAAAAAAGAAGAGAAAGTGCCCAGCCAAAAAAGCATATCCAAAATTTCGATATGGTAAATAATTAGAAAATCACAAATAAACACTGTAATAAAAGAAAAAAGATGGGAGGGGAAGTAATGCAAAATCTACAGATGAAAATGGAATATAACACCATTGGAAAGAAAAAACGGTTCCAGCGAAATGTCAAAAACTTTTTACTGAAACAAGTTGATCCGAAATTGAATATCTCAACAGGTTATACCGTTCAAAATGTACAACAGAGTTATAATGTAATGATGAATATACACTGAGTCCTTAAGATAGCAATTTTACAAAATCGCATGCGTTAAAATTCATAAGAAAACGGAAACGGTACAGTCACTTAAATTAGAATCTTACAGGAAATTTCCTTCCGTCAAAATCATGAACACCGGTAAATGGAATCTAAATAGTGCACATTGAAGACACTTGCATACACGTACACCACCTCTGTACACTCGGGCCACATATTATTCTACACACTAATAAATGATTAATAAGGAAGGAAAAAACAAAAGACAATCTTTTTAGTTTTGGCATAGAGAGACACAACATGAAATGGGGTAATAAGGTCCACTGAATGAGTTTATGACTTCACAATGTGAAATTTCGAGTTTTCAGAAGGTAATAGTTGCTTTACCCATTAAATAAAAGTAAAAAACATTTTCTAATCAAATAGAGAAAAGGGAAGAACAAAGAGAAGAGAATTCTTTGAAATAAAAAGACAGCACATATGACGAAATGTACACACCGAAGAGGAAGAAATGAAAAGTTACCTGTAGTAAATAACTACGCGAACAAATATATGACAAATCGGTAAACCGGAAGAGATGCACTATTATTCATAGATCGTCACAAATGTGAGGTGACTGTAAACATTCTTATACTCTTGTTACAGTTACATCAACCAACCATCGATGACGTGAGAGGAGCAGTCATGGACTCAGTCTGCAACCATCTATTAAAAACAAGGCAAGCGAACAACAGTTTTCATAGAAAAAGGTACATAAGTTTCTTCTCCTTTTGCAAATAAATATTCAAAATGAAAAATCAAGCTGTGAAAGAAAGAAAAATTTAAAAAGTTGAAAAATTACAAATATGATGAAAGAGTTAGCCACATTCAAAACATAAAGAAAATGAAATTGAGAGATTTCCAGCAACTGTGATAAAATGATATCTAGAGTTAATTTCATAGCAATACAAAATCTTGATAGCTACGACCATATATGAATGAAAAAAATTCACGAAATTAGACTACGAAACAAATCTAATGCCGGAAAGCTTCACTAAACTCACTATTTTTCTATAGTTGAATTTTATCCCAGGTGAATACCTCAAAAGCTAGATTAGAATTATTATTAGTTTTCTCGCTGACTTTATGATATATATTGCAATGAACTTACTGGCACATTCAGAGAAGTACTCAATGCAGTCGGTGGTGTAGCTCTAACAGGATTATATTTCCATTGTTGATCTTGGTCAATAACAAGTTTGACACCACGTTGAATGCCGTTTGAATTAGAAGGAGCTGAAATCTGTGATACGTTGTACTATTTTATACACACATTGGAATAGTAATTATCTTCATAATATAGCAAAATAGAATCTTATACATAACAGTTAACTTGATAATAGAAGAAAGCGTTAGTAAAAAACCAGAAACAAAGCATCATTCAATATTCAAATTTACTGAGAAAAACTGCAAATAGGTAACTCCAACTGGACACTGGACATTATCCAGCATTCGAATCAGAAGCACTTATACTACGGACAAAGGATAATTATACCGCAAACAAAAAAGAATCACTTAACAGCATAATGAATGGGAACAGTGTAAGACTGAGAAAACGTTCGCAATTACATGACAAATCATAGTTCATCTAGGAAGATATGCAGCCCATTAATTATTCCTATATTTTTTACCACCTATTCCTCTTCCTTATACTGATAGTGGTTGATGAAACTAATGCCCAAAAAATATGAAGGTACTATACCGTCTGCAAATGGATCCATATCAGCGTCAACTTCTTCTACAGTGCGTCTGTATACTGGGTTATCCACATGAAGCACTGCAAAGCTTGTCGGTCGCTTATGATACCACAAATAACCCTTTAAAAGAAGACTTCGTTTCATCTGTTTCGAAAGAAATTGCATTAAAAAATCAAACAACACGTTTCATATGGTAATAAATAATTAACTGCTATTTTAACAAATAAATTTCAAGAACGCAAATGTTTTATCCCCACCTAATGGAAGATTTCAAAAGATACTATCAAGTTCATTGTCACAGTTAAATAAAATGAAGAACGATTTAACACTTATTACTAGCATTAGTACTATTCTATTCACACTTACCGCAATTGCTGCAGAAGCAACAAGCAAAAGCAGAAACACCGAGGATAACGAAAAAGGTGATGATCCATTCAATTTGTCATCTAAAATAAAGTTCCAAAAGTATAAAAACTGGTAAAATCAGAGGAAAAAAGTAACAGATAACGCACTTACTTCCACCAGCATCCGATTCCAAAACACAATAATTCTCATTTTCCAAGCTTACAATGAAACCATTCATACAAGCACATGTATATGGACGCCCTTTCAAAAGAAAATGAGAATCTTTATTGATAGCTGAAAAATTAACTTCCGATTAACAACAAATCAAATATTTAACAAGAACTCAGGAGTTCGCTGTTAAAAATTGATATCACATTTAACAATTCATCTCAATGCTCCGATTGACTGACAAGTCGTCTGACGTCCTCGACAGCGTCCCAAGATCGTAATGATGAAAAATAAAAACATTAACAAGTGATGCGAAATAAAGCCTAACATTTTTAAACTGATTGAATAAAGTTTTATTAATTCAAAAACATACGCAGATGAGCTTTGGGAAGACATATGTGCTCACACTCATGACTGGCGCATTTGTTAGGATGATCTGGTTGAGCCAATTCATGATATACCCTAACCGTCATGGGACCAGAAACACCATTCATTACCTGAAATATGCACTCAAAAGAGCACTCACAAGAAGCAAAAAATATCAAAGTATGCATTTTCTAAATTCAGTAAAAAAAATACGATATTATTATAAATATATTTTGAAAACTGGATAGTACCAGCGAAGACGAATGTTACTCACTGTTTTGAAATCGCTGCCTGTGAATTTATTAGCAGTAAGAACTCCTTCCTGATCCCAATCTGTCCAGTAGAGACGTTCCTCAAAAACAGTTAACGAAAACGGGTGCTTCACACGTTCATGTGAACGAAGCACAAGCCTGATATGCTGTCCCCAGTAATCGCACGACATAATCAATTTCACTTTCGCATCCGCCCAATAAAGTCTTTGTTCTAGGATGTCCAAAGCTAAACCGTTCGGCCATTTAATCATTTCACCAGAAATTATGGTCTGCAAAACTTCCTTATTCGATCTATTCCCCAAAATACACATTTAAACATTCGGAATAGCATGAGTTATTAAAGTTTCTACTTATTCCTGAGGAAAAAGAACATACATTTAATCGATGAATCATATCCAAATGTATAGAAAAGTATCAAAATACCACAAATGGTATATTATTTCATCAACAAACTAAAACACTTACTGCTGATCTACTTCTAAACCTGAACGGATATGTACGAGTTATTCTTCATAAATGCGAACGTTTACAGATATATATCCAAAATTAGAACCGAATTTTTCCCAAAATTTTATATTTAATTACCGTTCTGTTGTTACCATCCATACCAGCGCGTTCAATGCGCGCACTCAAACCCCAATCAGTCCAAAAAATCAGACCCCTTAATGGATCTACAGCGATTGCACGTGGTTCATCTAGACTCTCAGAAAATAGTGTCCGTCTTTTACGTGTTACCAAATCCAAAACATTGATCTGTAAACAATGAAATTAAAGAACTCATAATTCTCTTATATATTGAAAGTAAAACTAATTACTCTATTTCTATTTACCTACAAGACAATAGCAATGAATTTCTCCTACCTGATCAAGACCTGTATCAGTCCAAAACAACAACTGATGAACCCAATCAACCGCTAAACCATCAGGCGTAGAGACATCCTTATCAATAAGTGTTATATTGTGTTCTCCTTCGGCACAGCCACGAACATCTTGCAATGTCTTTAACCCTTTGCCCATGTGACATATCATTATCTTTTCCTGAGAAACATCCGACCAAATTAAAGTGTCATTCCTTAAAAAGACTTTGAATTAACTGCAAAACTCAAGAAAACAAAAAATATTGTTAATCCTCCTAATCACAGAAATTCAAAATCGCTTATTTCTTAGCCACGAAGTTTTGTAACGGGACTAAAGCAGGCACAAACTGAGACACGAAAAATTGAAACTATCACCCTTAAACGTTTCAAATAAAATTCTAGGAAATGGAAGAGTAGGAAATCAGAAATACCTCACCAGACGTTTTAAAGGAACGTAGAAAAGTGATGAAAATAAAAAAATACTTAAGCTCGGGGTCAAAATCCGTAACAGTCAAAATCTACATATATATTATATTCCAAATGTGATTTTATATTGATGAAAATATTTTATTGCCAAAAATTTACAGACCTATGTAAAAAATCCATCGCTACTGCTGAATCAAGCTTAGCAACAAGCGGCTCATACTTATTTGTAACCAAGTCAAATCTTCGGATAGTAGCTCTATTTGAAAGCAATAACAATGGATCACTGCCTTTGGCCCGACATACGCCTGAGCTTTTGTTTGTACTGCTAGTTGATCTGTAACCATGATAATCTCTTTTTAAGCACCATTTTTTTGAAATTATCAGTAAATTACAATTATTCTTTTTCGATCATGACAATGACAGTAAAATATATATTACATATATATAATTATGAGCTAAATAAAGGCGTAAAACTATGCCCATAAATCGATCGTCATGTGAAGATAAGAAAGATGGATGAAAATAACCTGCCCATCGTAAGATGATAGCCAGGATAACACTCACAAACGTATCCACCCGGAACATTGATACATTTCTGGGCACATATTCCAATCTGAGCGCATTCGTCAATATCTTTAATTCAAAATTTTACTTAACAAGAAGCAAATTCTGCATGGTTGTAACACAAGGGTTTCAAAACCTTGAAATCTGATTTAACTGGTAATTTCCATTTTCAGTTTTTACATTTTTGCTTAAATCCGCAGACAGCATCTATTGCATTAAAATTTGAGTTTATCAGACAACAAAAATTACCCAAGTTTCACTAACTCTAGACAGCCCAATAAAGAAGAAAACCGACCTATACAACTTCTTCCTTTCAATTCAAAGCCACGGGGACAATGACAAATGGTGCCGTTAAACTTTGTTGTCCGACATTTACAGTGATTATTTGATGAGTCATCACACATTGCTAAAAAAAACTCAGCAACAAACCGAAGCGACGTCAGGAAAGGGTTTGCTTACAAGTTATGCAACAGCAAATACGCAATCCGATCATAAATACTACTATTTCAAAAATTCGTTTTGTAATTAATCAATTTTTTAATGCAGCATGTCTTACGTCTTATTTACCTACCTACCATCTATCGGATAATTGCTTCGTGAAAGCCGATCTAGAGAACTATGCACAGAAATTACACCTTTTTAAATTTCCAAATAACAGCAAGGGTAACAGATCATGCTACCCTACTGTGGGCCTAGTACCAACTAATAACATTATAAAGCAGCTATCGAGGTAGTGATTTGTTTGTTGTCAAAGCTTATTTCGATTTCTATCAGAATGAAAACTAGTCTACACACACATCATTAATCGCATAAACGCACAATCGCATAAGCATAATCTTCGTTCACTAAAACTTATTTTTTATTTAAATACTCACTTATTGGCCTTCACTCATTAGAAAAGTGAGTTGTAGGTCTCGAACCAGTACCCGAATAGATTCCGAAAATTTGTCTCAAAAATCTAGCAGACAATGCAAACGACTATTAAAGAATGATTTGATTTTGATTAGTTTCCGCGCGCTACATATAACCAATTAATACAAAAACTATTTTCTTACTTAAATTGAAATGCGAAGAGCAAACAGATTTTAAGCAGTCATTGTTCGGCCTTCCATCAATACATAAATCTTCTAATTTGATGCACTGCAAAGGAGTGCCTGGACAACGGTATTCCGTATTTTCATCACACTTTTCAGCTGAAGGAAATATTTAATGGAAAATATATGGCCTACTATAACAGGTAAAAATCAACATAAAACTAACCCGTTATTGAATGGGGAACTTGAAATAAAACCAACGAAGAAAAAATTCAAATCATATGAAGATTTGAAAATAAAAAAACGGCCATTAATGCTTTAGGCCAAATATAGTGCTACAAATCTAAAAGTTATTTGCATCGCATTCGTTATTCTAAACCATTTTTTTTGCCATAGAATCACCAAATACAACGTACGTTTAGCAGCTATCACGCAGTCTTTTTCATCAGCTCCGTCAAGGCAGTCATCGAAACCATCACACCATTTGTTCGCTGGAATACACCTTCCCATATCGCAACTCTTCTCATTAGCTGTACAAGCACGTTTGTCACCTGAAGAACAACGCTAAAAGATGCGTTCCTGATTTAAAGATTTCAGTTTTTCCTTTATTCATAATTAACCCTAGTGTGTGCTTCATAACTGTATGCATGAGCAGTTGTCATGGTATGAGAGGATAAGTTTTAACGAGAATCAATATCTTAAATTAAATGTTGAAATTCTTTGAATCGAAATATTACAATTCTCTTCATCAGAACCATCTGCACAATCCATTTCTCCATCACATTTCCATGCCTTATTAATGCAGTGACCTCCATTCCGACACGGAAATTCCTAAATGTTTAAAAGTTTATTAAATGGTTGATGTGCCGCATGACACAACAAGTCTAAGTTCAATCAAGAGCAAAGTATTAATATGGCTAACTGCCAACAACTCATACAAAGGATACTGTACATTCTTATTTCGCAATTTCTGATCTGAACTACAACAAATTCGTTATCTTCTTATCACACATTATTTTATCTAAAATAGCACATGATAGTAGCCAAATCATATTTCTCTAATCAAGCAGTGAAGTTTTAGGAATCATCAGTAATTACACGAGCATTATTTAAAAAGCGTTTTCTAAAACGTGACAACGCATAACATTCGCGCATGTTTGCGATGCTTGTTTGCAGTTTTACAGAGCACATGCTTTCAATCTCATTTTACTTACCTGCAGTCATAACGTGAAGTATGTTAGCACAAATAAGAAATACTGCAAATGTACATAGAAAAGCTGAGGCTAGAGGCTCAAAGTTGAGACCCAGGAAAACTCACGAAGTTATGGTGACAAGTGACCACATGTGGATTTTGACTTATAATTGCGCCAATATCTGAACAATCCATTTCATCCGAATGATCCTTGCAATCCGCTTCACCATCACAAACCCACATTCGGGGAATACACGTCCCACCTGATCGACACTGGAATAACATTCTTCACAACAACAAGAGATAATTCCAAAAAAGTTTAAACAATGGCAATTTAAATGAAGCAATTAAAAATAAGTTCAAGTAAATCTGACCTGAAATTTCTCTGTAGCATCGCACGTCGTATTCGGACATTTCACGTGATCTTCATCTGAACCGTCACCACAATCATCATCACCATCACAAAGCCAATTTTTAAATATGCACACACCGTTATCGCATCTACGTTTAGATATGCCATTAAAGAACTCAAAAATATATTAATCAAAAGAATTGAAAACTGCGGAGAAAAGTTAAACATCTAAAAATTCATACTGAAATTCGTTTGTCCCACATGTCCTAGTCTTTTGGCAGTCCTTTTCATCGGACATGTCAACGCAGTCATTTTGTCCATCGCACTTCCATGTCATGGGGATGCACATCCTAGCATGACCTTTGTATTCTTCACATACGAATTGATCTTTCTCACACGTTATGTCTAAAAAGCATTTATCGATAATGATGCTTTGGTGCTTGTTTAAATTCCAACATTCAAAAAGGTAAAAGCTGAATTTTTTTTAGTGCATTACTACTTATTAACTACGATGAAATAGCGATTCTGAAATGAACTGACATATTCCTATGATAATAGTGAGCAAAGTCCAAAATTGCTTTAACAACATTGCGTGCTTTATGAGAGGGACTGCACTATAAAAAAGTAAGCACAGTGCTTCTTTAGGTTCTTATTACGTTAATTATTACGTTAAAAAAAATGATGGCTTTGCATGCTGCAACATAGTACATGACTGTAATTAAAAAAACAGAAATTATGCAGTGAATAATTGTAATACATATTGTACGAACTTTGGCACCCTCTTTCGTCTGATGAGTCGCGGCAGTCAGACTCCCCATCACATACCCAGGTTTTTGGAATACAGCGTGCTGGGTAATCACGGATTTTTGACGCATACAATGGAAGGCCGGTTGAATCACCAGTACATTCAAATTCTCTGTCTGCTTTGCAAGATATCCGTGCTGAAACAAAAAACGCTAGTGCAATAAAAAATTGATGGCTGCGCTCCATTCAAAGGTGCTTTAATCATATCGAAAACCGCATAAATATTAGTATTAAAAACAACAGAGTCTGTGTTATATTTTTTGACTGAAGTGTAAATTTATTATAAAGAATTCTAAAAAAAAAAACGCTTTTGCTTACAGAACACCAATTGAAGCAGTTTAAACGATGAATGAATTTAAATGTACAACTTACAACACTTATCTTCGTCATCGCCTTCTGGACAGTCTTCATCACCATCACAGCGCCATGAAAGAGGAATGCATTTGCCACTATTGCATTTATATTGATTATCCGCAGAACATTCTACAAATCAAGATTCGAAAAAACATTGGGAAAACGAAAAACTTTTTGGATTATTATCCATTACGTGATTTCGATTTTTAACAAATTTAGCCCAGTAATGTAATAACAACTATAAGATCACTTTCGATCATAATTATTTACATATGTGTTTTAAAAAGTTAATAGGAGCAATTTCAATTGCATCATTCCTGAATGACAATGAATTTGATAGATTTCCGCTACAAAATTTTAGAAAACAAATAAAGAATAAATGTCCCTTAAAGCAATACTTACTAATATCGATTACCTTTACTTCCTGTCATAACAGCACAGTTGAGAAGTCCCACAGAAGAAATGAATATAAAAGTTGCAGTAGGTATGAACATTTTTAATGATAATCTTGGCATTACTTTTTGCGACCTTAGAATTAGGATGATGTTATAGTCGTTTCATGCAATAATATGTTTGAATAATCGATAAGAAGTAGGTAAATAGGCGATAGGGTGTAGAAGCTTTCAGTCGATGAGCACTCTCTGGAAGGTATTGATAACCACACCGTATCGCTTTCAGTCGATATTACAGGAGCAATTGATGACGCAAATGAAAGCGTGCGTAATTATAAACGTGTCTGAAACAAACAAATGCATATAGCAACCAACACTGGTAAAACCAATAAATTAGTCGAAGTACCAACATATCTGATAGGAATAAAAGTGGCTACATCACTGATCTTACTGGACGATGCGGTGCTATAAGAGGCAACACACAACAACACTACACAACGAAAAATATGATTTATCTAGGTACCACGTAAGAATATCTCTTGCAGTTACAGCAACAAGGTAAATCGAAAAAGAAACATGTCACTGTGAACCGCAGGACTGACGCGTACGCGTAAGGTGCTCTTTTATTGCTAACGCTGCCGACCACAATTAGGACATGTAAGACAAGAAGCTGTAAGTCTTGATCAAAGGTAACTTTTAATTTAATTACGTCAGAACGTTGGCAGTGGCATAGAGGACACGTAACGATTAGGGAGAGATCGGACAGTTAGCATTCATTGGACGATGATGATGATGATGAAGTAGGAAATATGGAAATGAATAATCGCACTGGTAAACGGTAAACAAACGATGAGAAGAAGTTAGGGAGAGAATGCGCTTTGCAACAGCTAGAGAGAGTGGGAGTGGAAGAGGAGGAGGGGGAGAGAGGAGCAGTGAGATAGAGAAGAGTCCGGCATTGAGGTGGATGAGTGAGGTGCGACAACAACTGAAATGAAATGCGAGCGTTTGCTGGTTCGCTAGATAAGTGAGCAGGCGACAACAGCAGCAGCAGCAGCAGCAGCAGCAGCAGCAGCAGCAGCAGCGCTTACTTCGTGATGCTGCAGTTTGCGGGAAAGATTCTTTCATCGGCGAGCGAAGAGCTTCCTGGACGATAGCAGAAGGAGCTCCGCTACGTCCGTTCAGCCGTGCGCGACACCTCCGAAAGTTTCAAAGTCGGTAAAATGAACGGAGCAGTCTGCGTGAGAGCGCGACCAGAGCGCTCTCCGTGACAAGCGCTCTTCTCTTCCATTTCACAACGAAGTGGAAGAGAAGAAGTAACTCACTCCCTCGCCCTCTGCTTATTTCACTTCTTCGCACCACGAACCGAAGCAAAAGCACAAAAATGAAAATGCCTGTGCTGCTGACGGCACTACATGCATGTCGTGCCGTAAACATCATCCCAGTGCACATGGCATTTCCAATCCATATTAGATGCACACAGAGCACACGTCACATGTGTGTACACACACACACACACACACACACACCACGTAGGACACGGATTCTCACATATATAAAAGCAGACAAACCTCGTTGGCGTGTCATTGGCCGATGCACCACAAGCTTCACGCACGTGTTGTTTCTCTTTGAAGAATGGGACGATAGAAGCACTCTCTTCCCTGTACTTTCAATTCAGCCTAACCGATCATTCAGCGCCATTGAGAGAACCAACGGCTGGCTCGGCTACTCCACTCCTTCCTTAGCTATATGAAGCGAAGGTTGGAGTGTTGGATAGGAAGATTGCGTGAACAGCTCGTGTCACGTGAACAGTCGTAAATTAATGCGCGAAATTAAAGTAGTGTACGGTTAAACGTTGCCCGCGAAGGCACTCCTCCGCTCCACTTCCCTTGATCCTTCTTCAACGCTATGAACACTCACCTCTAGCGGTCATGCTGCGCTGCGCGAAGGGTTAAGAGCGGAGCTGGCCGGAGTGACCCGAGCGAGCTAAACGACCACTCAGCTAGGAGTGGGAAGGATTAGTAGTGGTGATTCCTAATTCCTATAAAATTGCCCGCAGAAGCACTGCATAGATAGACAGATGAAAGAAAGAAACGTTCATTGGAGACTTGTAGGAATGGTACCGAGCAATGCAGCAGCACCTCTCGCGCGATCATTTCAATTCTCTCCAAGCTCAGTTCCTGGAGCGATCGACCAGTGTAGCGATCGGGCAACTCCCAGAGCTAGCTGGCTCATAAGTAGTGAAAGAAAGTTTGTCACTTCAACTTCAAGCGCTGCACGTATTCATCGGTTCCTGTGCTCTGCTAAATAAGTGGTCGAAGAACAACAGCTAACTGTCATGAGCATCAGTGAGAGAGAAGAAATCGAGTTCTAACCTGCCTGCCTGCCCGGTGAATTATGTCTTCCGCAACAGTTCCTTCCTCCCTTGCCGCACGCACATCTCCCCATGCTTACTAAAGTGATGATCGATGGTGGCGGTGAGAGGAGTAGCGGAGGGCACGGCATGACACCGTTGTTGCTTCCAACAACAAAGCAGTAATCTCAAAGAAGGAAGCGGTCACTGTAGCACACCTGAAAGACAGCTGGGAGAGAAATGAAAAGAAGGCGGCAGCAGCAGCAGCAGCGGCAGCAACTAAAGATTCCGGAAAAGCGCTTTTGAGGAAGCAATAATTTTACTGTCAAACAGTGCCCAACGAACGGTGCCGGTGCAACTGCGCCATGGGATGATGAGTCAGTCGCTCGATGTCGTCCTCTCAATTGCGGGAGAGCAGCAGGTGTCTGCTGGACGGGTGTTTGCTTGTTCGGAGAGTGACTGACTAGCCAGCCAGACTTTACACCAGCTAGCCGGCGGCGACAGAGCGGTGACGACTCAGCTGACGAGAGAGAGCCAGCAGCAGCCTGACAGTCGTTCCCAACGTCGCTGCGTCATCGTCATATCAGCGCACTGCTAACAATTCATGCCGACAAGACGAGGGTGAGCAACGGCGATGGCGGGCGACATGTAATTTCCATTTTTGTCACCAAATGACCATTCGTCGTTATGGGAGCATTTAAAATGCTTCATTTTCGCTCTTTTTCCTTGCTATTTTTCGATGAGTGGAAGGGGGGAGGAGAGGAGAGGGGAGGAAAAGCAGAAGAGTTTTTAAGGCGAAATGTGCATAAGAAGGAACCAAAAGATTTCTCACGTGTGAACAAGTCCACGTGTCTATCCCTTTAACTGAGTCCACGCATCCTCACTTCATGAAGGTTCGAAATGAATAGTCTGCAGAAATGTACAAGCTTCGATTAAGAGCGCTGGCGCAAACGCTACATTGCGACATCGCCGCTGCTGTGTGAAAAGTGACCACTGAGAAATACTCATCATCCGATCCACACCATTCTCGTTATACTATGCTCAGAGGATTTATGGCTTGCTGAATTAGAATTGCTCACCGTTGTTGCTCAATCTACCTAGCCCAGTCATTGACGATTGATTCGTATTCATTACTGCCTGAATAGATGAGAAAATTTCGAAATTATTGTTACGATTTCACCGATTTTACTATTTTCACAACTGTTGAGAGCAAAGTTTGAATTATTTTGTTTCAAACACTCATTGTGCGAGTAAGTCAGTGGTGTTATCGACAGCAGTACTTCGACGCGATGATGAGCAAGTCTGTGCAGTTAGTGTAGTGAAGGTAAGGGAAGGAGTGATAGGAAAGGTCAACTGTTAAGAAAGGGATAGTATCGGTGGATGGATGGGAAGGAAGAAGCGCTTTGCTGGCCACCGGCCATCCATTCTGCTCTATTCGTTCCGATAGGTGGAAGATCAGCATGGATGATGAGATGAAGCAAGCAGTAGTAGGACTGTTGTCGGTGGTGAAATCAGTCAAATTATCAACGTGGCAAGCTTTCAACTGCACCTATCTTCTTCCTCACTTGCCATTCAATTAATTCTTCACACATAACTAATATCAACCTTTTTCAATATCAACCGGAATCCACTTCCCTTCTCTACCTCCTGTTGTGCCTTCTTTGCTTGTAAACTGAACTGATTGATTCAGTTATGTGAAAGGTATAGAAGGGGGATTTTCAATTCCGAAGCTCATGACAATGACGTGATTTTCGATTTAACAACAACAGTGGGACTTTTATTCCAATCTCATTAGCATTTAATTTTTGGCCAAAGTGTGGCAACGGCTTTGATGGCTCAAAATTTGGACGAGCAGTGTGAAGTGTGCGAAGGCAATAACTGATGATCATGAGAGGCACAGTTGAAAATATTGCCTTCGCCGCTGGTGCATTCAATTTCCTCCAAGCATTTTGTGCGAAACGTTTGAAAACACTTGCATTGTTGTCAGGACACACATAACTGCTTCCGTCAACTGCAACTCAACTCAGCTCAACTTGGCTTAACTTAACTTACTGCTGCCATTTGCTCTGTGCAGTAAGTGATAGTCAAATTGGAATGCTGTGAAGTGAAGCGATGAGTATCAGACGTTTCATCTCTCTCTCTCTCTCTCTCTCTCTCAATTTTCATTCATGTTCGAAACGAAAACGAATAATAGGAATTTTGAGCGGGAAAAGTGTAGAAATTTTTCGTTTAGGAAAGATGAAATTTTGCAGAACGAGCAAATGTTTCACGAGCATCTTTCTTCACTTCTGCTCATTGGTCGCTTTCTCAAGCCTAAGCGCAAAGCGCAATTTGTCATCCATCCTGTAAGTGGCATGCTGCAAGTAGTGGTCTGGTCTGACAAGCTCGACGCAACAGCAGTTAGCTAGCTGCTATATTGCTTTTTGATCAATACCATACAACAGTACTTTAATGGGAATGTCCACACTGTTCACTTAGCAAACCAGCACATTCCGAAATGACTGGTCAACATGCGATGATGATATTTCCTTAGTATGTTATGACGACGTCTCATCGACGTTCCATCTCTTCGTATATCACTTGTGAAACGTTCGATAAAATTGAAGTAGTGCTTCATTTTCCAAAATACAGAATAGTCTTATGATTGAAGAGGGCCAAGAGAAAGCTGGGAATGCGATGTGACGATGATACATAATACTCCTAATTATATCAGCTTTTCTATCACATTAATTACATTAATTGATGTAAACATTGACTAACACCCGGAAAAACAATTATCAGCATCAATTGTAATTGTGCAGAAATCAAAAGCCAGAAAATCTCACTGTAGAAGTTCGTTTGCAGAGAAATGAAAAGGAATTAAATACATTCGCAAGTGAGCTCAAAAATTTCAGTGTCTGAAAAGGAGCCGGAGAAAGAAAGATGCTATAAAGAGTAACAACGTGATGAACTTTCCCCGAAACAGTTATTTTCTATAAAAACCTACATTCCACTCGAAGTCTGCATTCCCGAAAGGGCGGGTATCTGATCACCTTCCGTGATTGTTAATGCCACTCAAGAAGTTACCGAGACCGCTAAGAATGCTTGAGCGGCCGTTCTTTCGCTTGTACTCCGCCGCTTCTGCTTGAAATCGACTCTCTTGCAGCTTTTCAAATGCACTGCATCTCTTATCTTTAAATATGTTTGGCAACTGAAAAAAGCGACAAGAATGAATTGTTGTTGAAGAAGTGACAGTGATGATTATATGCTTTTGGCATTTTGCTTTCTTCGAGTTCGCAGCGCAGCACTGAAATTCGCTAAACGACAGAAACACCATGAAGTGAAACGAAGGGCTACCGAATTAGCTGTAGTAGCAGCTTCAAACAGCAGATTGGTTTTCACTTTAGCTCCCTCAATTTCATAATCCACCACGGCATGCTGGCAAGCAAGTAAGCGATCCGGCACGCGCTTCGACACCCAATACTCCAGCAGCTCCGAGTTAGTTGGCGTGTACGAGCCTTGCTGAGACATCAAACAACATCACACATAAAGAAAGAAGTGGTGAATGAGGAGGATCGCTATTGCTAGCTACTATATCCTATCGAAGTGCCACCAATCAGAATTCCACTACCGTAAAGAAAAGGTGAAAGTTAGTTACAGTGATCATATGGTACAGTTGCTGATAGAAGGTGTTGGTGGAAGAGGAATCAAAAACATGCTTACATCAATGCTATTAGCGGCAAGCCATTCAGCTATCATTGCTAACTTAAATGCCTTGCCAAGCAGCGGATTATCTAACTGAGCGAAGAATTCCTTTTCCATCTGAAAATTATTGTCAGTTTAGTAAATAATCATTTGATGACAATCTGCCGTGAATAATTTTTCTTTTCCTTCAAAACATACTTCTCTCCTCTTCAACAGCAAATGTTTGGGTTTGATGAAATTAATAGATATCATCACGCTTAAATTTCCGGTTTTTAAAGTTCTGCAAAAAATGCAACTTCATATGCCACCACATAAATGACAGTCTGGGTTAGGAATTGATAAGCTTGGCAATGATTAGTTTGCGGATTAAGAAACTACTGATAACTTATCTCAGCCCTTGTCTCGCCTCTTTCGTAAAATTTCATCCAAACATCAACAGCACCTTGCTTTTGCCAATAATCTTTTTGCCATACTGATTTCGAAAATGCGGAGCAAAGCGTAAATAACGGATCTTCTGGTGGTGGGCATAGTTTAACAGTTAATCGATAAGTACGCTCTTCGGTTGCCCGACACAAATTACCATCAGTATTTTCTAGCAGTTTTAATTTCCTAAAATTAAATTTGAACCAATGAGAGGAAAGCAGCAATTTAGAGCGCTGATCAACTTACACTTAACTGAAATTAGTGACTGAAAGCACAACAAATGTCCATTACTTCATAAAGTTATCTATCACAATAAACTTCTTTGTGTTGATTATAAATTAACTGGAATAATGACAACTTTGTGTTTTTGCACCAATCACAATAATAGCATTCACGGCCGCATGTTGCTACGTCCATACAGCGTAACTTTCCAATTGGTTGAATCATCACGTCAAGTTTCATAGCAAGGCGATTGATATGAACTTCTAAATTTATCAAATTTAGCTCGGGCAAAATTTTTTAAAGATTATTTCATAAAAGCTGAAAAATTTGCAATGACGATATACACTTTGAGAGCTGGAATTACCGCGGCTGCTGGCACCAGACTTGCCCTCTCATAGATCCTCGTTAACAGGTTTAAATTTTACCCATTCCGATAACCGGCCTCAAAGAGAACGGTCTCGTTATTTTTCGTCACTACCTCCTCATTCTGAGAGTGGGTAATTTGCGCGCCTGCTGCCTTCCTTGGATGTGGTAGCCGTTTCTCAGGCTCCCTCTCCGGAGTCGAACCCTTCCTTATTCTCGAGAAAGTAATTAAGAAATGAGTGCCATATGGCACATACTTGGTGGCAATGTTACATCGATAGACATGTCCACGCAATCAGGCCACGTTAACTTTAACGTATCACCATCACGTTCAGATGGATGACTAAATGACGGATTTGCCAATTTAATCGGATCTGTGCAATTTTTTCCGGTAATTTCCCTACAACACGGTGATGTTCGAGCATCTTTCAGCTTTGCGATAAATAAGTTTTTGCTGATGACTGCCTAAAATGATTTCATTTCACCAATCTTTTACTTGCGAAGAAATAAAGGAAACAATCAGCACGAAGGAAACCACTAAATAAATTTAATTTCGTCCTAAATTCGTAACCGACTGGCCACTTTCACTGGTTCCTCAGCTGGAGGCCTAAGCAGCAAAAGGAGCAGCGCATTATTAAGTAGGCTAATTTCCGTCTAAATTTCATTGAGTGTGAGAGCATGCATGCATACTTGATAGGAATGGTTGTTAATTCTCTGCACACTTCCCGTGGCAATGGGCACGTCCTTATCGTTGTAGATGACGGTGTTGCCCGACTTGTCGGCCACAACTTTACCCACGCTACGCCCCTGCGCATCATAGCACTGCGAGATACCCGGTGTTTCTGCTGCAAAAAAATCTTCATTGCTCGTCGTCAATCTGCCAGAAAAAATACTCGCACTCATTAAATTGCATTTTTAATGAAGGCTAGTGCCCATTGCACGCCTGATAATGCCTACCTTTCCAGGAATGTTGAAAGGACACACTTTCTCCTCCTAAATGTCCAGCAACAAACTGTCACTGATCTCCGCCACTGCAACCGGAATTACCTGTGCGCGGTCAGACTTTATTGCACGCATCAAATCCACACAATAATTTCAAAGGTAAACGGAAGTGTTCTTACCAGTACAGTGATATTTTTCAGATCGCCTACTGAACAGGGACTGCGAGAACTCATCCTCGTCGCTAACACTGTCGGCTGATAGATAAGCATCAACTTTGCGATTGTCCTTTTTTATAGTATACGCATATTTACCACTTTTCCCTTTTTCCTGAAAGTCATAAATTATCTCTTCAGTCTGTCGGTGAAAGCAAGTTTCATTTTAATAGCTATAAATTTCCAAAATTTTTAAGATTACGTTTGTAATGTCATAATCATACGATAGAGATGCACTGATGCTAAAGCAAAAATTGAAAACAGTAATTTTTCTAAATAATAACTAAGAGCTTCAAGTGATAGCAACAAGCGCAGATGCTTTTGAAATAGGTGTAGGAAAACATTTTTTTTAATGTTTGGGAAACGCGTTACTTAGCAACTTTTTCTCTATGGGAGTTGAGAAAATGGAAGCAAGGTTGAAGAAGAAGGATGGAATGAAATAAATACCTTGTCGGTATATGAAAGTGTGCCTGTGCCTTCATGTTCGTTTTGACTCTGTGGATTCAGGGCGAAATCAAATTGTTCATTGGTAGCTACAAAATCTGTATCTTTTGCATCCTTCAGCGAACCACGGGCAGCCGTATCTAGCGTATATTTCCCATCGGCTTTCAAGAACGCGTGACGTCCTTCATCATCTTCCTTAGTTTTTATTTGACCTCTACAAAAAAGGCATAAGTTAAGGAGATTTTATTTTTCCAGTGCACTTTTTCTTTGCAATAGCTGCAGCAATCGCTGAGGAAATTGTTTTAATGTTCATCAAAGTTTCGCATAAACATGTTATAAATTGTTCGTTTAATTCGATCCAAACTACTTCGTATTTAAAAATGGTCAATTAAATTTGAAAATGAATAGGGAGAAAGGAATGGAAGAGAAAGAGAAGTAACCACCGACTTGTGTCCTTCAACCTGTGCAATACCGCCTTTATCACCAAATCGTTGCACTTGTGCCCGTTGTCCATTACTTTCTGCCGCTGCCACGTTACCCTGCGCCGATGCACTCAGTCGTTTGTTGGAGTTGATCAAATGAAGGATTACTTTTTCCGGATTACTCGCATCTAATGATACCTGGAGAGAAAATGAGAGGAGAAGCAAAATGATTTGACAGTTTCGTGATTCGGCAATATGGCTTTTGCAAGAGCGGTCGGTCGGTCATTCCTAACCCGACCACAATGTCACCTTAGTCGCTAACAAGAAGCGCTCACGTCGCGGGCACGTCGCGAACGAGCTACCGTTCGCTCAACAGCAGCAGATATCGTTTGTGCTTTCACAAAAAAGGATGAGAGCAAGAGCAGTGGAGGAGTAGTGGTAGTACCTTCTGCACATCGTGCTTCTCCGCTTCGAGCCATGACGTGTCAGCGTCAATGAGTTTGCGCTTCAGATTGATGGCAGCGTGGTTGGGTGCTAGGGTTGCCACTTCTACGATGGGAATGTGTAGCAGTAGCAACAGCGAGCTCACCAGCAAAACTGACATTTCCAAGAAAACGGCAAGAGCGGAAAAGAAAGACTGGAAAACTTTGCCGCTTCTCGTTTTCTTCTTCCTATACTTCTTGCCGCTGCTGCCTGCCACTCACTTGTTGCCGCTTTGCAGACAATACAGCCAGCGATCCACAAGCGAATAGACTGAACTGAACAGCAACGGTAACTGAACTGTATAATTATTAAGGCAGCAGTATTTTAGTAGCGAATGGCGGCAGCGCAAACGAATCGGCGGTGGGTAGTGCTGCGGATGACCGGTAAACTGGTTGATATAATTGCCAGTTGCTGGTTGTTAGATCGACACGGATCGATGGATGGAGGATAAATGTACGGTTGTCGTCATTGAAGCATTCTTGGAGAATCGATTTGACGTCACGACGGATGACTAAGGTATCTTGAATTATGATATAGACCGGTTCTGCCTTATTATTTCATATAGCCTGCGGGTTTCTCCTCTCTTCGCATTTCTTCCCCTTTTCCTCTCCTATCATCATCCCATCGAGGAAACAAATTCATATCACCATCGACTTCAGTGTTTCAAAATACCGCATCTATTTGAATGAACCCATTTTTCCCGCTCCGTCACTCTATTGCTAACAGTTGAAGAAGCCATCGGATAATTTATATTTTAAATTTCACAAAGTTGCCTTTTCCTTTTCATCCCTTAACACCAACAGACGTGGAAACACAAGCTGTTTGAATGCATTTTTGTCTTGAAGATTTTATACTCTTAAAACATGAATTTAGCGATGCTTCGCTCTCCCATATTTGCCCTTCTCCTTCTTCCGGCACTCCTTTTCCTTCTCATTGCATTTGCCCTCCCTCTTCCAGAAGAATCCAACAATTAAATGCTATCATTGAAATGCGGTGGTGCAGAAGCGGTTGTTTTATTTCCTGTCTTCAGCTTCCTCCTATTAACCTTTACTCTCTCAAAACCACTTCTCCATTGCGTAAGCAAAAATACATCCAACTTGCCGTACTCGAATCTCGCAGTAGGAAAGTATCTTCCTCTTACTTTCAATTCGTTTCCTCTTCCCTTAAGGTTCAACACAGCCACTCTATTTTTTTGACGAGCGCAGCGCCTGAATCGAGGCAGGTCACTTCTTTATCACTAGAATGGCTAATTTATTGAGGATGAATAATTTATTTCCTATAGTACAATATTTCTTGGGACGTGTGATGCAGTTAACTTGAAGATGCTTGGGTGATTTTGCATTATGCGTCAAAGTGGCTTGCTCCAGTAGGCTTCTCACGACACGCGGAAGCCGTGTGTCACAACACCTCGATTACGATTTCTATTAACTCACTGAATCATCCTGAGTACACGGGTACACGCTTTAACTACTGCAATATGTTTTGGATTAACTTAACGGAGATTTAGTTGCTAAATTATGATGTACTTCGAAGGACGACAGATCCTTCGAAGCAACGATACGCTGATGATCGCAAATGCTGCGCAATCATTTCCCTTCTTTAATCACTAGTGTTATCACCTTTTTGTTTCTTGTGATAAGTGTCAACTGGTGATTAAAAAAACAAGTGGTGAGGAACTAAGGTGTGCAGCACTAATCTATCACGATCTTCACTACACTCCTCACTGCCACTGCTACCAAAATTAATTAATTAATTAATTAATTTTCAAATTTTTTGAGCGCACTGAAAATAGCAGATTTTTCGCTGAGTTAACATCGTTCAATTAGAATGACATATGTTGTAAATGTCTTCACTGCTTTCATTCAAATGTTTTGTTGAAGGAGAATGCGAACGAATTGACGGCTCGTGGAATGAAAAAGATAGGTGGGAGAGATGAAGGAGAAATTAACGGCAAATTCAAAAAAGAAACTGCTCCTTTGAAATCGAAACTTTCCTCCGGTAACTCTTATATGCGTACAATTGCATGAAATTTAATTGATGCATTTACCAATCAATTATTAAAAGTGTAATTGAGACGTCTTTGTTACACGACACCCTACGTATGTTCAAGTTTTAGTGGATTCAAATTCAACAAAAAGCTGAGATTGGAGTAAAATAAAACAAATTATTAGAATACGATATAAATATAGATGCACTATTAACACAAAATTTAATAGAAAATTGAAATTTAAACTGCCATATGGAAGTTTGTCAAGGAGTGAGGAAGTTGGAATTGGTTGGACGGAAGGAACAAAAAATTGCGTAATGAAATTATGATTTGTTTAGTGAATCCATAGATTCGTTTTTATACCAAAAATCATTCGCTTACAATTATTTTTGTATTACTCGCACAGAACAATAAAAAATCAAAATGACAGAGTAAATTTGATTTAGACCAAAAATTTTTCACAGTAAACCTTTCCAACTCTTATCTCTTTACCGCATAACTTACAGTATACGTCCCTTTCAAATCTGCTTTCAATCCTTTTTCAATATTGTTTTACTATTAAAAGAAAACGAATGTTTATTTGAAAAGACTGCCGTCTCCTACATCACCTCCACCGATACTTTCTAATCTGAGATCCTTTCTTCCTCACCATCCACTGGTCGCACGGCTTCACATTTCGTCCGTCAATTGCATTCGCCATTAAATCCATCTTTACACCATTCAATGCTATGTCTCCAATACATCCAACAAAGTTTTGGTCATGCAAACCACCGGTCATACTGTCCAAATCCGGCACACCGCCTGAAATGAGTTCCTCCTCTCTCAATTCTTCCTTCATTTCGATATCCAACTTAACCAAATTAACAGCAATTATATCACTATAAATCTTTTCCAAAGATCTATTTATCACTTCTTTCCTGTAAGAAAATAAATAAATTCTTAAAATTACTTTCACACTCGAACTACTGGCTTTAATAAATAGAAAAATTTCCGATATGACTTTAATTTCTGTGTGAAACTGCTCAGAGACATAAATACACGTTAAATTACCCAGAGTAACAACTTCATGTACCTCAATGCTAGCAAGGAAAGAGGAGAAAATGAACATCCCTGAAAAGGTATGCTAACGAGTAAGAACAAAACTTTCCTACCAGTTATTTCATTTCTTTTCAAACTATTACCGTCTCTTATACTTGCTTCTTTTTCATATACTTAATTTATCCTATAATCAAAGCTCGCTTACACCGTAACCAATTCCTATAACTTTTTGCGTTTAATTTAATTCGTTTTCAATTACTGCTTATTTCCTCCAAATATTCTTTCAAGCAAGTAACAAAGAAGCTTAAGTCGATCAATTTTATATAAATTTAACCGATGTAAACATCGCCATCTGCATTAAGCATAGCAACAATGCCGAATGACGAGCCTATAATTGGTGCTCCCTCATCGACGATCATCTTTCCATTGCGACCCTTTCGCCAAATTCGCAACTGATGCTCACGGTTATCATTTACCGTTTCAGCACTGATCAGTTGGGAGGCGCCACCACCAAGTTCATATCTTTAATTAGCATAGAAGAGAGTGAATAATGACTAGAATGAGATTCCTGTAATTAAGAGCAATTTAAGGAAAAATCTGGACGAAAACTATGATAGCTTCCTAACGCATACTTATCGGAATCTTTGTCGCAAAACTTACGAGAAGACCAAGTGACCATCAATCAAGCCAATTGATATGTAGTCGTCTCCCTTCAGCGGTGTGCCGAATGGCTGACCTTGCCAAAATATCAACTGTAAAATCGCTTTTTATTTCACTTACTGAAATTCAAACCATGGCAATGAAGAGGAACGCAATATAGGCACTGCGTAAATGAAAGACAAATTGGAAACTGATTCCTTCATTCCTTTCAAATGAAATGTAAACGGCACAATACCCCGGACGATGCGGATGTTTTGAACCGCAAACTCAAACTTTCTTCATGTTCCGAAGTTAAATGCGGGAAATCATCGATGGAAAATACGACGAATGCTTTACCATCAAATTTTGCTGCATGTTCAATTGGCTTGACTGCAAAGGAATTACTGAGGAAGTGATCCAATTTGATTTTTCAACCAGAAGAATTCATTTAATCTCATTGGACGAAATCCAGTTGCACAGTACATCTTCTATTCCACCTCCACCACAAATCCCCCACCAACCATTAAAACTAACAAGTTTCACAGTTTGGGCCATCATAATAGTCACGACATGAGCACACGGTATAAGTTCCATTGACTATTTCACAGTCTCCGTGCTCACCACATGTATCTGGCGTACACCGTGCCGTGCAATCTGATAAGATAATGACAATAATTACTAATTAGTAACGGCAATAGTAGTAATTGGTAGTGGCAATAGTAACAATAGTTCATAAAGTGACTGATAATAATGACAGTTATTAATAATAGTTTAATCGCATATTGCCAATAAATTGCTATGAAAAAATCGCTTCTTTGAATTTAGCAATTTGAAATTACTGCTATTGCTGTATGAGCAAAATTTGCATGGAATATTTAAATGGAAATGAGTACGAAAGAAAAGACTGCTACCTTCACCAGTGCAAGGCACTGCTTTCGTGCTCTCTTCCGGATGTAATGTCATCGTATCCGTTGCTTTAGCTTCATTTCTTTCGGTCGATTTACTTGATGACGTCGTAATGCGTACCGTTGAACGTGTCGTTGATACGGGCGTAGTCCAAATGAATGGCAAATGAATGTCTTCGCCTTCCTCAATCGTATACGGTTTGCATACCGTTACATCACGCGATGATTTTTTCAATAATTCAGCCAAATTCATATCCTTTCCATTTAGAACAATCTTTAACAAAGTGAACAAATAAATACAAAGCTAAAGTGATGGTCACTTGAAAATTTCCAGAAAGCATAAATAATAAAATTGTGTGTTACACTTAACTTCGTTTCAATTTCCATCAAAGTTAAATGAGTTTCATTATACCGAGAGGATAAAACTCGAGAAACCAAAATTGGAAAAGTTTAATTAAACAGCAAACAGAGTAATACTTTCGAAATGCATCCTTTAAACGTGGCAGCACCACCAATTCTAGGATTCACAGTAATACCGGAAGGTACACCACCAATAAATAGGTTGGTTCCTGGCAAAAATGTTGAAAGTTTTCCACGGCTTGGAATTTTAGTGCCGTTTATCCGCACTTCATCGCGATTGCCGAAGCGTTTCAGGTCAAGATAATATGGTACATTCGCTTCCACTTCATTTGGCGATTCAATCTCTACATTACCTGGAAGAAATCAATGATTTAAGGGGAAATTGTTCCGTTTCTCTCTTTCCTTATTTTCTAGCAAAAATTTATTCGTTGAAGAAGCAATGGAGGGCGACTGGAAGGGAAAGGATGGGAGAGCACCACTGAAGGAATGAATTCAAAGTGGAGAGAGGTGTAGTAGTGCTTGTTAATTTGTTTAGGAAGATAAGAGAAAGCGGAAACAAACCATCTGCACTGTTGTAAAAATAGACAAGTCTTCCGTGGCGTATTGCAAGTGCTAAATAATTGGATCGTTTGGGACTATAATCGCTTGCTTGATAGACTAATAACTGGTCGTTTGTTGTGTGCGGCTCAATTTCCATTTTTAGCTAAATTATCAATGATTTCTCCGTGGATAGAGTTGAGAGGAAGTAGTAGAAAATCTTGTGGCGGTCGTTGGGTGCAAGAAAAGAGGCATTGAATTTATTTCACTCCGGCCATCTGGTCGGCTGTATTTGAGGAAAAAAGGGACCCACAACATGATGTCAGCAGCAGTGTACGCGAAAAGGATTGATGACGTCGATATTCGAAATGATTCGAATTGACAATAAATGAAATTTAATATTTCTTGGCAGCTCAAGAATAATCCTTTGCATTACTACTAAAGAGTAAAAGCAAACACTGAAATTGCGAAGTGTCTTCGATTTTGGTAGCACAATGTAGGAAGTTTCGCCATTAAACTGAATGGATTCAACAACATCTTCACTCTCCAATAACTGGCACTGGTCACCGTGTCGTCCGCTGGGACAGCGGCAAAACTGTGTGCCATCTGACTGATACTCGCATGTACCGGACCCACAAGTAACTTTAAAACGACTTTTGCAGTTTATATTTAAGCACGAAAAACGATAAATGGACAGCTCACGCAGCAGCAGCAGCAGCAGCAGCAGCAGCAGCAGCAGCAGCAGCAGCAGCAGCAGCAGCAGCAGCAGCAGCAGCAGCAGCAGCAGCAGCAGCAGCAGAAGTTCCCCTTCCTCCTCATTGCTTAAATAATCAATCTATCTAGTTAGACAGACGCAGTTGCGCGTCTGCTTAACTGATTACTGTGCGCCGTGCAGGAGAAATGGAAGGAAGTAGCATACCATGACTGCATTTCAGCACTTTCCGCTCGCAGAATTCACCTTCGTATCCCTTCGCGCTGGAACAATCACATACGAAACCGTTGCGGACATTCTTCGGTATGCATATGGAATTGTGCTGACACAGTCCCATCAGACATGCCGTATCTTTTTCTAAGCTTGCCGACTTTCCCACTGCATTTTCACCAAAATCGACCGTCTCATCGGATATTGTTAGTGACGTAATTGTCCCTCAAAGGAATTAATACATATTTCGGAATTAATTGCCGCCATTCCTGCTAATTCATATGAAGACGCACGTATTCTCCAAAGCTCAGCTAAAATTCTGTGCAGCTGACAGCTGAAGAGGGAAACAACTTGAACTTTAATTTGGCTGAAAAATTCAGCAAGACACTAATTACAGATTAGAACAGGAATGGACGAATGAAATTGCTATTGCAATGAGACAATGAAGGTATGGGAAAGTGAAGGAAAAGCTACACTGTGATATTTCTGATGGAAATGAGTAAAGTAATACCGGTAAAGGGCTGCTCAAAGGTACTGCGTCCCAATTTTGCCTTATCTTTCGCACCGGCAACATTAACAGTATTCGACACGCCCTCGCCAGTGTTGAAGTGGTCATTGTCCTGCTCGACAGCGTCGTCTCCATCAACTAGCAGCGTAGCTGCAATGCGCGTTAAATCCTATCTTTTATTTATGCACATTAACTAGGAAGGATAACGCGAAAAGCAATGCGAATTAGCAAGCAAACCTTGACTTGGCTGATTTACAATCTCAATTTCATGCCAATCATCCATCGCTACTGGATATGCACTCACTAACTCAGCTAAAAGTAAATGCGAGTATTTCATCCACAGACAATAAAAATTCTTTCAAGAAATAAATCAGCCGGACCGGTAAAACATTTTCCAGATAAAAATCAGTAAACCTGGCCCATCACCGACATCGTACCGGTAAACTACATGACCATTTTTTAATCCGATACTCAAGTAATTCACTGCTTCATCCGGGTTGCTCTCATTCTGTCTCTCTGTGTATATTAACAAACCTGAAATGAGATTTCCCGTCTCCCTGAACAGAAGAAAATTGATTTCAACATTTCCAAATTTGTGTAGCAGCTTTTTCAGTGAAATCATTTATAGTAAACAACAGATCGATCATTTATCCGTAGAATAAACGATAAATAAGCACAGCAGGAAGCAAGCAAGCTTCTTTGCTTTCCAGAAAACATAATGCACCGTATTCATTCGCTTACCATTAGGTAATTTAGGTTTGAATGAAATTTTCAGATTAATATCACTCCATTGCTCGTCGGTTAATGGTTTCAGCTCCATGTATTCGTCTCCATCGAACATTGGCACGAAATCTATCCAACAAAAATTTACTCTTAGAATTGAGAAAGAAATCCGAAATTACTTCTCTCCGTTAGTTCTTTCTTAGCATATATATGTTTTGCAATTAGTACACTTCCTCGCAAATAGTGCTGGAAAGACACAACATAAGAAAATACCGGAAACTTTCAAGTGAACGTGCGTAACAGTCGCCAAGCCGGAATCAGTCCGCACGATGCATTTGTAAACTCCTTCATCTGTCCGTTTAGCGTCCTTCAAATACAGAATACCCTGGCGGATTGAGTAGGCATACGGTAACTCCCCGCTGACTTTTTCCCACTTCACTTCCCCAAATACACCAGGTGCACCAGTAGCAGGACATCGCAATTCAATCTATAAATCACTTTTTTGTCGTTTCATAAAGTAAAATATCTCGCAGCAATTTCCGGTCTGGTAATATTGTGCTAACAATCGGAAATGTATTGCTTGAATTGATAACAGTACTTTCATTAAGCTGCTTATTTAAGCTCTCAGAAACAGATTTTTCCGGCATGAACTAAATTATTTCAACCATACAGCAAAGATAATTATGAGAACGCATTCAAAATCCCATATGTAGAAGTGTCGGTTCATTTGGTGAATTTTATACTGGATTTAAAGCAAACATTTCACTACTTGTTATTAAATTACAAGCTAACACAATCAATTACATTACTTTTATTACTCAGTCAGTAAGTTAGTTTAGCCATTCGCTATACTTCAGAAAACTGAATGAATTCGTGGAGAGTATGATATGAATACATGTGCTAGGAGGTCAACGTTCGTCCAGTCTACCAATCTAGCTTGCAGCACAATATACTTATCAGAGCAATATTATGTTGTGAGAGTAATTGGTAATTGATCGATGATGACCTGTAATCACCACACACACACACACACCTACCTCTTCACCAACTGCTCCAATGATGACTGGAAAACTCTGTTTAACTCGCTGAATGCTTTTGCTTGGTACCTCATCTAAATTTACATCTTACTTAGCATTTTCGAAATATCGAAACTTCTCCACTTCCAACTGATCGCAAATATTTTAGGAAAAAGCTGCTTTAATCCAAAAGTGGAAATTTAAGTATATTGCAATGAAAGCCAATAAATTAAAGCTGACTATTCTATCTTTCCGAACCAATGTTAATGGGCTGCTTTTTTATAATCGCGATCAAAGAGAGGATGTACAATAGAGGGGGCAACGATGAAGATATCATCCTACTTATCGACGATCATTATCTATTTGGAGGTAAGCGAAAGTAAGAAAAGTACCCAAAGCCTGAAGCAAGTCTGAAAAGGAAAAAGAGCACCGCTGCTTAGATTAAGAGAACAATTGAAACCACTTTGATTATTTGGCTTCATCAAAATTAAAAAAAAAACGTATGACGCTATCGATCAGCTTCATTCTGCACGACGTGCAATAATCGGTTCGCGTTGCGCCACTGCATTTAAAAATGTGTAAACTTATGTGACGATTTTTTAAAAGCTGAAAGACGCTTTCGTCGTCCCTCCACGAAGCGCGCTATCCGACATGCCACATACAGTTTGTGACATGCCACATACAGTTTGTGCAATTTATGAGTAACTGTTACCCGGAAGCGCTACGCCGAAATTTTAATGTTGCAGTTTTCACATGCAAATCCTTATCCTACGCACATTGACGTGTGTGTGTGTGGGTGGATAGGTACGTTTAGATCGCTTTTTGAAATGATTCATGCACCAAGCTTATCCGCGATATTAGGAGTGCCGTAACGATAAGAAGTGTTAGCAGTAGTTGCTGTAGAAATAGTAGCAAAAGCAATTGATAGTAGCAATGGTTGTTGTTGTTGTTGTTGTTTAGCAAGAACAAGAACAGTAGCAACAGCAACGACGACAATAACAACAATATCATCGTCACCAACGCCGCCACGGACCCTAACAGCAACAGCAACAGCAACGGCAACAGTAACAGCAACAGTAACAGCAACAGTAACAGTAACAGCAACAGCACAGCAACAGCAACAGCAACAGCAACAGTAACAGCAACGATAAATTTCATCGGTTCGACATTTTCACGTAATAAAGAGAGAGTTGTTGCCAATTACAGAAATGAAGAAGGAATGAAAAAGTAACGGAGCAGAAGAGGAGTTGAGAGGAGCAGAGGAAGTGGTAATTCGACAAGAAGCAATCATCCTTGCTGATGGCGATGATGAGTACACGACGATGTGGAAAGTGAAAGAAATCGGTTTTTGAATGATTCGCGTGGGACGCACATCAGTAATGATAACTCGTGGAGCACCGTCAACGAAGCAGCAAGGGTGAGAAGGCAAATTGCATGACTTCTATCCAGAAATTTTCCTTAAATTTCAAATTTTCAAAGGCAAAAATGAGTTGAAACTGAAGAATGGCAGGCAAGGCAGATGTTGTACGTTTAGGTGTGTTTGTAACAGATTTTCATACAATGAAAGCTTTAATGAACCGAAATAATTCGCTGCCCAATGTTGGGTTATAAAACAATAGCAAAATAAAAGCAATTAGAATCATCTTTCTTCTTACACCCATCAATTAATCGATACAAATATCAAAACTCTTCATCCAACAAGTTCTCGAACAAATTTCAACCAAAACAAAAAGCAATTTTGGCTAAACAAGACCGTTATCAAAGCGCGACTATCGAATTTTACAACTCGCTTACTCATAGTTCAAATTAAATCAATAAAGTCTACACGAGCAGCTATTATTTGATTGATTAGCAACAAAAATGAAAGAACGAATAAAGTATGGCGGTATCGAGTAGATTTTGAATGATAAGAAGGAAAAAACGATTCATAATGGCAGTGTAGGAATAGAAAGAGCAAAGCATTAAAAAATAATTCTACTCATAATTAGCATTAGATTTAATTCTCGATTCTAGTCGGAGGAACATTTCATCCTTTCACGAACGTAATGTAAAGGCCTAAAGTTAAGGCAAGGCACAGTCACCGAGGGACACACCACTTAAGGCTTCTCTCTTCTGATGCTCAGCGACTGAGATTGAGAGAGGACAATGAAAAGGGGGATTTCCTAGTTGGCGATTTGAAATTTACGTAGCTGCTGAAGTTAGGCGAAAGAAAAGATTTGAAATTTGGAGGAAAGGAAAGTGCAAAGTTTGGCTCCACAAATGAGTGGATTACTTCATTCATCTAAAATACTCGTCTTTACGATGCATTTTGGTGAAATTTAATTTGACAAGAGCTTATTTGCTGTGCATTTTCTCTTTTTTTGGCAGAACAATAAAGGCAGCACGGTAAAGGTAAATAACAACTACAGCATTGTTATGATTAGTGTAATTAGCTCTGGTGATAGCGGTAGTAATGGCAACAATAGTAAATCAAATATGGGCGGTGACAGTGAGCAGAATGATTTAAGCAGTGTCTTTTTCGCTTTTTTCTCCAAGAATTAAACGCTCATGCTTTACGGAAACTTTAAACTTCAACTAGACGTAAACCAGGTGCCAAAAATGGAACTAGCACTACTCTTCTCTTTCTTATCATTATCCCCAGTCTCTTTATGGGCCCGTTTTTCTTTTTTACGTAAAATACGCTTTCGCTTGCGTTTTGCATTTCCAACATTGAGCACATTGCGTGTTTCCAGTGGCCCAGCCTTAGTTTTTGCGTGACATTTATAGATACCACCATTATCCTCGCGAACGTTTACAAACAGCAAACGATTACCCATAACCTGAAAATGTTTCATTTCTTTAAAATAAATTTTGTTCATAAGTTAGTTCTAAAGAAGCTTTCACGGCTTCTTGTAAAACTATTTCGATCAATTGGATTTTATTCGGCTGCTCATACCACTTTCATCAGTTGTATCTTTTTTGCTAGACATAGAATGACTTAGACATTATAAGCACTATCAGTAGTATTTAATCCATACCTATTACACCACAAATAGTATTCTAATTCATTAAAGTCATTCTTCAGACGAATAATGGCATCTATCGCTTCAAGTTCAGATGGCTTATACGGCTGAGTCATAAGAGTAAATGCAATTTTTAAATAGCAGTTCACGACGTCAAAGCTCAACAACACAAATAGAGAAAGTATATAATATTAAAGCGTAAAACATAGAAATAAATTGAAACCTGTGTATTATCAGGCAGTTCGTCTTCACCCTCCTTCGTCCAAGTTATTTCCGCATCTGGATCACCCGTTACTTTGCAATCAAACCATACTCGATCACCCAGTGATATGCTTTCGGATGATGACTCCAGCAACACTTGTATTATTGTATCAGGAACTTAAAAATAACAGAAGTAATTTGAACTTATAATTTATCATCTGTTTTTCTACTCTACAAAATTTTTGAAATTAACTTATCCCAAATTTCTAGTGCACAAACCATAAATTTCTGCCCTGACGTAGCCTTCAATCTGCTTGCCACGTATATCAACTTTACAAACATACACCCCTACAGCATCATCATCAAATTCATCGATCCTAAAACAGGAAGTCATAGTCAATTCAAAGGGAGAATCTGGAACTATTAACACGCGATAATAACTTACCAAACTTTTCGCGTTACTTTTCAATTTTAATTATAAAATGATAAAATAGAAAATGGAACGAAAACGTACATCAACTTATTATCCACCATTTTTGCACCAGCTGGTAGTTCACCATCTTCTTTTTCCCATGTGACACTTGCGCCAGGTATGGCATAAATTGGACAGTCAATTGTTGCGGCTGATTTCTCGTCAAATTTGACAATTCGTGCATCTAAATTATTGACAATTACAAATTGCTGATCATAGCAACTTTCAGTCGGATACTTTTCCAGCTAGACGGTAAAACTGGAAGCAAGGATTGTCGAAAAGGATGGGGAGGGGGAGGTTTTTCCGTTGCTATTTCTAGACATACTCCTGACATTTCTACATTCACCAATACTCACAACCACTTTTCCAATTAACTGCACGGCCTTCTACATAGGTAACAAATCATATCCACAAAATACATTCAGATTCTCCACAAACACCTTCATCAGTGTGAAATTTCAAGACCGTCACGATATTTCAATTCATCCTAGTCCTATCTAGTAGGCGGATTAAGCGCTTCCGACAACTACAGTTTACAACTGCCGATACAGAATGAGACTGTAGGACAGAAAGTCGTGTTAATATGGGGATGTTTTAGTGCGAGATGCTGCACTGGTCACCGATAGCCGTGCACTTCATCTCCAACAATAGTCTGAAAGGAAAATATTTTCGCAACGGACTGGAAGGGTCGGTAAATCCAATAGTGACTGCAGTGTATGCTTGTCCGATCAACTCTCCGTCGTCATCCTCCACTTCGCAACGATACACTCCATAATCGTTGGATGGGTCGGCTTTCTTGATTACCAGCGTACTGTCCTCTGAGTAGTGTCGGATGATATTGCCACCACGGAGCAGAGCCCACTCGAAGTTGACACCGTTGTTATCACCACCTGAATCTAGCACTCCTATCAAAATAGCTACTTCAATTTAATTTCTTTATTCCACTTTTTTCACGAAACTTTTTGTCATATCCTAGCAGAACTGCTAAATTAGCGGTATTTCAAGTGTGCTATTAGTAACAACAAGAGAGGACGAAGATAACAGAGTGACAAAGATGTTATCGATTACAAGAAGTAATTCCGAATAAAGAAACGAAAGAAACCGGGTTGAAATGGTTATTAGTAAAAAGCAACTGGTCAGCTGGCTGCTGGTGCGAGTGAAACGGAAGATGAAGAAATGTGCAAAGCAGCAGCAGCAACATCTATCTCTGCACCGATAACAACACCGCCCGGTTTTCTTTTCCAATAAACCGCACTATGTCGGCAGTGAAGGAACATCATCAATTATAAGAAAGCACGACCAAACACCGGCACACATACGCACGCATATGCAGCATACAGATGCGTACGAAACAAAAGAAGTCTCGACGGATATGCTCTCCAGCAAACGCCTTGCGTACTGAAGTCAACCTCATTTAGGTGCAGTGTTTTGTCATGATTTAAGATAATTGGTGCTTTGTTTTAATTGTCACCGTCACCCGAATGGTGCCAAGTTAAAAGATATGGAAAATATCATAACCGAAAATTAGGCACTGATGCCTTACTCCTTACATTAAATTAATTGGTTACGAAAAAGTTAACAAGCAAAGACAAAATAGCGGATGAATTTGCATTTCCCTCCACCCTGTTCAGAGCATATAATTTGATAAGAATTGTAGAATTGTCAACCAAACAATAAAGTCATTCAAATTTCAACAGAGGAAAGAGACTACCTAATCATGTTGTGTCTGTGTTAGTGGAAGTGCAATAGCATGTATAAAGCATGCAAGAATGATGCATGATTCGCTGTCGCCTCAACTATGAATTTTTTTCTAGCAATTTTTCAAATTACATTCTGAAGTTACGAAATTTATCGACACTTCTCACTCTTATATTATTGTTCAATTGCAGATGTTCGGGGTCTACAAGTATTGATAAAGGCAAAATAAAGTGCTTTTTAGCATATTTTCTCTTCTTTCGAACTTTTTTTTTAAAATATCAAGATGCTTTTGAGCCCTTTAAATAAAAGAATATGCTGAAAAGTGAATGAGATTGCAACCTTTGGAAAACTTGCCTTCAACGGTACAAGTAAGCCTAATAGATTCACCCTGTTCAATAACACGAACAACGGGCGGATCAATTTCCACTCGTGCCACATCTAACGGCGCTAAGTTGGTAGCATGCACTGTAACGCGACTACTTCCCACTAATTCATTGTGACGGTATCCGCGGCATTCATATTCACCACTGTCTGATTGCTATAATAAATGATTTTAATATTTCTGGAAATGATTACGATCCATTACTATTCACAAAAATCTTAGCAAATGATACTAAAAAGAGGAAACACATGAATAGTTGATCCCATTGTAATTTCTGCTCAAATAAATTTATCAGTTAAATCTTCGAGTAATTTCAACAAAGTACGGCATCACTCTAATTAATTTGTCATTTATATTGTTGCTACAAGCAAAAGCAACTAGCTACCAATAAATCACTGACAAAGTCCGCTGAATGTTTTTACTTACAACAAGGGAAAAGAATAGATATTCCGATTAAGATATGAAATGAACCTCAAGTGTCATACCTTGAATTTAGAGATCTGCAAAATTCCATGTTCCGTTTCCTTCACATTATCCGACAATACACCATCAACTTTAGCCCACTGGATCCGATCAACAATTTCACTGCCCGTTGCAACACATATTAAATTAGCTGACCTACCAAGCTCAAATCCTTGCGTTGAGCCACCAAGGATCGAAACCGTCGCTATTTTTGATGGTTCGACAACTGCAGCATTAGGCAATAGAAAATCACCTTTGCATAAACATCATCATTGCTAAATCTAAATTAGCTCATTTCAAGTCTGGTCGATTTGACATACCTTCAATATAAATATCCTTCTTAGCTGACGCCTGGATATTGCTACCTCTGCATGTATATATACCAGCGTTACCGAGCCCGATACTTGGATGTCGAATGAACTGTTCCGAAATTGTTACCGGTTTAAAATCATCTGGTAGATCACCTCGCTCAGGTCCTGGATCACTGCAAAATGTAAAGAAACTTAAATTTCTTTCTTAAAACAAATTATCCCTCTTATTTATGTGAATGATAACGAAACGTAATTTTGAAATAAAAGCAATCTTCTGTCAAGCAAATTTGAAAAATTTCCTTACTGTAACCATTCAACTTCTGGTTCTGGTTCACCGAATGCTTCACATTTAACTTCCAGTGGCTCGCCAGCAGTTAGAACTATTCGCGGCCCGGGTGGACTAGTACGTATAGTAAGCGAAGGTCCAATATTCACGGATCCGTAATCACTAGCCTCACCAACAATATTAGTTGCTGTGCATGTGTAATCACCATTCATATCGGCTCGAGCATTTTGGAAATCTAAGAAACCATTTCCAACATCAGTAACATCTTCAGGTAACGTTTCACCACTTGGTCCGGTCCAAGTTATCGTTGGTTCCGGAGAACCGGTAGTAATGCACTGGAACTGATGCTTATCACCAAGTTGTCCATTCCAAACACGCGGTACCACACGTGCTGTTGGAGGTTCTTCTTCTAAAAAACCGCTTTTGAGAGCTAGTTTAGTTCGCGATTGTCGTTTAGAATTAATTCATTTTTTCATCACTATTTTACATTGAAGCTGTTGAGTAATGAAATATTATCTCAATTAAGCAATTAATTATTACGTGTACCAAATTAAAGCGGATCGAATGCCATTGATAGCTCGACGTAAGGAAGTAAAATTTGAACAAGGAATGCATAAAAAGTAATTAGAAATCACACCATTATCAGCTGAACTGATTTAGATTCAATTTTGAATGACGTACTTTCGGTAACGTGAAGTCGGACGGGTTCAGCTTCACCAGAACCATACTGGTTGGTAGCCGTGCAGATATATTCACCAGCGACAGAATTATCTGCGGAACGGACAATCAAATCATTACCATCTTCTACCACATCACCTCGTAACGGACCATCGGAAGTTTCATAGCCCCAGCGAACATTTGCAGCCGTATCACTGTTTGGATCGCAATGGAACCGCGCAGTTTCACCAACTTTGATAACCTGATTGCTTGGTGTTGCAACTGGTCGCGGTGGTTTGCCACCTGTAATCAAGCGGCCGACAATGCACTCCGTAAGTATTTCTGAATTATGCACAGAATTCAAGGTTTTGTTTAACTTCAATACCACAGTCTACAGTAGCCACATGGATATCTTGAATATTAGGCTTCAGTTGCAACTGTCGACAGAAATTATTCAACGGAGCGACGTATGGCTCGGGCATAGTTCATGACGCACAAAAAGTCGTCATCATTATTTTCCACTGCAGCATATCACCCCCGCATGATGCTTCATCAGCAGCACATGTATACTCTCCGGTATCAAATAAACGAGCTTTATCAATTGTTAGAAGCCGTAAGATGCGTACGCTCCCTGGACTCTACGTTGGTCTACGTTGACCGTTGAATCCCCAACGAAGCGACCGCGCATCTTTATAGGGTCATAGAAGAAGCACCAAATCGACCTTTAATCAATCATATCGGTGGTATTTCCTTTTTGTCTTCTCAAATTTCTCTCCAGCAAAAGTTTACCACTCATCTTCCCAACTGTTCCGTCGAGAAAGAACTAGTGTTCATGCAAAAAACAATTAGCGTACGCTAAATCAACGTGCAAAACCAGAAGTTAGTTAAGCAGTAGTTTATGAAGAAGGCAGATTTATAAACATAACAGCTGATCAACTTAAAATTTTAATTCACACTAAATTGACAGAACAATATGCCTTACACGCTTCCAACAACATGAGCATCCACACCTCATTTTCCTTAACACTGCGAACGACGATTCATTCCTAATCGTCGCTTTCCTTGTCTGCTTTTCTCTTTTCTAAGTTCTTATTGACGGCAGTAATCCAATTTAAACTTGACGATAAATTAAAAATGCGTGCTGTAATAAGTGCTGGGAAGGGATCAGATCAATAGGTGCACCGCGAAAATCATCCATCGCACAAATACAACCTCCGGTATTTTCACTTTCCGTTTGCGGAATGTATAGAATGCCATTATTTGAGTTGCTTCAATGGGCAGCTCACCATTTCCCTCTGTCCACTTTAGCACAGCATTCTTCGGTTCACCGGGCATTAATGTTGAAGTAGAAGAAGTATTATAATGCCCTAAATTTTCCCTGTCACTACCACATGGCAACATTCTGGCATGAATGGGCATGTGATATTTTCAATTTCTCACTGTTTCATACCTCAAAAGTAACTCGCCGTATAACTTGCTGGACGCCGTGAACTGCTAGTAAGTAGGATTTCAGCAGTTTCTGCTACTCCTTCTCGCTCTTAGCCCTTTCCTACTTTCTCATCCTTTTGTTTCCCTCGACTAGCACAACTTTCTCTCTTGTCAGAAGGGGTGAAATGAAAAGTTTAATTGTGCAGGAAATTTATGAATTTGTCAGGAAGAAAATCCCGTCAATGTTCCATTTCACATGCGAATGGCACAGAGAGCATACATTATCAGAGTGTGCCATGAACACTTCTGGTGAGCACATGAAGTTGCTAATGCATTTGTTAGAAGACATTGGTGCATCAACCAAATTATCTCGAAACTAACGAAAAAGGAAACAGAAAGGAAAACGATGCCGAAAATTACATTTCATAATTTCTCCCTTTCGTCCGTGTGGTACTACTTTTAGCTCCGCTGGGTCCGATTCCAGCAATGGACTACCACTATCAGTCAACGATAGGCAAACGTAAAAATCGGCATGTGATAAGCGAGCTCTTATGTAGTACAATACGCCAGCGCCATCATCGAATGCACCGTCTGGTAACGATGTACCATCTGCTCTAAACCATTTCAAGCGCGCGTTTGGATTTGCTGGAACCCAACATCGAAGCATTGCGGCGCTACCTTCGTATACCATTTGATGCTCAGGACCTACCTGCGGTCTTTGGAAAATTCCCGACCGTTGTGCTTTTGCTGATAGATATTGAGTTGAAGGTTCGTAAACTTCAAAAAAATCAAATGAAATAAAACAGAAAACAAAAAAAAAATTTCGATGTGCAATGAAGCAGTGAGCTGCATGGATTAAAACGAATTTAAAAGACAAACGAAAAAGGAAAATAAAAGTCAGTATATATTTTAGAAAGACAGATGTGGTGAAGGCAAACGTTAGCTGCATGTTCCAAACCATGTTCCACCAGTGATGGAAATAAATATGTTGTGGTGCTAGTGGTAACATCTGAAGTCAATTAAAATATGACTTTGGAATTTAAAACTTTTTTAGTGAGTTAATTATAGCTGACAGAGTGTTTTTACGAAGGTGCAGTATATAACGACTTGTTAGCCGAACTATTTACTGAAAGCAAGAACAATGTTCACGTTCACAATTTCCGAATTCACGTATTTATTTATATCTAAACTTCCGCTTTCAACACCTAGTCGGACTGGAGGCGAATTTCATCGTTCGCACCTCGGACAGAAGAAGCATATTCAAGAGAACTGTGGCAGCAGTTCTCCAGACAAACCATGCTATTACGTCTTGGAGGTGGTGTCAAAGGAATTGGTTACAGGTGAAGTCGCCCTTCATTGCCACTTGCAAGATGGATAAGTACATACATACGTACCTGGTTTTACGATCAGCCTGGCTACAGGACTATCCATTGGCGGCTTGTATCCTGCTGGATCACTTGCAGTACAGATGTAACTTCCAGCATGGTGACGCTGTGCATTTGGAATATTTAGGATACCTTCATGTTGCTGCATTCCATGTGGCAATGGACCATTATCTTTCGTCTTCCATGTTAAAATTGCTGTCGGATCACCAGGTACCCAGCAACGGAAACGTGCCGGTTCCCCTTCTACAACCGTAATCTCCTGTGGATCAATCCGAGGTCGCTGCGGAGCTGCAATAGTTCATGCTTTTTTCTTCCTTTTGCTACTTCACGCTAACTGTAAATATGGTGGTAAAACAAACAATGCTTACAATAGACGAACTGTCACGAATGCAGACAGTGGTGACGACGGTAAAGGACGAGATGGGGTAAATTTAAGCCTATAGATACCTAAATCCATCGCAATTATAAAAGCTTATAATTTATGCCTTCAAATTTTGATTCAATCTTGTAATTATTATGTATTCACACTACCAGCAGTACCGTATTACATTATATTGCAACTGCTATTATTCTTTTACATACGTTGCTTAACAATGAGACGTGCCGCCGGCGATTTCCCAATGCCATATTCATTAGAAGCGGTGCAAATATAATTGCCAGCATGTTCCAATTGCGCATGAGGAATTTTTAATGTGCCACCTATTTGGTACACACCGGACGGTAGCTGTCCACCGATATCTTCCTTGTACCATTTAAGTTCGCAAGATAATAATCCAGGCACCCAACAGCGGTAGCTAACCATATCATTAACATTTGCTGTTTGCTCCAACGGATCAACCATTACTGGTGGAGGTCTTCCAACAACTAAAGCATGAAGAATTTATTGGTCAAAAAACTGGTGTTTAAGGAAGCAAACAGATAAATTCAGTTTCGATAGAAGAGGAGTAAACTTCTGAGTACAAAGACCTCAAGAAAATGCTAAAGACCAAGCTTGAACAGAATCTACCAATAAATTGAACTGGTTATTAGCCTTGTCTGTAAGCAGAAAATCATCCCTAATTATTTTAATAAAAATTATTAAAAAACACCGTTAATTTACTGCGCAGTTATATTATAAAATACGTGTCCTATCTAATCAAAGATTTTGGGACACGAAAGAATAAACAAGGCCAACTATAAGTCTTACATTAACTCTGAATATATTTTACAATCAGATGATGATAATTAACGGATTCGATGCTTTTCGAATCTACACCACTCTATAATGAACAGCAGAACAACAACAGGGAAACCTGAAATTCGAGGCTTTGGTTCGACATGCAGCATAGCATCGTCAGTAGCAAACTGGTGATCACCAGATCCGGTGCATCGATATTGACCAACGTCGGATTCTTGCACACCATCAATAACTAATTCACCGTCATACTGAATTGCATTACTTGGCAAACCAGCAGTACCAACTTTTGACCATTGCAACCGAATTCCAGCAGTCTTAAAATTATAATCAATTATTTAACTTGATCAGAGTAAAAATGAGAAAATGAAAAGCATAAAAGAAAATCTTTTAGAAATAATAATAATAGTAAAAGAATTAAAATTTCTAAATATTTTTAAGAAAATGCGCTAAATTACTCAATTTATTTTTAGAAAATTTCCGAGCTGTTCTCATTTAATTTTGTAAATTTAAATTTCAATTCCAATGCGATTTCAGGAAGGAAAGAAGTTACGTATGGCTACGTTTTGAATAAATTAAAAAGAGTGGGAGAGACAGAAATTGACAAATATAAAAAAGCAGAGGAAATTCGTTTAAATTGCTATTTTAAAAACTAAAAGTGAGCAAGAACCATCCACTGAGGAATTTCGCATTACATGTAAGAAAGAGACATTCGGAAAATCAAAAATTAAAAAAAATCAGTTTAAAAATTTGAATTATAAATTCAAACACAGAATTAATAAAAGGAAAATCCTAAATTACGCTAGACGACAGAACTGGAAGAAACAAAAAAAAAGGGAAAAAATAGAATCCTTTACTGTGGAATAAGGTAAGCCAGTAATTATTATGAATCATTTTCATATGAAGTGGCAAAGAGGACAAAATTTCAGGAAAATTGGAATTAATTTAGGCTAAATTAATACAGGCAGTAAAGTTGCAAGGTTGCGAAATATATGGAAATAACAAACATACAATGCACTTAATTCAATATCAATTTATTTCGTAAAAATTGAAAATTAATGTTTTCTACATCTCAGAAGAAGAGAAATCGAAAATGATTCAAGCCACTCACTGTCACTGTCTCTTACCACTAACATTTGGACAACATCAGCTTTTTGCTGCTCATTTCTTTCTCAAACTTTCCAACCATAAAATAGAATTACAATTTTAGGATCGGTGCGTAATTTCTGAGTAAAGTGTAGCTCGACAGGGGAGATTAAGAATGCCTGATTAGGGGCTCAAACCACTGTGTAGCTTGCATACAGCTTGTTTCAAAAGGAAAAACAAATTTAGAAAAGAGACGATAAAGGAATGATACCCGTTGTCCAATAACTCGGCAGTACCACCGAGCTCTACCGCCAACCGGGACACGCAAATTCTTCGGCGAATCGATCTGTACGCGTAATGGTGGACCATATGCTGAAAAGATAACTTCAATGGACTTCCTCCACAAATATATGCAGCAGAAACGCTTCTGCTGCAATTTTCATTATTCAATCAATATGTTCTGTTGTTAGTTCCAAACTAATTAATTAAATAGGACATGCTTTGCGTGGACCTAAAGCGGATCAGAGATTGGTAAAAGCCCGACGTGTTTTTCAAATTAGTTGTTAGATAAGTTATTAATAATAGTAATAATAACTTATGAATGGTTGCAATGGAAAAAGGGACGAAATACACGGACAACGCACGCATTATGACAAACAGTGGTAAATACTGAGGAACGAGAACAAAAAGTGGTGCTATTAGCAATACTTTTTAAAAATATAACAATTTTGACAAATGTCGTATTTGTGTAATGGACATAGAGATAAAGCGGATAAGCGGCAATTCAAAATTCCAGCTTTCCGATTTTCAAATTGTTCAAGTTTTAAGGCATTAGCACCACAGATATTAGCCACATGTACATAATCGCCAACTGATCGAGTCAACATGACTATAGCCAACAAAATTTTAAAAAGTGAAAACTGGAATGATAAGTCCCCTTCAGGCAGTTCAATATGGCAAGTTTCCCAATGCATTAACCAATGTTAAACATAATGCACTCAAATAGCCTAAGAAGATTTATTAGGTGAGATTTGCATATCTGAAAGTGTTATAATTTATCGAGTTAGAGTTAGAGAGGTAAGTGGCAATATTTGTGCTATTTTGGCTAATTAGTGAGTTTCTGTAAGTTCTGATAACAATTTAATTTGTCAGATAAATGATGAGAAAAGCGTTCGTGAAATTCAAAAAGTGCAAAGAACAAAATGTCAGTTAACACAGTGGCAGAGGCAAACGAATTTGGTATTTCGTTAATAAAACAAAAGGTGGAAACTCAACGAAAAATGACCCATTATAAAGAAAACTTGTGAAATTTGTTCAATAATATGCTCTGTGCAGAAGATAATGAAGGTAATCTCGCTGCAAGCAGTTACGCTGCCAGCGAAGAAGTCCTTCACGTATACGATCACCTTCAGGGGTTGGCACGAATACGATATTGGTTTCTTGAACGTGTCCAATTGGTTCACAAATACGTCCTTCATCAACGCGTGCTCGTGAACGTGAACGTGTGTAGCCTGGTGCGCACCTGCGATTTGCGAATAAAATAAAAAAACAAGTTTCTACCGCCAGTTTATTTTCCACTACTAGCGCCAACCAAATTTAAACTAAAAGGAAAACACAAATGAAATTGATAATATCGACTCCAGGTAAAAATGTAATATTCGAATTTCTCACGTTTGATATAAAAATTAGAAATAACTTACTCCTCACATAAGCGTCCAGTTAAACCAGCCGGACAATTACGGCATTGTACTTGTCCATAGGTATCTAAGAAGCAGTCCGATGCACCTCTGAAATGCTCCATTCATCTTTGCATTCGATCAATTTCTAATGCATGAAATCACGAATTAGTGTGCTTAATTTGCGTAACTTACGGGCACGGACAGGGTGTGCAGTCGAACGCTGTGCCACGTGTTGCATCACCATAAAATCCACGTTTGCACTGTTCGCAATGATATCCTTCCGTATTATGCTCGCATAGCTGGAAAGCAACCTTCGGCAACATAAATTTTTTCAGATGCTTGCACAGCTATTTCATTAACTTTGGAATAAATAACAATTCGTTCTTCATATTTCAGGCAACATGTGTATATCGCATTTAAAACTACCGATTTCATTTTTTCAACAAAACCAACCAAACATCGACCAAATGAGTCACATCCTCTGGGTGAGTGATTATTACACACACATGCAGGCCTCGTTGCCGCCGGTTGACAATCATGTGGGGTACCTCGACGAGCATCTCCGGTAAATCCAGGTTTACAACGTTCGCACTGATCACCTTCAGTGTTATGTTGACAATCAACACAGAATCCATGCTCCTGTCATGAATACCATCAACAATTTTTCTGCTTTTTGATCATCTCAATTTAAAAATTCTTTTTCAATTCAAAACTTCATGTTTGCAGGAAAAGTACAGCATGGATAATTAGCCTTTGAATACAGCCAACTTCAGAGATAATTTTATTTTATTTACTAAATTTAAAGTGAAGGAACAAAACGAACCTTGTCGCACTGTGAAGCATGCCCATAACATTCACAGCGTTCACAAAGACCCAAGTATAATCCACCACCAGTGCGAGAATATCCAGGTGCGCAATCTTCGCAGGACGTGCCAACGTAACCGGGCGGACATTGGCATTGCTCAACCTTAAATATTAAATATAGTAACTTAATTTTATTTCAAAGTATTGAATTGCTTCCTATCCTTTTTTCTATCCTTTACCAAACCAAATATAAGTAGAAGAAACGCAATAAAGTAAATTTTCTGAAGCGGATTAAATCGTTTGTTGAATTCAAGCTACACGATGAAAGAATGATCTGTCACTTCCGAATATCTTAATTTTCTGATATACTTCATAAACTGATGGAACAAAAATTTTTTAAAAATTCAGACAATTATAATTTACCTCATAAGCAACTTGGCCACTCGTAGCGTGCGGTTCAGCATAATCTAGTGAGACGCTAATTAATGATGACGATGAACATTCATCCGCACAACTCATTTTTATCAATAAGCTATCAAGGTCAGCTAAGGCCATTAATAAGTGTTCACGTGTGGCTAGTTGTCCATCAATTCGTTGCCAGTGATCTTCGAATAGACTTACTACAACAGTATTTTCACGATCCGCATAAATTGGTTGATGATTAGTATATTGCAATGCAATATCATTGCCCTAAAATGCACCAGATAAGCAAAAATTCTTGAAATTTCTTTCCATCTTTCACTTACAATTCATAGACATGCTTAGGTGTAATTGTCCACGCATAAACAGATCGTTAAGTTAAATAAATGCTTGTAAATTGGGAGCTGAAAATAAAAGTTGCTTCTGCAGGTAAACTGTACCGCTGAAATCTTTTTCTGCTTGAGCGTTGTATTAATTTACAAATGTTCAGTTAACTTCCTACATTAGCAAGTGCAACGATGAACGAGAGAGAAGCAAATGTTTGATATATTAATGTTCAGGAAATTTGCATATTATTTGCTTGGAGGACAATAAGGCAACGTACTCGTAAGATCACGTCTGCATCGATATTTAATGATCCACTACCAGAATAATAGAAGATGTATTTTAGTGTGCCGCCATAGCTAGTAACTTTATTACCGAGGAATTTCACCGGCATTTTCCAGTAGAGTGTCTGTCCTGGCATTTCATTAAATGGTGCGAATGTTATTCCACGTCCTGTTATTTCCGCATGCGACTGAGGCCTAAATATAAGCGACAACCATTGGAGTTGCTTTCTGTATCAGTACGGCTAAGCTACCATTTCCACAGGGGCTTCTTGCAATATCTTGAATCATTCATTGCAATCTCATAATCATAAGTGTCAATTCAGTTTTAAAATGAATAATGAGGAGCGAGTAATTACTTCAGTTCATCAATTTCCACGAATTCATTCCATTTCGCGTCAAAAGACATCTGCTTTCTATCTGCTACATCTTTTAACTACTTCAAATTTTCCCAGAAAAAAGTGGAAACAGCGGAATCAAATTGGAAACATACGTAAATGGGCTATGTGCATCGCTGGTGGTAATTTCCAGTTGGTCGGTAGCACCTCTTCTATAATCGATAACTATCTGAGTTCTGTAGTAGTTGCTAGCAGAGGTGCATTGTTGCGTTACTCCTGAGCAGAAGCATGGAATGCAACCTTGTGGATTTCTTGACGATAAGTGGAAAGTACTTGGTGGACAACGATCGCACAAGGTACCCATAGCATACATCTTACACTGGCATTTACCATCGTAATCGGGGTGTGTACTAAGTGAACCAGCTGGTGAGCATTGGGTGCGATGTTGGACAGGTACACAGGAACCGCGGTATAAACCTTGCGCTGAGCGTTCATATCCCGGTGCGCAATCTTCACAGGACAAGCCAGTGTATCCTGAAACCTATTCCATGAAACTTTTACACGCCCATATGCCAATATGCCAATGAATGTCATTGATCAGTGAAATAATCAAAACTTGGTTGGCAGGTTGTTGAATGTAATCAGCTGAAGAAAACATTTTGCATTTGGTCAAAATGAAGGGATTGCTAGACCTGGTGGACAGGAACAATGCTCCACTTCTAAAGCGAATCTCTCTTGAGTGTCACGGTCAACTGCCACTTCCCAAGTGATGTCTCCAAGCCTGCAACGAATTTTTGTCATCCTCCCCGTTATCTACAGCACTTATGGAACAGAATTTTTTGACATTTCACCAATGCAGATAGCAGCACGTCAAGAAACAGTGTAAAAGGAGTGGATTAAATTTCAAAATGAAACAGCATGTGTAGCAACAGCCCACCTTGTATACTGCTGCCCATAACAATGAGTAGCACGGATTAACATCATATCCACATTAGCAAGCACCGTCATCAAATTTTCTCGTGTTGCAGCTCTTCCATCCAGTTCTTCATAATTTGTCTGCAAATAAGCTTCCGCGATTTCCCTCTGTTCCACGCGAGGAAAAAAGAAATAAATCTCTTCCGGCCACCCAGTTCCATGAGAAATATGGAAAGCTTACTTCGTAGGTATCGACAGTATATCGGGTTGTTTCGTCGGAAGAAAAAATATGCGTATCGCGTGGACGATGCACCAATGTTATGCCGCTACCCTAAAATACAACCGAGACTACTCCTCAAATCAATACCATAGTATGTATAGCTAGCTAGCTGTCTTTCATCTACACATCACTGATCATACACACCACTGTGGAACATCAAAGCGGCGCGGCATTAACATTTATCAGTAATGAGTCACTGTTGCCTAATACTAAGAACAAAAAATGTTAAAACCTAGCCTTTAGAAATTTGACAAATACTTTACACTCGTTTTTACAGATATATTGCGACAGTACTAGTTTATAGCAGCCAATGAATACTTCAAGATAAGAACTTACTTTCAGGACAACCAGCGGTTCACTACTCACAGATCCTGGACACGAATGCTGTAAATCGAATGCGAGCTCACCACCATAAGCAGTTAACTGCAAATAAAAGGAAAAATTCTATTTTAACTAGGTAAATAATTAAGTAGTCTCATTCGACGACAAATATCAAATACCAGGACACTGCGGAAATTTTCTTCCTAAGCCCACTTTTGAAATCTCTTCCTTAAATTACCTTGGTTTATGAAAGGATAATAATTTTTCACTACTCCTTGAAAGAATTTCCAAGTTTTACAACATATACATGCATGTGCAACAACTAGACTAAACCTTATTGCCATGAAATCGTGTCGGTAATTTCCAATACATCGTTTGATAGGACGGTTCACTGTATGTTACCATTCCAGGTTTGCTGTAATCGAACTGTGAACTATGTACTTGTCCATTGATATCCGATATTTGAATGCCTCGTGAATCGCCATTCAAAATGAGCTTATCCTAGAAAATGAACGAAGAGAGGTTCTGAAATTTATAAAAAATAAAATCGAATATATGTTGAAAGTGAAAAGTGGTAAGCTTCGAAGACAACATTTCAAACTTATGTGCCGTATTGTGCGAAACACACAGTGAATAAAAGAAATCCTGTTAAAAAACAACAAGTGCATTACAGATCAGTTTGTAGAGAAAGTTGGAATTTTTGCAAAGTAGAAAACAAATTATAAAATGAAGTAACTGGTGACAGGTCCTAACAAGTCCTGCAACAACTCCCACATTGTTGTCTCAGACGAATTTTCTTCTTAGAAAGCTACACTTGCAAAAGGTCAATGAAATTAAAATAAAGAAACGCTTGTTACTCATATAAGTGCTCAATAAATTTCGAAAACAGCTCTATTCATTTTATTAAGACAAGAGAAATTATGAAATGGATTTCGCCCTGCACAATAGTCGAAAAATTGAGATGCCAAAATAGGAAAAAATAAATTTTTCTATTTAAATTATTGCTTAGAAAATTATTTCTGGATGTCTGCTTGAGACTAAGACTAATAGTAATAATGATAATAGGTGCTGGAAATGTAACACATGGCATTTGGTTCAACTCAGGTAAAGCAATTGCAAAACACTTGAAAATTATTCAAACTTGGCAAGGCCTCGCAAATTTTCACTAAAAAAAGTGCAGTTTAGTCATAGTGCATCGCGTAAGAGTAATGAATGAAACTTACGCAACCGATGTTCTGAAAAAAGAAAAACAGAATAAGTCAGCCGACTGGTAAGTGAACAATTCAATAATACAATGATATACAGAAGCATAACAATTTAACATATTTTTACAACCATGCCGGTTATCGCAGCAGCAAATATGACACAGTTCAATTCTGTTGCCAAACTCGGGTCGTCTAGCGCAAGCTACACTTGCTTCTAGTTGATTAATTTCATTGTCGGAAATCATCAGAAAAGTAATTTTCATAACTTTACTGACATCGTTGAGCAAAACTTTTGATAACCTTATAAGTTCAACGCCTTCATCTGTCAACATAAATGTGTTATCTCAACCGCTTTAAGTTTAATTTTATCTCACTAAGTTTGCTTTCTGAATACAAGGAAAGTTCGTCAAAACAACGACAAGTAATTACAAAAAGCCAGCCTTACTTTTGTCCTGTACCATGACGATGATTTACACTGATCGGTGACACCAAAGCAAAAACATTTTAAGCAGCCCTGCTGGGCTTTCTCATGTAAGTAAAATGCGCCTCGACTACATGAATCACATTTTGCGCCAACGACCAGCGGCTAGAAGAAGTGAGGGGAAAATAGAAATTTTGGAGAAACTTTTAATTCCTCTTTTTCAGCAAAATAAGAAATTTGGATAAAAACACATCAGTGTACATACAAAATTTATACACTACGTTAGCGCAACGCCATTACTCTGATCCTGATTGACTATAGTGAGTAAATTATTATTCAATTTTATAGAATTTAAAGCGAACGGAAGCTAACCTTGCACTTGCATTGGCCTGTACGATCAGGGATTGGACTCACAGAACCGACCGGATTGCAATGTGTTCTTCGGTCCGCTTCAGGAGCAGGAATGTTAACTATGCGAACGATGCAATCTGGTGTGGCTAGAACTCGGCCCTTAACATTAATCGCTTCGCATGTGTAGGCACCTTGATCAAGTGGCCTAGAAATTACGGTGTACAGTTTATGATAGAATCATTATTTCAATTTGCATTAAATTCATTAGCATTAGCAGTTCTCTCGCTGACAGGGAATTCTGATTCAAAACTGCATTGCATCGAAATTTAATGAGAAGCTTTATGCCCCAACTTATCACACTTACAAAATTTCAATAAAGAATGCAAATCTCCAAGGAGCAAATTGGGGACAACTGTTAACCTCTCATGACATTACTGACATTCAAACGCATTCATTCTCATTCGTTCCACTTTTTGTTTCATGAAATTCCGGAAGAAAAGAGAAATAAACTTATAAGAATTGCCCCAAAATAAGTGCTTAATTAAGTAAGCCATCATTTTCTTCTTTCTTCAAACTCCTCTCCCTCTCTCACAAACAATTTGGCGAATAATTTACGAGAAGTTTTTCACCGAAAACAACTGTTTCTTAAACATTTGCTCAGACGCTTCTTCCCCAAGCATCTGCGATATTTCAGCGTACTATTTTAACTATCTCTTTCTCTGAAGAAATGTTCTCCGTTGGAGTGCAAATGATCCATTTTACAAATTACTGTAAAATTTTATCTTCTAATACAAAGGAAAAGGAAAAGAAGAAGGCAGTGAAAACAAATGTTTAGCTCATTTGAAGAATGCGCCAGTGAGTTTTGAGATTGTAAAAGTTATTTCATTTTTAAGAAAAAGGAGGCGTGCTGCATCGCTTCTTCACCTCTAACAGCAACGTGAACATTTCGAGGATGATTTTTCGTATGAAAAATCATCGAAAATTTCATACGAAAAATCATCCTTTGACGGCACATTTGCAGAAATCACGCACGCATTACGATCATACGTGATGAGCACGCACATTCAGTACCAACAAATGTGATATTCCGGCGCAGCAACATAATTCCTACTAATTTCATCATTCCCCTCAAGAATGCAAAACAATTGCGCACACCTCGTTCGACATCTCGCTTGGAAGACGGCACAGCACGTTAAAGGCTAAATAATTATTGACGAAGTGATTTCGATTGCTCCTAGCACTTTACTTCTTCAGCAGAAGTAAAAGAGCAGAAAAGAAAGCAAAAGCATACTGCGCGTTGTTCACAGTAAGCGTGCCAAGACCGCCTTCAGAACGCTGCGTACACCTTGGCGGATCGCAAACTGGACCCCAGTTGAGACGCCAGTTGATGTACGGCTCAGGTACAGCCACCGCTTTGCACGTCAATTGAAAGGAACCACCGGCGTTTACTTGCTTATTCGTTTCTGGTGGTTGCACAATTGTCGGCTGCACGCATCCAATCTTCAAAGACACTACCAAATTCTAGTTTTACGGGAGGAAGGGAACGTTAGGGGCAAATAACAAGTAACAGTGCTCGAATGAGTGAGTGGAGGTGAAGCGGCAAATTTCTCCTATCACAATCAATTCCCTTCCTTCCTCTTCCGACTATTCAGGCCGAGCAAAGGGAAGAACTTATGTATGTGTATGGCTGTAGCAATATGGTGGCATAAACAGAAAGGGAGAAATTCCTTCGCCACAGTCAAACCAAGCATTCTTCCACTCAATAGAAAACGAAAACCTCGTCAGATCCATCCTGACAATCATTGGTACCATCGCAATGGAAACTAATCGGAACACACTGTCGACCATCGCGACATTTGAATTCACTTGTTGCGCAGCCGTCAGATGGAACTCGATGACTGCAGGCTTGTTCATCTGAATTATCACCACAATCGTCGTCACCATCACAAAGCCACATTTTTTGCACACAACGACCATTATTGCATTTGTATTCATTCGGTTCACATGAGCGCAACGACGGACAGTTCTGCAATGAAGACATCCGTGGCGTGCGTGACATGAAGAAAATTATTAACCTGAGTAATGGTTAATCATCAGCTAGCAATTCTGATCATCCACAGACGACGAAAGTTGCGTCAATTTCTAAGGATGGAATTGCAACCTGCTCATCACTACGATCCCGACAGTCCGGTTCACCATCACAAACGTAATCACTTTTCACACATTCGTTATTACCGCAAGCTCGTTCATCAATGCGGCACACGCCGGTCTGTGGCAGAATACTTTGGAACTCTTGCGGCCCATCTGTAAGGGGAAAGATTAGATTGGATCGAAATCAATCACTCGGTTAAAGGAGAGAAAGAAAGCATAGATAGCTACGGACTATTTATCAACTCCGCCTATGAGGCTCGTCCGCACTTACCTTTTCCATTCATTAATTCATCCCGTTTGAACATTTCAACATCATTTAAGTAGTTAAGCCATTTCAAGGATTTCGTTGGAAGAGGAAAACAGGCCACTACACCACAGCTAATGCGTTCAACAAAGCGCTGATTTTACACCACGTAAAGTAAGTAATTCCAGCACTTTGCAGGGAAAAGTGAGGAATGACCGAAATACTTCTATCCAATGTGCCTTTCAACCAAACCCTTCTAAGCATAACTTTTGCCTGTCAGTGGAAACTACTCCCATCTGTTGTCTTCTTCCAGTTGTGACCGTCCTTTCCCTTTCATTCTCACCAAACCGGTCCATTTCCGGCACTGTCATCGAATACTACTACTACTAGGAGCTCAAAAACGGGTACATTTCACCTTTGCCTCATACTGGAAGCAAAAATGAAACAAATTCGACATGCACATGCCTTTCCTTTCCCAACCTCTCACCTTTCACCTCTCACTGAGGAATTCGATGAGTATTTGCATGCATAAAGAAAAGTGTTGCAAGCAAAAGTCTCTTACAAAGAAAGCAGCCAACCGATCAGAGGCGGAACAACACACGTTTTCACTTTGTCGAATATATCAGTATTAAATTATTAATTACACTAAATTAAACACATATCTCTCCAGTCCGCCGTCGAAGAAAAGGAGCCACTGAGGTGTGTCTATCACCTTTCTGGGAAAAACTAACACACTCAACATATATTAGCAATAAGTTAGTACTGCTTGATACTAGAAACGAAAAATGTTGAAGCTTAGCCTTTAGGAAAAAATTAACGAGGTCACTTTGATCGCAAATTTACTGCTCGAATTAAATCAAAATAACCAAATGGATGGAAATGAGATGAAAAAAGCGGTCTTCTCTCTCCGGACATGTTGTTTAAGAAATAACTGTTAGTGCAGGTCAATGCCTTTTTTTCTACTTCTTATTTAATCAGAAATTTTCAAGTTTCACTCGCTCATGTTGTCCTAAAATATATAAATGCAGGAGATCAATGGTATGTTAAATTATTTACAATGGAATGGTGATGTGCTTCAATTGATACTGATACGAAACGCTCAAAACTTTTCCAAAATTTTCTGGTCACAAGCATAAAGTTCAGTTTTCCCAACTTAGAAATTTAATAAGCAAGTGTGCAAATTATTATAGCTGGAAAGAGGACCAATCCAACGAGAATGAAATCAACTAGTTGCAAAAACAAACTTGTAGCATCAGTCGCACAGATTAAAACAAAGTATACGGACTCGACTGAGTGAGAATTGCTACTAGTCCGTTTAGTCCATCAAAAGTTGTTGAACACACATTTCACGAAAACTTCAGACCATCTTTTTCAATAATTACATCAATTAATTTCACCCAGTGTAAAACTTACAAGGCTGGACGTTCAACTGGGCAGATGCCTCATAGTTTCGCCCGTCAAAAGTTGCTGAACAAACGTATCGTCCACTATCAGATCCTGTAGCCGATGAAAATTTTAGTCGTCCGTCTATTTCGTATGCTGAAGTAGGCATGGGTGCATCGTAACGAGTCCACCGTACTTCTGGGTACGTAACTCCGTCAGAAGCACGTGCATGGCAATTAAATGTAGCATCACTTCCTTCATAGACGTTTTCCTCGGTTGGATAAACGGTAATTTGTACTGCTAAAAATTATCAGCGACTACTGTCTGGTGATTTATGGGTTCCAAATTGAAGTCTGCCAGAAATTAAAAAACAACTGACTTTTGCCATTTCAGGAAAAGATAATAAAGTTGAAGTTGAGAAAGAAGCGTAGGGTACTAAATGTAGAAGATATTACTGCAAACAAAAAGCCTTTCTGTAAAATAATTATTCTGTAATACCGAATATTTATAAACTATGAAACTAACAATGTGGATGGTAGTCATCGATATTTTGATCTGAAATGTGAAAATTTGATTGGATTCTCTTCAAATTCTATAAATCATTAAAGTAAAATTGATAGCCATAATTATTTTGAATTTTTGGAAGATTGTCAGTAATATTAATCTTTCGAATCTTTTTGCTCCCTTCCATTTTTAGAATTGGAAAGCACAAAATAAAGCTATTACACTTTTTTCACTCTCGCCTAATCCTACTGATCAATCATTAATGAATGGTAAAGCTAAATGACGAAGCTGAATGGACTGCTTTTGAACTATCCAACAATTTCCCTTTTCGTCTCCTTAAAAAACTTACACCGATTGTAATTCCGTTCATGCCGTGCTTTAACAGTAGGAATAGAATTTAACAGTAATAATAGTTGTGCTAATACCAACGGCGATATCCAAATCCTTAGCCGGCATAACTCCCTCATATCTGTATTATTACTTAATTTACACTAATATTCTTTTTCAGTTAAACAGCACTGAAAGGGAACAGCAAAAACTGGGATGCGAAGTTTTATTCAAAAATCACAATTTTTTCTAATTAAACTTTCTATCCGAATTCCTAAATTATATTAATTAATTCCCACAACAAGCTTCTTCATCGCGAATAAATTTCTTACAGACACTTTTCAAAAAACTCTGCAATATAATTCCACACACTTTGCCATGCTGAAACAGCAATTCTTTTTACAAACATTTCAAGCGTACGGGAATTTCACATATGTTGACGGCACTTATTAATTTCATTAAAGACATTGGAATTAAATACATCAAGATTAAAAAAATCCTGCACATCAGTGTGGGTCATTTTGCTCAGTCAAGGCGGTGGACTTTCAAAACGAATTCTATAATGATAAATGACGACCAACACTCATTCGCTAAACTTTATTTTCCTATCTTCACTTTAATTTCAGTTCAACATACTTCCCCCTAGCGCTCCTTTCATTTCAATTGTGACGATTGAAATCGACGTAATAAAGTGAAATATGACATAGAGCCTAGACAAGAAGAATGCGTACATCATGAATTACCCAACAAAGTGGACGAAGTCCAAAAAAGATCATTGAAGGAAAGAGCAATGCTTGCTAGTTGCATTACGACGAATTTGTTTCCGATTAGACTGGGAGACTAAAACTTCCTATCACTAAAAAATACATTTGAAAAGTGACTTAACGATACGCGGAAATCATTTCTCCGTTAAATAATTGATTATGCAGAAAAGCAGAAAATTTTTGGAATCGAATTTATCAAATTAATTAATCAAACGTGATGGCAGTTGCAAATTTATAGTGCAGAGGGGTGTGAGCACTGATGCACTGTAGTTGCAAATGCGGAAATGAATGAAATAATAACGAAGTCGCAAAGTTTTCAACGCTGATAGAGAAGAAGTCAGTCATCTCTGCGGATAACAATGGATGAAACGTTTTGGCGAGTGAGAAGTTTAGAGAAAAAAAGGAAAAGGAAAGATTAATTTGCGAGCAATCACTCTCCTCTTGAAGCTGAAGAAGAAGAAGAAGCCAGTTCAGTTGGCTAGGCAAATTTAATAGTTGCTAAGCCTGGTAGAGTGGCAAAAGATTAATGAAAGGAGCTGCAGATTTAAAGGTTTTAGAGCGGACGGACTGAAAAAAGAATGATTACAACACATGAGGCTTTTCTGTGCTCGTAAGTACATTTCGTAAAAGTTTACTACAAAAAAAGGGAACGGAAGAGCGGCTAAATTATATGAGAGGAACTTCTCAACTGATAATCAATTTCAAATAATTTTAGCGCTGAGGACACGCCTTGTCTTTCCTCTCAACTTTACGGTCTAAATTCAATCAGCCTGTACCATTCCTCCAATGATTATTATTGAAAGGAAGCACAAAGTCGATCTCTATCGGACAACTCTCTCAAGTAGCTAAATGTCTATTCCAAAAAAAGTTTAATAACTGATATAAATGGTTGGATAGCTGCACATCAAAATACGTCATGTTCTCAACAAGTCAAAGCCTAATTACGACCGCATACAACGATCTAATTAAAAGTATAATGACGGTTTGACTCGATTTCATACACATCTGTTTTAATATATAACTATTATATCTATTTATGAAAGAAGTATCGGAAAGAAAATTTAAAAAATAAAATTAGAGATAATAAGTGGTGGAAGGAACGGCAAGTGAGAAGTGTTTCACCTTCAAAATAACACAGTCAGTCAGTATCTTTTCAAATGCTCACAGCTGTAATTCGATAAAACTATCATATCCTTTGCTTCTTCTTCTCCCCTCCCTTTCTCAGAAGAATTCATATCATTTTACATTTACTCCGAGCTTCTCAAACTCTGTCTCAACATCTCGTTTCACGCAGTTAACGCGGTAATTCCATAGGGGAAGTCTCAAGAAACTCGTGAGATAGCTGCGATGAAAGGGAAATGAAATCATGGAATACCCTTCTCCTACCAACAGGTAAATAGCTGACTATCTACCTGGGAAAATCATTCATTTCTCGCAAAGATACGACGACGGCAACTATACAACTTTCATTAATTAATTAGACAGACCAAGTCAACTACCACCTTTCCACTGCACTTTCTATGGAGCATGTCGTAACTAACAACACCAACATGCTTTTTTGCAAGTCTTTGAACTTTAAACACTCAAAACTTCAAGCTTCATAATTTTGTCCTCCGTATCCAGAAAAATGAAATATTTCTCTTCCGTGCCCCCTGCTTCCTCTTTCTTCTCCATCCACACCGGCGAGGGAGGGGAAGGGGAAGGAGGCTATCATCGTCCCTTCCAGCACTCCTCCACACTCACACACTGCACCGCAGCATAGACCGATCCTTCACAGCTCCTCCACACAGCACGCCTTCAGCATACTTTTTACGAAGAATGACTCAGCAATAGCCTGCACGAAATGCGACTCAACAAAAACACCTCAGTGGAATTGAAAATGCAAAAGCTGAATTTTGTTGGCTGTCTTCACCACAACAACCATTTGATTATCGATTGATTCACTTATTTTTTCCTCCTTTAAAATGCCTTTGTTTACATAACATGAGCTGTGCTTAACAGATAATTGATGTGTCCCTTCGCAGATAGGTTGAACATTAAGCCAAGGCTTGAAGTAAGTGAAAGTAACGACTACCCTTCCTACACACAGTCATAATCTCTGAATTCTGTAGTGATAACCTCGTCCCCTCTAGGAGTCGAAAAATGAAATGAGTGTAAAAGGAGAGGATTTTTGCTGAGTTCAATGATGACAACTCTATTTCTTGGAGACAGTTCGAAATTACGAGCTAAGCCTGTCAAGGGTATTATTATCAGACTGGAAATCACATCAGCTAACACTGCTTTGCATGCTTGATTGTCAGACGGCATTTGTCCCCCTCGTTGTTGCTTTCAATTATCAACCTGTCATTTCAGACGTAATTTACATGATCTGTGAAAAGTTTAACTAAGACATTCCATGCCATATGCTTCTGCACCTCCTTTACTTGGGGTGAGAACTAAAATTCCTTCCATTTTTTAAAAATATTTCAATCACTTTGTGACGAGGCAAAAAGGAGACTTTCTCCTAAAGGTAAAATTATTCGCTTGCGAATTCTTCCGCTCTGAAACCAGATGAGCCAGTGGTTTAAAAGAGATTGCTGTTTGTCATCTCTTTTTCACTTCGTAGCTGTCAAAAGGGAATTTCCAGTTAAATTACCCAACTTTCTTTTTGCTAAACTTCCTTATGAAATCGAAATTTCGATATAACCCGAATCAATTACATCGTGAGAGAAGCCTATGGCAACAGCAGCTTTTCAAGAGAAATGGGATGATAAAGGATGGCAGTGGAAAACAGCAAAGATACCAGCAGAAATTTCTATAAAACAAAAGAACTATTTATAGCCTACTGACCCGCTACCACTCAACCACCGCACTACTAGTAAGTCCGTGGAAGAGGGGCAGAAACGAAAATTAAAGTAGGTGAAATTGACGGTAAAAAATTGGAGAGCACGCAGCACGAGCGAATTTATCGTGCATGCGTCAAGTGAAATAAATGAGAGTTATCAGAGGGCGAAGGGCGGGAGTGCGGGGGTTGAAGGAGGAGCGAGAGATGCGAAGGAAAGAGTGAGAGGAGGCAAATTTCATATGATTTCAGATTGTGGCGAAGGGGAATAGCACCACGGTATGAACGGAAGAAGGGGCAGTGCGCCACTGCTCTTCTCTTACCCATTTCGAATACCCTACGCTGTCCGTGGGCAATTTGAAAATTCATCACTCCCGCAACATCTCACACTCTACTTCCGCTCCTGCCCTTAGAAGTAGGGGGAGGAGACTTGTTCGACAGTCACCAATTAGCTGGCAATTAATAGATGGCTTGCTTTTCCTCCTTCTCGTTTCATCCTAACCAAATGAAGCAATATAGCCTAACCAAGGACGGCTCAATTCCATCCACGTGTTCATTCCATCTTAGAATCACGTTCTCATTCAATCGATATTCAAAGTTCACGCACGACGGCTCTTGCTTCTTACTGAGCAATAAATTGCCTTGTAACAAAGGATTGCTTCAAAAAACTTTCGCAAATTTAATGTTTTTCATTTCCTTGGAGCAGTTAATTTAGGGAGATTAATGATCTGACTGAAATTAGAACATATGCGATGGAAAACAAGACAGAATTACATACATTACTTTGTTGCCCTCTTTTATAAATTGCAACTGCAAGCGGTTTATTGACACTTTCCTTTTTTCCTACGACGATAATACAAGTGAACTGATATCACTTGGTTTGTGCGAGGATGGGCGAGTGAAGGAGTGCGAAGGAAGGAACGCCAGGATCTTTGAATTTCTTTAGCAAAAAATATCGCTTCCGTGCGATAGCACTCCTTGCTCAACTCTTTTGTTGCAACTATCAGTTTCAACGATGACTTCGAGGAGAACAGGAAAGGTAGTGGAAACATTTCACTCCGCCTAACCCCCAAAACTGACAACGAAAACTGAAACTCTACTTTCCCATTTTCATCCATTCTCCTTCTATGAAAAAAGCTTAATTTTATTTTTGGCACAAGCCAAAATAGAATAGAATATCCGTTCACTCCTACCTTCGGACGTCCTTCAAATTTTCATTATTTGTAAAATAATTACTGTCATCCGCACCTTCTCTCTTCTTACTTTCTCTTCTACTAAACCTACTCCTTCGCTTCCTCTCTTTTATTCCTCCTTCTCCTCGTTCTCCTTCACCACGACAGGAAATATTTCACTCCACAATATGCTGCTTTTATCAGAGAGAGAAGGGAGGCAATCTCGCAGAACTCTAAATCTCAATTTTAAACGAAGGATTTGTTAGCTATTAATTTATTTGTTGCTAATTTTTAAATAAATAAAACTTACACTTTCTTGGAGCTATCTTTGTTCTCTTTCCTGAATATTGCATATATCCATAGAAGTAAGGATTAGGACTAAACTTTGGTAATAACTAGAGATGTGCGCAATCTTTAAGCATCTAGTTTACATAAATCATCTTTCACAAATTCCTCTAAACAACCGCCTTTAAGTTTTAATTTTTTGAGTCTGAGTGATGTTGCCTTCGTCTTCAGGTTACATTAGGAGATGTTGTCGGTTGCTTGACCTTCGAAGAAAGAAGCTTGTGTTTAAAAGGCGAAACAAATTGGGACGAACGCACAACTCATTTTAATAGTAACTTCAAATCGGTGTAAACGTAAAAATGGAGATGCGAGGAACTCACATGTAATTTTTTTTTTAGAACTTTGTGAAACTGGCTGCTGTTGCGCTGCCGGATGACAGAACATCTCGTCGGAACCATCCAAGCAATCCGTTTTTCCATCACAATGAGCAGCCCTTTCGATGCACTCACCGCTAACACATTGATGTTGCTGAGTATTACAAATGCCAACCTCCCCCCCCACCACTTCGTACCGTTCACGAGCATTCGTATCCGTGTAACCGTCACCGTCTATCTGAAATTGATTGCAATTGCACGCAAATGGATAATTCTTCTCAATTATGAACAACGAACTGCTGCTCAGTTACAATTCTTCTCTTTTCTGACAGCAAACGGTGACCTATGAGTTGTTAAATCAATTTTTTCCAGTCTTCGTGTCGCGTAAGAAGCTCACGTAGGTCCGTGTAAGTTTCATGTTAGGGAGAAGGAGGTCAGATTTGCAAAGCAGAACTCAATCAATGAATTGAAGAAATTATAATGTCAAACTAAACGGTCATCGGCTTACCTCATTTTTCTTACTCGGATCGTAACCTTCCAACTCCAGTTTCCGCCGTTCCTCACCTTCTCTAATCCGTACTCCGTCTAAAGTCATTTGATGCTTCTCATATTTCCCTCCCTCTCCATCTTTTCCTTCCCTTTGCAGCTCCCTCTTCTCTTCACCGTAATTATAGTTAACTCTCGATAATATCTCCACATGCTTACGATCTTCTTCTATACGTCGTTGGTCTCCCTCCAGTCGTTGTAAGTCTTCCTCCTCTCGCCTTCCTTCATCTTCCCTGTATCTTTGCTGTCCCTCCTCCTCAAAACCCTTCCGCTCCCTATCAACAAGGTGCTTCTCATCTCTTTCACTTTCTCGCCTTCCTTCTTGTCCCCCTAATTCTATCTCTTCCTTCATTCTTTCTTGTTCTTGTCCTCCCCATCCCACCCCTTGTTTCATCTTTTCCTCGTTTTGTCGCTCCCATTTGTCTCCCTGTCTATCTTCTTCCTCCCTTTCGTATCCCTTTTCTCTTCGTTGTTGCTCAATCTGTTGTCTTCCCCCTTCTTTTCCATCGTATTCTTGGACGTATTCTTGCCTTATCGTTTTCTTTTCCATGCCTTCTCGCTTCTGTTCCTGTTCTCCCCTTCCCTGTATTCTTTTCTGTTCCCATTCGTGTTCTTCTTTCTGTTCTTTCTCCTTTTCCAGCCTTTCATGTTCTCCGTCCCATACTCTCCTCTCCTCATCTTCCTGTACTTGACCGTTTTTCCGGTTTTCCGGATCAGCATAACTCGGTGCTACTCCGTCTTGAATTTCGTCCCAATGTACTGTTGCATCTCCCGCTCGTTTCACAGCTTGCATAAAATATTCTGAAAAACTATGAAATTAGCCAGTCCGCTTCAAGCTCTATGAGTGACTTCCTGAAAACGGTGCATCTCAAGGCATTATTAGCAAAAGTAGCGATGCTTCTCACTTACCGTAGCCAGAGAAGTTTACTGTAGTAGCTAATGGCCAATGAAAAATTCGAACCCAACTTTTCAAATCACTCTGGAGGTAGGAATGAATAAAATAAGCACCAACGTGCGTACCACAGGTAGTCTCATCCGTTCCATCATCGCAATCGTATTTACGATCACATCGGTCAATTTTTGCAATACATTTTCCGTTTCCACACCGAAATTGGTCCGCCTTACAAGCTCTTCTGAGTAACTCTCCATCGACTGATGGTGCAGCAGTCACATTATCAGTGCAGTTCGTCTCATCACTACCATCACCGCAGTCGTCAGTACCGTCGCATATTTTCGTATAATGAACACAAAGTGTTTCCGGCAAATGAGGGCATCTTAAAGTTCTGCTTGAGAACAGGAACAGTTACAGGCAGGATTACTCAGTGCAAAAACACTTAAATACCACACAACGGTGTAAATTAATACAAACTTACAACTTTTAGATTTACGCGCTATGAGATTCAGATCATAATGAAGACACCCTTTCTGAGTTTTCTGAATAGGAAAACAGATTTGTGTGCAACGTATTGCGACGGATAGGATCAGACACAATTTTAGTTGCTGAATGTTTTCAAGGAAATAATTTTTCACTTATGGACGAATAAAATTACCGGACTTACCGGAATTCCTGATCAGAACATCCATCATCTCCTCTCTCATCAACTCCGCTACTATTCTCGTCATCATATGATGTCTGATTTGTCCCATGTCTTCTTTCCATTTTGCCGTACATACTTCCGTATTGGTAACTTTCGTCCTCTGTTCCACCACGTTGTAATGAGATGCCGACAGGACCATCAAGCGATTCACTTATGGCTGCTGATGGCTGACCGTTTGACTCATAATTTACTCCTTCGCTAATCACGTTTTGATCATTTAAGGATAACTGTTGCATGTTGTATCCTCCACGGCCCGCCTTTTGTATTCTGGAGAGGTGTCCGCTTAGCTCTTTATATTGATGACTTTCAGATGTACCGTAGCCAAGACTGCCAATTTGGCCACTATGATGCTGTTTATCTCCTCCATTGCCATTAAGAGTATTCGAGATGTAATTATAATCTTTCCGTGTATTGCTATCACTATCTGTTTCGCTCCGACTGTATCCGCTTCCACCGTTAATATATTGTCCTCTCCTACCGTAATCAGAAAAATCCCTACGACCGTTGTTTCCATCACCTTTATGATTGATTTCCGACAGACTTTTTCCATTATCAGATAATACAGGAGCTGTATTTCGGTTACGCACACCACTTTCCTAAATATGCCTAATGATACTTCCTTGCTGACCGTGTTCACTGTCACTTTCAATTTCCGAATAAATGGGTTCAAATATGATATAATGCGTGAGTAATAATATTTTAAATGAAGTAAGCTAATGAGTTAGTCCTTCCAGGAAGAAAATTTGCTACCCTTTAATAATAGAAATGATTAAGCTTTTAAATTTTAAGAACAGAAAACAAAATCCAAAGAAGAACATTTTAACAGGAATACCTGATTTCTAGCATTCTGGTGAAATTTACTGGATATGATGGAAGTGTTGCCATGTAGCGATTTCGAATGAGCTTGTTGAGAAGCAAGGAAATACTCTAAATTACTATTGCCTCTCCGAATGTTAAACAGCTGCTTCTAACTTGAAATTGTCATGTTTTTATGAAAATTTCTAAATGAAGTATAAATTATCAGTTTACCGCATAAACTTTTCACAAATAGTAACTCGTCTAGAAAATTTTTGAAGTTTAAGAGCGTGCAACATGTACAAAGATTCGAGAGGGGACGAAAAAACTTAATTATTGAAGTGGTGAAATATTGGAAGGCACGTGTTAAGCACACTAAGTTATGCTAAAGCATAACATCAGATGAAAGGATAGAATTTGACAGTTTTGCTTCTGTCAACTCATTATTTTTAATGCTCAATTCCCGCGGTGATAAACATAAAACTAAAATTAAGCTTACCACATTTCATTTCATCACTTCCATCGGCACAATCATAATTTCGATTACATACTTTTTCACGTGGAATACACTCACCAGAATCACAATTGTAATATTTAGCACCGCAATCCTCCGTTACGGATCGCTTTTCGCTTCCTGAATTTCACATGGGAATCGTTCGGGAAGCATTGCATGTCTATACATATATGAGAAGAAATTTAGAAAAGTCAAAGATCAATTTAATTCGGGAAAGACATTATAGCATTTTCTGACATTTCGCTACGGCTAAATTAGTATTTCTGGCAGATATAGAACTTGTGTTTTCAATTCAATTTAAAATCTTGACATCATACATTATTGATCAATATGAAATTAGGTGTAAAATTGAAATTCATCCTTGCTTTCTCCTTAAAATTACTTCTTTTAACATTTAATAAAATTTTGCAAGTCTGCCCAACTTGAGCAGGAGGTCATAGAAATTCAGTAAAACTCGTAGTGTTTTTTGCATCATTTTACTTTCAATACAATCATTTGCGCAAAGTAATGAAAACGATTTGATAAGGAAATTAATTAAATTTAGGGTGCCTAGTTCTTGATATACAAAAAGCGTATGGTATGCTTAAAAGTGATATTATTTTCGGTTTTAAAAACTGCCGGAAGTGGGCCATCGAGCTAAAAATAATGAAGCTTGTTGATAGTGGATGAAGAGGGAAAGAAGAAAAGAGGAAGAGGAGTAAAGTGGATAGAGTTATAAGCTTTCATGTGATAAAAGATTAAATAAACCGAGGAGAGGAAGTAGAAATACGATGAGTGGTAGTGATGAGCTCTGATTTGACTGCTAGTAGCTATTATAAGAATCATTTCAATGTGTACCTCAACCTGATCGGACGACTTACTTGAATATCTCATTTTTTAATTCATTAATTGCTTCCAATAAAGCGCATCGATAATTTAAGGGATGAATTGAACGGCGGCAAAGGTGAGATGGCATTTTTAGAAGTAATCTCATTCGAGCATTTGGTCCTCTTGAGAAATGAGGGAAGTGAAAGTCTAGAAAGGAGTGTTTCGGAATGTGATTTAAAAAAGCTTTTCAAAGCATTTGCATATATATGTGTGTGTGTGTGTGTGTGTGTGTGTGTGTGTGTGTGATGATGATGATCATTTCACAGACGCAACGCACTACTGACCACTTCTCACGCGATGAAGTGAAATAATATAACAAATTCGGCGTTGTACTACAGTTGGGAGGCTGCTGCAGCGGTTAAACCTTTCCTGACTGCTTTGCTTGGGCGCTCACTTCTGAACACTTCCAGGTAAAGATACTCTCCTATCATCTGTACATAAAAATCCCACAGGGAACGATCGAAGAGTGGTCGAGGTGGAGGGGTGGAGGAGGTAAATCTGTCCAGTGCTGGCGACAGAGAGACAGAGTGGCGGATGAATTGACGACTATCGATTCATTGATCGTGAGGTGACGCACGGGACAGTCACGGCAAATGTCCTAATTTCGAAATGCTCATCGACGACACAACGACACGCTTATCTATCTTATCATCGCCAACCCACTCCAACTTTCCGTCGTCCTTTCTGTGTCACAAGTGCAACCAGGAGGAGATTTCCGCTTTTCCAGCAACTACCCCTTCTTTAGGCGGTGCACGGTGCGGGCGGCCATTTGCTTCTCTCACTCTTACAACGGTGCTGATGAGCGTCACTCAGGTTGGCTCGGGTCAGGTGTCCCATCAGCTCAGGTCTTCCCAGTCAGTCTCTCTTCATGTTTTCCTTATCAGATAAGTGTTCTTATTGCGAAGAGATCAAAATGCTAGGTGCGTGACCGACCAATCACCAGTCACCAATCATAGCCACTAGCAAGTGCTGAACAAAGTTTAGAATCACTCAATGGTCAGCAGCGATAACAGAGGCAAAGCAACGGCAGCCAATCGCGGAGCAGCGCTCGAGTATCCGACACTGTCCGGCGTTGAACTTGCCTTATGCTATGCTGTCGTTGGGTGCAGCATGATCTATGCATGGTGTCAAGTGCTTATTGCCAGTAGCAAATACGAATTTAAACGCTGGCATTCAATACGACTTAACCGATTGCCATTAATTGGTGAAAGATACGTGGTTTGTGGCAAACTGTACGATGGAAATGCTTACAACGAAACTCTCATCCCTTCCTTCCTTCCTTCCTTCCCTTTCGCCTTATCTTTTGAGGAGTAAAATTGCAGTGCCTTTAGTTGTGCCTCTCACTATCAGCCTCTCACTACCAAAAAATGGGAAAGCGAAGCTATCTTAGCTTATTTAATTCTGTTCTGAAATTGAAGGACGAATCAAACTGGGAGTGGAGCGCATGGTCGCCAGTTGCTTTCATGCTCCTACCGTTTTTTGCAATACATTCGCTCATTTTCAACATTGGCGGATATTTCATTTCCGATCAAATCCTACAGTTAATCACAATAACTTACTCAGTCACCTACAGTTGCGCTTTGTTCACTAAGTCGCTTGTCCTTTTATCAATCACGCAGGGCACTCTCATCTTCCTTCTCGCTCATTACTTCCGGTAAGCTTGCTGCTTTTCTCACTCCACCACGAATAAAGCAGTGCCTACTTAAAAGTGTTTTGCTCTTCAAGGCACACTAAGATCGACACTCTGATAATTTAAAACGCCACGTTATCTTAATTAATTATCTAAACTTCTTCATTGCAGTCATCGGCTCGTCGTTTGGTTAAGCTCAATATCACTCCTCTACCTGACATTACATTATACTTATCACCTGTCAGCAAATCCGTTATCGGTTATTATCTTCGTATGCTATACCTTACTTTCCTATATATCCTACAATTTGGAAGCACAAAATGATGCGGTGCGTCCCGAAGATAACACACTTTTGAAACGCTATGTTCGCATGCTCTTCTATGCCTTTTATCCGCCATATATGACTACGTTAGTAGTAATTTATCCTGAATTCGAACGACAAATGCGCCAACGTAGAACTAAAGAGCGCAATTGGCGACAATTTATATTTTTCTCTACACGAGTTGCTTTCTGGTGGTTTTTCATCTACTTCATGTTGCATTTTATGTATTTCGAATGGATACTTTACGATTCTGACTACGCAAGAAATTTGCCAAAGAATGAATTCGTTTCGTTAGGAATGGCGTTAGGTACGTTGTAAAAAATCATTTCTCATTGGTTTACACCTCTCTTCCTTTAAAACTTTCCTTCCGTTGGATTTCTTTGCAAATTTTAAATAATTCCAAACAAACGTGCCACTTATTTGATGAAAATATTTCCTACAATGAATACTTATATAAGCCATTTTCATGCAACTGTAGAAACAGTAGAAAAGAAATGAGGCTGAGGCTGTTTGGCGAGAGGAGCTTTGTTTTCCAAACATGAAAAAATTGAAATTACATTGTAGTGTGTGTGTGTGTGTGTGTGTGTGTGTGTGTGTGTGTGTGTGTGTGTGTGTGTGTGTGTGTGTGTGTGTGTGTGTGTGTGTGTGTGTGTGTGTGTGTGTACTAAAGAAAACATAAGTTTGCCTTAGTTCAACTAACACTTTGCACTACTATTTCACATTTGAATTCCTCAAAAAATTCTTGAATTATTTGCAGGGATATTTTTCCACCTTAGATACGTTGTAATATTCGGTTTGCCACGAGTTTTTGCCTTAGCCGATAATATGGAACCTGCGGATGGGCCGATTTGTCTCAATCGCTTAACGCTTTATTCGAAAGCGTGGCGATACTTTGATCGTGGCCTTTATAGCTTTTTTAAAACATATATATTTGTTCCAATTTGCGCTCCAACATTTTCAATCCAACGAAAAATATTTGGAGTGCTTTTATCCTATGGTTTTGTATTATTATGGCACGGAATTCATTATGCAAATGTTGTAAGTTTCAAATAATTTAATTAATTTCACATTTTCGGCAAGCAAAAGTTTGCACAATTTTATTTTGATTTAAATTTGAACAATTTCGATTATTTCCAGAAAATCTTTTAGCGAAAGACAAATACTTTTTGCGCAATTCAACGCCTTAAATTATATCAGTCGTGCACGTTAAAAATGGGCATTTTGGGAAAATAGCTTACTACTTAAATATCACAGCAAGGCCTCTTTTAGGCTTCTTGTATAGGAAATAGCAGGAATATCAAAGATTTTAGCTGAGTAATTTTCTAATGGAAAATTTAGATTTGGATTGCACTTAATATTATTGGCTTATTTATGGAATACGGTTGTAGAGGACTGTACGGAGTTAAGGAAATACAAGATTGGCGTGAAAAGCATATCGGCGACAGAGCATTCCGTCGTATCATCGCGTGTTTTCATGTTATACCATTTGTCCTTGGCCTTTACTCAAACTTTTTCTTCCTAGGTGGATACGAGGTAGGCTCAATGTTTGTCGACCGGATTTGGTATGAGGAAACGATAACTCTAAGGTTTCCGGCTATTTTATTACTCACACTAGCATATTTCTACTCTCAAGTTTGTATTGAAATTGACCGAAAACTTAATTTAGCCGCAGCTAGCAATAAGTCTAAAAAACACTAATAGCCAATAATTGCTGACCAATGAATGAAAGCAAGAAGAAAGATTTGAAAATGGGAATTGAAATTGGAGGAAAAACGGTAGTGCTTAATATGAGTATTTCAATAAAGTATAATGCATTGTTTTTAAAAATCAAAGGTAAAATTAGAAAAGTTAGCAAAAATAAGGTAATATTTGATAAACAGTTTTTCTGCTTTTTTTCAATTTCTGTGTTATGAATAAAAATTAAAATCTGATTTTTTCAAAACCCAAAAGGATCATTTGATAGTACTACTTGTCTGCTGCTATCAGGAATTTCAAAAGCCAACCAACAAGAGTTTTGGAAAAAATAAAATTCAAACCGCAATGCACTTCGTCAGATCCATCACTACATGCTTGCAATCCATCACAACGTGTTTCTAGCGGAACGCATTCACCACTACCACATTCCCAGAATGTCTCCGGACACTGACGGAAACTGTACGGTGCTGCAAAGGTTTGATACATGTAAATTCATTAGGCACCTAATGCTGCGCTCATTCAACATGAAAGAAGGAAGGGAGTGCACGTGATTTACACTCCTAAATAGCAGTGATGGTGGTGAGTTTCACAAGCTAAAACGCTGGTCTAAAGCGCTTAAGCAACGCTTGAAGTACTACCGACGGCAAATTAAATGCACGCGTAAAATCGATGAGAGGGAAGAAGTGCAAGCCATTCTGCGATTTCTTTCAACTTAAAATGGAACAGCCATTCATTCAGTTTCAACCGAAAACCACTCACAGTCAGTTCTGCAACACTTCCCTTCTATGCATGCTGTGTCAGACGGACAAACTGAATTGCTCCAGCAGTACGTCGAACCGTGCCTAAATGGATAATGAAATAAATATTTGGTTTCTTTGCATATGAGTCAGTTGAAATGACGACGTGTGCGTGACGCACGGTTCTTGTGAAACAAAACGTGAAATCAACGACGACTAATCCGAGAATTTTACAACTGTTTTCCTTCACGCAGAATTCTACTGGGTATTGCTTTGGCTTATTTCTTGAGCGGTCAACAATGTGTAGAAGAATGTGATGAGCTGAGGAAGTTGAGTGTGAAAGGGAATGATAAATCCCTTGAACGGTTTGAAAAAGTAGAAAAGTTGTCAATTTATCCACAGAAAATGGAAGATGAAAATGCCGACATGCGCAGTGAAAGTCAACACTTTTCCCAATGACTAAAACATTGAGGAAGATGAAACTAATTAATAAAATTAGAGCGACGAAATGCTCACGTCTGTCTAGCTATTCCGTACTTTTTCAAAAGAGTGAAAATTTACTCGTGCAATTATTTTTGAATCGCATAATTTCTTTTGCGAAACTTTTTTAAGAAAAATTGAACAACGAGATACTAATTAAAAAAGCAGTATTATTGAGGAATTAAATTACAGGCTAAATTCCGGCATCGAACCATCCGGGCACTTGACGGTCGGTTGTGCAGCCAGCCACTTCAATTTCCTGTTGATGTGACGCGATACAGTGTTGCAGTTTGCTTCGTCAGCCATGTCCGTACAATCACGTTTGCCATTGCAAATGACGCTTCGAGGCAAACAAAAATTGTCAATTTGACACAAATATTCGTCGGCTTCACACAAAGCTGCTGAAAGTAAAAGTGAGCCGACCATCCATCCACGACCATAGCATAAGTTTCTTGGTCGTTTGAGGAATGTAACTAAGGAAGAACCACAAGATTCACTCTCTCTCTCTCTCTCTCTCTCTCATTAATCAATCAATTTTCCCAATTATACGCATCGCATTCACTTATTACCAAATTAAGGAACATAACAGAACATTTCTTTGTATTTTTAATCAGAAGCACAACGCGCATTTTGCTGTTAGTCACTTTCTATCCATGAAAATTTTAGATTTCAACATTCCCTGAGATCCGATCCTCCGCATTGACTAGCTTAGAGATAGGCTTCTCTCTGTGAATAACTAGGCATAATATTAAAATATTAATAAAAAAACAATTCTTGTAGCTTCTTTGTTCCAAATAAACTACTGAACGGGTAAAATATTCAAACATATTAGCTGCTTGACCACTTCAAATTCATGAACCGGAAATCGACTGCAATTTCTTCCTGTTATTTGGAACAAAAGGGTGGACTTTATGAAAATATTAAAACGAAATTCGGAAAATGTTGAGTCGTGTAAATCAGCAATCAACAATCTTCTCAACCTTTATGTAAGATGACAATTAGTACTTTGTGAATAAACAGGAGAAAAAAGATTATTAAGTATCGTACATACGTGGAAAGTTAAATAGCTTCTATTTATTTATTATAGACAGCTTTCCTGTCGCAATTATACGTCAAAATGCGACGACATAAAAAATGTAGGGAGGATAAAGTTGCAACTGTTTGTATTCTTGCTCGCCTTAAACCTGAACTTTAAGTTTCTCACTCTCTCTCTCTCTCTCTACCTGTACAGTTGTTTTCGTTGAAGCATCGTTTTCTGATAATTCCTCCGCTTGTTGAAACATTGATAGTAATCGCTTCTGCGACATCGTTAATGTTCATCTCATATATGCCACCGTCATCACTGCTAATATTATCAATCAACAAATAATACTTTGTTGAGGTATTGTAATACCGTATTATGCGGGCATCATGTCCTATCGGTTTCCCATTATGAAGCCATCGAGCCTGAAATACTGCAAGCAGTTGCAACTACTACCGGAAGGAAGACTACTTCCTAAAATCAGAGTTGAACATTAGTCAAGCAGAACTATCCTATAATTGGGAATAAATTCTTCCAGCAAACGGTGCGGTGCGTATTTGAATGAATCAGTTCACACCAGATGAACTTTAAAGTGAACAAGTTGGCAGTGCAATTTTTCTAGAAAAGGGTGAAAAGTTCTCGAAGCAAGTTATTCTTATCAACAAATTCAATATAATTTAAACAACTGGAGCTGTTCACAAATACCTTATGAGGTGGAAAAGCGCCGACTACTTTTGCTGATATTCTAATCGAGTCACCCGGTAGAAGGACTGCATAAGGTGAGATCAGTATTATTGTTCCATTTTTCGATTCGCAATGAACTGTAACTAACGAGAAACTACAAGCACTCATGACTTACTTAAAGTTATGTAGACCAGCACATGAGGGCAAATAGCAGTGAATATGAAGGAGAAGTTTGAAAGCTGGAAGCGGTAGCTTTACATTAGTTTACAGCTCGCCGCTCTCCTTCAGCAAACTATTTATTCTTCCATTGTTTATCATTTAATCACTTTTACTGTCAGTTAATCAAAAATTAATTCACCCTGATCGCCGCCATCCGAACAGTGTTGCGTGTCATCGCAGCGTTGGTCAACATCAATGCACGATCCATCCGGACATTTGAATTGCACGCTTGAACAATTCATCACCATAACTGGTAGCTCTAAACAAGCAGTAGCTGTGTCATCACCCTCTGTTGCTTCATTTCATTTGTATGAGTTGATGAGAATGAGAGGCTAAGAGTGATCGTGGATCGTGGATCGTGATCGTGATCGTGATCGTGATCGTGATCGTGATCAGGGCACTGACAGATGTAATACACCTTTCTTGAGTCATCCCTCTTAAGCTACGGTCAAGTGTTCTTTTTCACGAAATAACGCAGCTAGTGGAAGGATCTTCAAGTGTTTCACAATGAAGCACTTGAAGTGTCATCACTTCAAGTACTTGAAGCAATGACTGGCAAGAACTGCTGGTGCATTTTCGCACTTAGTGAACTATTCGCTATAAGTGAAGCAAAGCAGATCAACTGTATTAAAAAAAAACTTTGCTTGATTTAACCATCATTTCCAATTATTTTTAATTTCGACTTGTAATTGTAAATTCCCAAATTATGTAAGTATGATTTCGTCCCACACCACCACTTACCGACTATCCGTAATTGCAATAGGTGCAAGAGTGGTAAGTAGAAATAAATGAATTAATGAACCAAAACGGGACAGGTTTGTTCCGCTCTCTGAACTGTTCCTAATACCATCAACACTAACTGTATTCCGTTGGTTTTGATGGAATGTCTAACAAAGAACAAGGAAGAGGACGAAGAAGTGAAAAGAGTGAAATGACAAAATTCATTGAAATTGTGAATACTTAAAAAATCCCTTTTTCTTACTTCCCTTTGGAAATCTGAAAGAGCGACAAATGGGAAAAAGAAATGCACTGGAGGAATTGAGGAGATTGCAGAAAAAACTATTTATCATCTTTCCTTCGATCCATAAGCACAGTATCCATCGGCCATCTTCTTAGCCTAAAACCTCTCTTACGAATGAATCAGTTACAACCGCATTTCCTTTTCCATGCGCAAATTTAATATTTTAAGCATTTGAATTTAAAATTTTCGGATTTTCTTTTTCGGAAAGCAATAGCTAACTGAATGGTTGCGCTAAGTTCACAACACAGTCAGAGGAGATTCCCATCCGATGGCTCTCTTTCAGATAAAAAGCAATTTTGCTCTCAGGGAATATTCATTTCGCTAACTAACAAACAGCTCTTTTCTTCAGCGAAATGGGAAGAAGAAAGGCTTTGCATAACTGTGTCGTGGCCTACGTCTTATGTGAATTACGGGAGCAATAAGTTTAATTCTGCTACAAATTATCCGTCCTCAATATTACGCAAATAGTTGGCTTAATTACGCCATTTTCCGCCACAAGATCCAAATTACACTCTAATAAGTGAAACGGGTAATGGGTAGCTGCGAAACTACACAGAACTACACAGAACAAAGTGGAGTTCAAGATGAAAAGGAATAAAAGCGATGGTTAGATTGAAGTATGAAAAGGGAGTGAAGATTTTGTGAAAGTTAAAAAAGCAGTAAATATCTTGATGACCCTTCACTGTGTGCCATCGGAAACCGTTGAAAGTGACGGCATGTCCTCCGATCTTCCCCGTTCGTATTGCCTTCTCGATAGTTTTCCTCAAACTCGGTTGTGCTTCCTGGGACGCTATCTCGATTGTTACCAGGGTGCCAGTTAATTGTTCATACCTGCATTGCTTGGTGGTATTTCTCATGTATCATCTCACTCACAATATTGTTGCTGGAAGTTTGCGCTACAGTTTTTTCTCACGTAAACGCCGAGAATTCGAAATTCCACACCGTGTGAAGAAAGGAAAGCGGGGAATGCAAAATACAGCACTCCTAACTAATATATAAAAGGACCTGTAGCTAATGACAGAAATACTGCGTTCGCCAGGTAATGCTGCTAAAGTAGTCTGAAGAGCATCCGAGATTTGTCGGCTGGTACGTACAAACTGCTTGGCGTTCGGATAATGCAGCTCATTAGAATACGGCAAATCGGTAAAATTAATAGTAAAGCGATGTACGACAAGAAAAGTAGCAGCAGCAAGCAACGGTGGTATTAATACCATCACTTTGAAGGAACGAACAGGTGTCCTTCGTAGACGCTGAATTCTGGTTAAAAATTAAACTTGATAGTTTTCTTTTCGACTCGACATTTCAACTCGTAAGAAGGCCTCGACTTCGCAAGCACGAAGCGCAAACATTGTGCTAAATGTGTCACAACACACTGCCACTATCAAAATGTAGCCTAGTGATAATGATTTTAATTCGTAAAGTGGAAACAGGACGGGAGATGTAGGAAGGGAGAGCAGTTAATTATCGCAATAACGGCCGCCTAATATTCCCTGATGTTAGCTTTTGCTATAAGTTGTAATAATGAGGATTATTATTAGGACACAACGTTGCTGATGGAAGGAGCAGCCATCATAGCGATGGTATGGTATGGTATGGCACGGTGCGGTATGGTATGGTATGGTATGGCTATGCAGCAACGATAGCGCAGTGTCGTCACCGATGTCAGGACAAGCGGCTGGGCATCATCATGAGTTTCGAGCTAAGTGCTTGAGGATGCTGCCCTTTTGCTGGCGGCAGCTTCCTTCCTGCTCGCCTGCTTATCCGAGCAGAAGTGCGGAGCAGAAGGTGGTAGTGTGTGCATCACACACAAATGAATTGCTGGCAAAGGAATCCGCCGTTCCCCTCCTACCGAACCGAACTGCGCTCTCTCTCTCTCTCTCTCTCTGCTTTTGTATTTATCCGTGTGTGTGTGTGTGTGAGAATCACGAGGGGAGGCAGTGAGTGAAACTGGCGAAAAGTGTGAGGGAGGAGAACCCCGAGATTACTCGGAGCAAAGGGACGACGTATGAGGAAGGAAGGAAGGGAGAGAAGCGGAAAGCACTGGTGGACGATTGCTTATTTACTTCCTTATCTTTCCCTTTCCTTTCCATTCCCCTTCACTCCATTCCATTCCGTTCCAAAGTGAACAGACAGATAATCGTCCAGACTGCTTTTTCCCTTCTATTTCATGCCGTCCCCCTCCCCCCCCCCCCCCCCCCCCTCTCTTACTTTTCGGGGACAAAGAAAAGTGGGGAAAACTTAAAATTCACCTATATGAGAAGAGATGTTGCATTGGGATTTAACTCAAAATGTGTTTAAGAGAATGTGACTCGGTGCAGCTCTTACGAGCGAGCAACAGGGGATGAAAGTGTTGGAAATTTGCTGCAATTTTGGCATTATACTGTAAACTTTGAAGTTGAGGAATACCCACGACAAATGTCTGATCTGTCTTTTAAGTGTGCTGAAATGATTACTTGGTGTGCACGCACACTCTGTTAATTCATCCACAAGTCAATGTTAGCCAAAATAAAAATAATTGCAACTGTTGGGCTGAGATGAACTGCTGACAGATAGACAATGGTAATTAATGAACAGAGGTTGATTGATAATTATAGTAGTTGACAGGGCTGAACTTTACAACAACAGCGACAGCTAGCGCTGAGATAAGATTACAACTTGGAAATTACGAAAAGCAAGCACAAACCGAATGAAACGTTCGATCCATTGATGATAGCTGCTGATTCATCAGTGCTTCCGTTTACATCCAGTACAGCAATCAATGCACCTGCTGCTGTGCCACTACGATTCCTTGCGTACCCGAAATGCACGCCAACTGTACAGAATAATAATGAAAGCAGGAATTTATCAGGAATTGCGGGTTGCCAAGCATGCATCGTGCATGCGTGGACAGTTGGGTGGGTGGTGAAGGTGATGGTGGTGTGATGCGTGCTGGTAATAGGCCGATGTGCAGATGATTAACAAAATTCATTTACCCAAATTCGTCGCTCGAGACACAAGATGAGGGGGAAAGAGGAGAAGGAAAGATAAACAGATGGATCGACTGATAATGATGGAACTCATCACCACCACCACCATCATCGTCATCGTCATCCTGGCATCTCTCGATTCATTGTCATAACGACATCTGCACTACACATACTATCTGTGTGACATTGAGCATGTCGCAAATGTCACCTTCCTTCTCATCACTAGTAGTGCTGTCATCAGTGATAATACTGCGTTACCAACACGTGCACAATTACTATCATTATTATTATTATTACCACTGGTGCATTATACAATCAATAATCACTTTTTTCACAGATCATATTATCCTTGCTACGACGTCGCTTTCTAATTAACTAATATCTACTACTACCAGGAAACGAAGTACTTAAAGAGGAAGAATTTCAGGTCTTGTTCTTCGTTTCACCAATCAGCTGCGTCCCTTTTTCTTCTTATCAGCATCATAACTCTCCACTGCAGCGCTATTGTAAGCATCCCTGATCTCTTGCAGCTCTGGCACTACTTCTCTCTTCATGAAGCTAATTAACGCATCAACTTTTGCCCTTATAGCCGGAATAGCTTCCTGAAATTGAACTTTTTAACCCTTCGGACCGCCACATATTCTATTGCTTATCACAGCGAATCAGAGCTGAGAATTATGGATTCCGTAGCACTTAGCTTTTTTCCTATCCCCAATTATGATGAAAATAACTAGAGAGATTCCACCACAGAAGTTGTAAAGCTACTGGCTCACTGTATTCTCTTCAGTTTTGTAGAACAAACAATAAATTCATTTGAAACCGCTCTAACTGACACAAAGTATGCTTCCAAATTATTTGGGAAATAATTTGGTTGATTATCCAAAGTTTAATTGAAAAATTAAGCAAAAAAGGGGTGTTAGTCGATTGGTGGTCTGGTCACTACTCTTTATTTAAATTTACTTTTAGTCAAAATTGATGAAAATTTTGCAACATTTCAAATGTTTGGAACATGTATAAAGCAAGGGATTGAAATCACCCTTCGCATTCACAATTTCGATTTCCTTAACTGATTAATTGATTTTTAGGAAGTTAGATGATCCCAAACCTCTTTGATCCAATGTTGGATATGCCGGTGAGTTTCGGGATTCTGCAGTTTAGATTTAGCCCCGTCAAATGTCTCGCGTACCGTTGGAGCAGCTCTATCTCTGATGTAATCAGCACCGGAAACGATTTTCCGATGCAAGCCACTTACCAAATCATCAAACCAATCCGCTTCCGTGAAGCAGAAAGAGGTAATAAACGCAGCAAACGTGTAAGTGGTAAAGTGTAACAACTGCATCACTGGAATAAACCACTATCATCTAGATATAAATAAATGCATAGCAATATCGATTTTTAACACTTTGACTGAGCTTGTATGAGGAGGGATTGGATAAAAATGTGAGGTTCTAATTTTAATAATTCCTTCCGGCAGTTAAATAATTCAGTTTAGATGAGCAGGAAGGGAGAGTGCATAGAGGAACATTGAGAGGAATGAATAATGAGCGATCAGCAAGTGCCATTCCTCCCATAATTGTCTTGTCAATCATTGCTCTAAGCACGTTGTCTCAAACTTCACTTGCAAATGAAAACAAATTTGAATAAATTTTAAACTGAAATGAAACATGAGGAGTGCTAGTTGTTTCCTTTCCGTGTGACAAATATCGGATCGAAATTACTTATTTATTTCCCTTCCATCCTCCTTTTTATCACACCATAATGTGTGGCTGAATTTCACTTGTTTAAATCAGAACAATTTAAAAAGTCACTGTGCAATTCAACTAGAACAGTTTGCCAAAATGTTGCAGAATGTTGGGAATGTCATCTCGTGGATCCCTCCAAGTTGCCCATCTCTCGAATGTTGCAGGAAAGTGTGATTATGCTCGTTGTGTTTATTTTTTACCTTTGCTGGTTGGGGACGGAAGAAGCGATCATCGTTCATGCTTACTGATCGATGGATGAGGAGGAGCAGGAGCAATCGTTGATCGATCATTCCTAGCGGTTGGGGGTGCTCTCGATGACCACGGCGTCAGTCGGGAAGTTTGCTTAAGCAAAAATTGAAAGTCAAAGCTGACCTCCCCTGCCAGTGCTGCCGCTTGTCGGGCCACTACTTAAATGATAAGGCTGGAATTTGCACTATTCGCCTCTTTCCTTTTCGCTTTCACGTTTCCTCTATCTCTGCTGCATCATCCATTTACAGAAGCAGCAGAGGCCTGCCTGCTAGCGAAGGAATGGTACTGTTGAAGCAACAAAAACTTCTTGTCCTTATCGTCTTTCCCTCGATGACAGGAAGGGAGCAAAAACTCGGCAGGGTTGCAACAGAGAACGAGCGCTCATTGAACTTCTTCAAGCAGGGAGGAGGAAGCTCTCTCAGAAGCGGAAAAGGATGAAAGAAAGACAAATATCAGCAAATGAAAACCATCTGGGAAAAAATAAATTCCAAAGAAAGAAGACACTGTGAGGAAAGTCTTATAAACTTTGCATATAAATGGGGGGAGGGAGGAGAGAGGTTGAAGAGACTGAAATTTATGTAATCTAATTTTCACACTTAAAAACGACTAAAATAGGAACGAAGTAGCTATTCATAATAACATCCTCAATTATTCAATTCTTTCATTTGAAAAAGCGAAAGATTGGAGAAATTTGGAGACCGAACTGATGATACCTCAACGGAAACTTAAACTTTCGACTTCCTATACGATGTTTTCCCATGCGAAGAAGCGTGCTTTTGGTGCATAAAATACAATTAAAGATTGTTTCCCTTCAGTTGAATATGCCACTTTCCTTCCTTTTTTTTTAGAAAATTTAGCAAACTTTTTTTTTTTGATTTAAGAAATGAACCTAATGAGAATTGTAAAAAAATAATTGGACCGAAAATCTCACTAATCCTTTTGTTATTTCCTTTCTCAAAGCGCGTCTTATCGACTGACACAGAAAGGGGGAAGTTGAAAGGAGTGAGAGGATTGCTGTAAATCATCCTTTTCCTTATCGAACGGAATAGGGCAATGAAACAAGAGGAATCCATTCCATTCCAGACATACCGGATTCTCCCTGTTCCCTTTCCACTTACCATATGTTTGTGTGTTAATGTCGTTTTTTTACACCCGAAAATCATTTCTGTCGCTGGAATTTAGTCGGGAAGAGTAGGATTCAGCTGTCTGCCCATCTGTCTCTCAGGAAGCAAGGAGAACGGTACTTGCTCTCCGCGGCTTCTATTCAAAGGGAAGCTGCGAAACTCCCTGCGAGATGAATGGGTGGTGCGAGGATGAGTCAGTGGACACTTACGGGTGAGGAAAAAGAGGGGAAGGTGAAGAATCTTCCCTCATTTTCCTTGCATACTTTATCAGAATGGAAACTCTGAGGAGACGGGCTACAAATGAGTGGAATGAAGCGTCGGAAGAAAGGAGCAGAGACGGAATGAAGAACGGCGAGGGGAAGCAGCAGGAAAATGAAATGGATGGATCAACATCAGAAACAGAAACGAAACTGGCACAGCAAGTTCCACCACACTACCAATTCATTTTACCAAAAACTGAACTGATGTCGCTCGTTCGCTAAAAATTTCAGTTCTAATAAAAATTTCGCTACTAAACGCCATATCTCACATAATGGATCCTCCTATCCCAAACAAAACCCTATACTTGAACTATTTAACATATTCATTTTTGCACGCACACATCCGCGTTACCTTCCTTAAGCAAAGTGACAAAGTATCCCTCTCTCTCTCTCTCTCTCTCTCTCTCTCCCTTATCTTTCAACAACATGAATTAATCAGCCTCTACTGTATATATTTGTATTTGTTTAGCGATATATCACTGCCGATCGTTTTTTAAGATCGTGCAATGTTGTACAAAGCAAAAATGCTTTCTCTTTCTCCCTCTCTCCCTCTCTCCCTCTCTCAGTACGTATTATGATTCGATATTTTTTAGCAGAACAAGTTTTGCATTTATTAAGCTGATAGACTGGTGAATACAAAAGAAACATTAGTGACAAAATGCTATGTAATTTAACAACTTCCAACCGACCTTACTCTTAAGAGTTCACGTTATGACAGAAGAAGGTGATTAAACGAAACCAGCGCATCCTCAACAACAACAGTTCCAAGTTCGAATCCCGTAGTAGCGTTCCTGCCAAACACACACGCACACGCACACGCATTTGAAATAAATGCCTCATCGCCATAATATTGCTTGAAATAATAACAACAATCGCTCTGATCAACAACTTGATGAAGTTGTAAACTACGATCCGTACGGAACATAATAAAAAATTTGATGCGAACAAAGCTTCGAAATATTTGGAATAAGACAAAAAGGAAGGATGAAAGTGAAGAGACACTTGAAGAGAGCCTATATATTGCCAGAAATCTCGCAATATTTATGTCCTTCTGCGTTTCTGGCGAAATTTTGAATCGATGCAAATTGAACTTCCGTTTGCAGCACAGTTCTTTGAAGTTCAGCTTCTCTAAAAATCTCTCTCTCTCTCTCTTTCTCACTTTTAAATTACATTTCCATTCGTTGGAGAGCATTGAATTCAGTTAGAACAATTACCCATGCATCCATTTTCATTTCAGGTTTCTCTTGCATCGCTTCTCCTTGTTTAGAAAGATGAAACATCATATGTACACACACGGACGCACGCGCACGCACGCACACACACACACACACACACACACACACACACAGATCCATTCCTCTCTGTTTACAAGGAAAAGAAAGAGTGAGACGGAACGGTATCGACGAAGGCGAAGGGTGAACGTGAACGGCGCACATATCGAGCGTAATTGGAAGAAGCTGTGGTGCTTGCCGCATTTCTAACCCTTCAAATTGTACGCTTTAGCAATTCGATTCGACGGAAGAAGGAGGGAGAAGTGAGGGAGGAAACCGTTTGTTTCACCCCTCTCCTTTCATTTCTTCCGACAACTCAACGAACAATTAAAGAGGTGAAATGAAGTTGCCTCCTTTAGCTTGTCGTCATCGAGAGAGATGCACTGTGAATGGTCCCATTGCACTCACCGAATTAGTTTAATCATTTGATGAGAAGCACTCAAGAAGTGTTTTTCAAACGTTTTATGAAACTCACCGCGTGAGTGAGCGGAAGGAATAATTGATGGAACATAAGAATTGGCAAACAGCCGGAGTGATTAGCGGCAGTGATGACAACGATTGGCAATTATTACAGCTTATCGTACTGTTCATAATTTGAAGGAAAGCGAAAAACGAAACTTCCTGTTTGGTTTTTGCAAATTTCAGCTTTATTGATTTGAAATTGGCACCAAATAAATCCTCGAACAATGGACAGATAAAATTGAAGTAGAACGTGAAAATAATTTGGCAGCTTTTTTACTCAGCCATCTATTATAATTCATTCAGAAATTAAAAATGAAAGTGAGGCAAAATATGCAGGGTTGTCAGGCTCGCAATGTATTCGCAACTTTCGAGCGCAGATGCATTCCTCTCATTCATGCTTTCTATAAAGTGATATTGAAATTACGTCTGAATTTATACTAGCAATATAAGTTTATTTTTAAAAGGAGCAGAAAATGAAATTAAATTTCTCACGTCATTGGATGACAATCATTAGAGAATGCTATGAGCCTCAACGCTAATTTTTTATGTAAAAGAAGGAAGAACATCCAGCTTGTAAGTATTGAATGCTTTTGCAACTGTTTGATTTACACCTACTTAACCATTGCGTGAAGCAGGTTAGCGTCGGGCAGCTTTTACACTTTTTAAAAATTAACGCTTGGAAGAATAACAATCAAAATGAATGAACTGGTTGAGTAAAAAGTGAAGGAGAGCGAACATTGGCAATGAATTAGCGTGCGAACGTAAAGAGAGGCTGGCCAGTTCATGTCGCGCTTACTGAACAATCTCATGGATGCTTCAATGTCAGTTAATTAATTTAAATCATTCTGGAAAAAAAGGTGCAAACATTCAAATTTGTCATTCATTTTCCTTTCCGAACAAATTCATGTGGCATCGAGGAGGAGGAGGAGGCTTGGTAGAGAGGAGAAGCATAAAAGTGATAGAATGATTCGAGTTATCTTCGTTTTGCATTTTGCATGACTGAATAACTCTCGTTGTGCTTGCGTGCGTCTACTGGACAGTTGCCAACAGATAATAAGTACTTGCAGTAAAGTACCGGTTGCATAAAATTAAATGGAACAACAAATCATTGATCGGCTGCTGCGATAAATTTTGACTCCAAAATCGTACAATTTCATATTACCGCAGAAAGTTTGAGAACTATCAGATAATGTGGTAAAGATCTCCATGAATAAAATCAGAATTCTGGAATTTTGCGGATGGCTTTCTAGTGAAGTTGATAAGCGGAATTCTCAGTAACGAGGAAACTTTGCTTAAATTTCTTTCGCAAAGTCAGATTTTTCTGCCATGCAGATCCTAAAAAAGTACAAGATTTAAAGAGAGTTTTATGCAAAATTTTATATTTTCTACTGTCTAAATGTACAGTAAGTGTGGCAAAGTTCAAGGGACATTTTGTCAATTCAAACTGTTCTGCAAGCGAATGTTTATTGAATAAATGATCCGATCATTTGTTGGAATTAACTGTTGCATGATTTGGAGTTCACTGAACTTGGTAACAGTACTGCTAAATTTTTGATTCAGATGGAATCAATACGTCCGCGAAAGACGGTATGTTGTTGCAGTAGTAGCAGCAACCAGGAACGGACGTGCTCCCTTTTAGGGTGATAAAGATAATTTCATTGATATTCATCTTTCGAAAGAGTATGAGAAGAAGTGACTCGACGACTCACGGTATCTATCGGCACTAACATTCAGCTAATCTGCAAGATGGCAATAACTCTTCCACGGAAACCAAAAAAAAGTACCTGTGCTTTTTGAATCTGCCAGATAACCTACCTTTGGAAGGGTATTTATTAGTTTTTCTTTTTTCTAATCGTTCTCAAATGAATGATAGTCAAATTAATTTTTGATACCATCCATTTGGTTGGAGCAATTATTATTAGCGAAATTATCATTTGCTTTTGCCAACGAATCATTTAATACCATTTATTTTTATTTCGACATCATTCATGAAGAAATTTCGTTCAAATTTGATCACTACCGGCGACTCAAATGTCGCGCAATTTTAATTTGGTAGAAGTAAGGAAGCAGTTGCTGTTCCGCATTTCCAGCCTATACTTTCCTTTTTTCCGTCCTTTCAAAATAACGAAAAAAAATTCCATTAAGCCAGCCAGGGCTCGTTTTCCGGGCCATCGTCGCCTTTGTGCATTTAATGAAAGTGATGAGGAACGTCGACTTTAGTTTTCATCGCGGTCACTGTCTGCCTGCCTCTCGTGCCACTTATAATCATCGGCTAACTGGTGTTACTTGCGGCAATTGCGTTTTGTGCTGCAAAGGCCCAGGACATCTCAAAGTGTCTGGAAATATGCTACTAAAATTTTAAAATTATTCAAAGGCAAGGAAGAGTCATCAAAATTCGCTCCTTCTCGATCTTCAGCTCGCCAGTTCAACCAATATACGTAAATTATTTTATTTTATCACCAGTGAGAGCGGTAAATTTTATAATGTCTCATTACAAATTTACAGCTTCTTCAATTTTTAAATACATTTCCGCTCGAAATATATTCGCTGATTGTAGTGTCAATCGTTTTGAATTTTAAAACGAAGAGAAAAAAGACGAGGAAGAGGTTATTGACGGTATGTGTTACGCAAAGAGGATGACAGAAGTCTTCATCATTTGGCTCCTTCGTCGCCCCGCCAGGGGCCACTTGTCCAGGCGGGCGGCCTTGACGACAGCAGCGACAACAGCGGCAACGACGACAACGACGACCAACACGGCAGCATCACCACCTTCATTACTTTCAAGGTTCAAGAATTGCGCGATCACGAATTCAATATTTCTGTTTTTTTCTTTTTTTTTTGCGCAGATTAACAGTTGTGCCTTCAGAAGATTCAACTGCGAATCAGCCCCTCAGTTGATCTCCCTCGCCTAGGGCCACTTCCTGTGCATCTAGGAGAACCCACCTGGAGCTGAGGAGTGATTGAAGTGCCCGATGGTTTTCAGATATTCTGGATGTTCTACGGTAATCACCTTGTTACTACGGCTAGTACAATTGTGCATAATTTGATAACTTATTCGCCGCCAATTTTATGTGTTCAATCAAACTATTCCATTTTCAAAGGAACAAGAAGGCAAAGCGTTCATTTCTGTGTTACGGGAACAAACTATTTAAATAGAAATTTTTTACCATCTTCATTTTGCCCCGTTTATTTGTGATTGTTTAAACTGCCTTTTTATCTTTTTGCCCGAAATAAATTTTGTCCCAATTATCTCATCGCGCTGCTAAATCTTAGCAGCAAATCAATAATTTGTGGAATTTTTCATGGATGGGAATATAGCCAAAAGTGATAGCAGCTGCTTTGATGGAATTCTTTTCATTTTTATAGTTTTCCTCCGTTCCCTCGTTTATTTCACGTTAGTACGATACGGTAAGTGTTGGAGTGTAATGAAATGTTTAAGAGTGTTGAAATATGGTGCAACCTAAAGGGACTATCGAAGGAGGTATGGTAGAGGATAGTGGGATTTGTTCCGTTTCATGACACAGATGATATCATCAGAATGAATTCAACTTTACTACTCCGTTTTGTACATTCAATGTCACGGTGACGGTATCTGAAGAAGAAGTAGGAGGGCGAGGAAACGGGGACGGAAGAGAGAGGAGGACATGAGCACGAAACCTTCTTCATTTTACACTACCAAAGTAGCAAAAAGAGGGGGGAGGAGGGGGAGGGGGAGGAGGAGGAGGAGGAGGAAAGACGTGGATGATAAGTGTAGTTGATGCAGGCTGATTTGGAGGACGATTCGATCGTCTCCAGCATTCCTTCCTCCTTCACCTTCTACTGCCTCCGTTGCGCACTCCGATCCGATTTCCTTCCTCCCTCCTCCTCCGTCCTCCTCTGTCATCACTTTTATCGTTCTCACTGATAGCAAATAGTACTGAAAAACGAACCAACAAGTAGCTCAGCTTGCTATCGTTCTTCTCCTCCTACTAGTAGTAAGGTAAATGCTAATTGATTTAATTAATATATCACTTGACCACTTGAGCTCGATTTATTTACTGTCGAAGTTAACCAATAAAATTTCATCTCATCAAAATTCAATTTTCGATTTGTTTTTTGCTTTGTTTAAAGAAGCGAGAGAGATAGAAGGTTTGCAATGATAATGGATTGAAGAAGCTTGTGTGCTATTGCTTCATTTTCCGGTAATGTCCCGTGATTTAACTTTCATCCGGCAGATCGTGCAGTATCAGATTTACTGAGTCACGTCATCAACGAATATGGTACAAGTCTGAATCCCACAGGATGCTCACATGCACTCACATCATATTGCATCGCTTTCTTCCTACAATCGTGCATTTCACTTTTACTTATCATTGTCATCATCACGCGTACGTAACGGCATTCTTGTAAGTTTGCCACGTACCTCGCTGTTGTTTCGAAACTAAATGAAAATTTTCTCAATTTCGTTTCCTTCCTCTCGTCCTTTTCTTACTCTCACCTTGTTTTTCCATCATTTCATTTTAGAATGTGCGTGTTGCACGACTCTTCTCCTAAAATTAATGAGCACCACGGTGATGTGAATTTCTGCACTTCCCAAAACATATCCTCTATTTTAATATCTTCCTATTAAATTTTATTTCACTTCACACTTATGTGCATATCTCATCTTTTCCGCGAGCATGTTTTGCTCTTCAGTATTGATGCTTCTTTCCACAGCTCACAGCATTAAACGAGTAATTAAATAATTATCTTTGGTGGTAGAAGCGATGAATTTTAAGTTTTCAGAGATAAATCGTTCCTTCAACTACTACTACTACTACTACCACTACTGCATTTCATTCTGTTTTTATACCCTGTGCACCGACGGTACTTTAGATGAAAGTGATCATTTTTATAAAAGTTATGTTAAATCCACTAATATCATTTCAATATGATCAGTTCAGTTATTTTTCCGTTTTGCTGAAGATCACGTTTGATATTCCATTCACGGTATTTGTTAGGCATTTGGAGAGATTTGCATTCCACGTTGATGTAGTTTTCCGGTCGATTGGCAGTCAGTTGGCGTTTATAATATTAGAATGCGAAAAGTCGCACATCGAAGAGAAATACACTTTGAATGGTTTCATTAATTGAACAAAGGAATTAGAAAAAAAGGAACGAAGCAAAATTTGCTGTGATGGGTGGGAAATGTAAAATAATGGAGTAATTTTGATATGTATGGTCCAATGGGATGAAAGGAATCGTCGTCGACCTTGAGATGACCGCAGTGAACTAACTATAAAAAGATCCAGCATTCGCTTTGCTTCGACACTTGACCTTTAACCCGTCTGCATGTAGTGATGGAAGTTAGTTATTTACAGAACTTCTAACAGGTAAAATCCTCTCCGTTCTGCTCATTTTTTAACCAAGGCGCCAATTGGCGCAATAGTATGATGTCATAGTTTTATGACGTAAATTCAATGAAAGATTGAAATGCTCGGAATTTTCCCTTCCCTTGCACAAACAGAATGCAGTATGATGATGCACAGCGATAACGATTAAATGCGGCAACACAAAGCAGAGCATGCTAGCAGCATGTTCCGCAAAGCTGTCATCATCGTTCGGCTTCATCGGTCAGCATAGATTAGCACAGAGTCGCCGCGAATGATGACAGCTTTTTCTTTCCTTAAGAATTATGAAATGCATGAGATGAGGGAGGGCGGATTTTTTCCATTAATCTTGTTGCTTTTAACACTTCCCATTGCGCGCGTTTCACCCCTTCATCTATTCCTCAATTTTTCCACTTTAAAATGCTGAGATTATCAGTGATTTTAGGAGGGAGCATGCTATGGATACTACTGCTGCTACCGTTAGCTGCAGCACATATCAGGCTAACATATCCGCCAAATCGCTATCCATTCCTGAATTATTCCATAGACGGTGGGAAAAATCAGAAATCGTGCAGTGTGTCTAAAAATTCGAAAGGTTAATTAATTATACTTTTGCTCCTGCTACTTCCTATAGTTCAAAACTTAGCTCTTTCCAGCTAGGAGGAAAGTATGAAGTGGGGAAGCCGAGATGGGTGAAATAGTCTCAAAGTAGTTGGGGAGTGTTATCTGCCATGAACCACCACTTTTTGCAACCATTTGAAATTGAATTGAGATAATAAATGATAATGGTTGTTTTCCTCGTCCCCATTTCACACACCTTATGCCTTTCCTAATTTCTTCTTTCAGTGTAAATTGCAGCTTTTGATGGATTGGATTGAAAGAGCAGTAAGTAGTATGGAATTGTATTGCCATCTGATAGCGGCAATTAACACTAACAATTAGCAGTCGTAGCAACTAACTCGTTTTCGAAAATTGAAGTTAGTCAAATCTACTCAGCGGTGCTTCCGGGAGGGGAGGAGGAGAGTAGAAGAGAAAGTGAACTGCCTTTTCTCCTTCGTGGTTTCCTCCTTGGAGTGATAAGAAGAAGACGGAGCGGAGTGATAAGTGTCTTCTTGATGGATGCGAGTACCGCAGTAGTGTAGTGTTGCGGGAAGCAATCTCTTCACTGATATCTCTCAAGCATTTCGTTGGAAGCACTTGTCCGTGCATGAATGACCTTCACTGAATGAAACAAAATCCAAGGGCATAACAGCCTGCGATATCGCTGAAAGGATTCCATCAAGAAGTTCGGTCACTCAACTGCAAACCATAAAAATGTCGCACATCGCCGTCCGTGCCGTCGTAGCGGCACAGATAACTTCTTCAAACAGCAAATGCATTTCACTTTTTCGTATATCGGAAGAATACAGCACAGATGTAATACATAAACGAAAGGCAAAAAGTAACAATCGATATATTTACAACAAGGATTCTTACGGTAAGGACACGGATGCCACCTTGCAACTTGCAACTATTATCGGAGCAGCGGAATTGTCACCTCCTCTAGCAACAGTGCTTCACTAATAGAGATGCTAACGCTAATTAATTCATTGGGATAATAATGGTCAATTCTGTAGGCATAACTTTAATCTATGACTGCTTGCACTGCACATTTACTGAAACTGTTAAATTCATTGCAGCATCAATCCTGAAAAGCAAGCACAGGAATTGATGAAGTTTTAAATTGATACTCATACGTTTATAGGCATCGTAACATGGCTGCGGTCCGGTGAAGACGTTAATATCACTTGGTTCCAATCAGTATCTCATAATGTACGCTTTCGCTCACTCATCGCATACTTTAAAATTTGAGATGGATGGGTGACAGTGCTCACGATCGATTTCGCTCTTCCTTTTTGTATTAAAGTTTGAATTTAAGGAAAGTTTGAAGTTAGAGTTGCTGGACGATATGGATCAGAGGATTGCGGTTTTGTCACCAATTACAACTGTCAGCAGCAACGAGAGAACTTTGTAATCTTTTTCTTCTCCTTTACGCTGAACATGGATAGTTTGACCTTTTCAAATCAGGAAGTGCGAATTTATCTATTTAACAAATAAAAGCAGCATGCGGCTTTGTGCTTCATTTTCCGCACTGACATTTCCTGCAAATGTGGCATTTGAGCTGTCTGCTTGATAGAAGGAACCTTGCAGGGAAAGAAGCGCAACGGTAGCGCTACCGAAAAATTACGAGTGCTACAATTGCGTAATTCGAATTATCCACCGGCAAGCTGTTGGAATGGAAAAGAATGATTCATTCTATTATTCGTGCGCTGATGTGAATATCGTCAATGGTAAGCGGAAAAGGACGGAGTAGCACTTACCTTACCCGTTGTTGCTCCAGTTACGCTTGAACCACTTCAAATCATCATCGTGGCTTCTCCGTCCGTCCATCAGTAGTAATTAGCAGCAACTCTCAATTTGAGCACTTTTATTTCATCACTGAAAAATAGCACGCACTCACACGTCAACAAGACAAGAGAACTTCTAGGCATTTGAAGAGTGACCTGTAGAAGTAAGGGTCATTTCCAGAGTGCGATGTACCTTCCAGAGAACAGTTCTTCCTCCAATTGAAAAATGAATTTTCTTTCTTTTATCATTTCTTAAAAAACAGCTCTCACAATTAAAAGCAGCGACAAACGCTAATCGATAGAAATAAGGGGAAGGAATGCAACCAAACACCGACTCCTTCAGTTGTTCGTCTTAGTTTAATAAATTTGAAATGGAAATTTTCCTTTGCTTTCCACATTTGCTTTCCTCGGATGTGTGATTACTTCATTAAACCTTGGAAGAGAGTAAGTGTTTTTAGCAATTTTCATCAATTTAACTGAAAAAAGCAAGCGCGGCATAAATCCTTTCAACTTACTGATTCAGAAATCCCGGACGGTGACACGTGTCTAGGCAGCGGAAGCAGGAAACACGGAATATGTGAGTGTGATTCGCATTCATCCGGTGACAGCTGTCAATACCACGGTATTTCAGTTCTTCTTCACTGCAAATTATTTTGTTACAATTTTTATTTGCAATGCAATTCAACTATTTCATCCTCATTTGCATTAAAAATTATCGCTTCTGAATCTCTCAACTAATGCTACGAGCACAACATAATGGTGGCTTTAACGTGTCACGTCGAAATGTGCAACATTAATTAAAAAGGAGCATTTTTCATCCTTACATTTAACCAGTGCTGCTGGGCTGTTCAGGCCACAAATTAAGCGTTTGGTATTATCTCCAACTGCTCCAAAGCTGCTCGAGTTAGATTAACTTGGTGATTTTTTTTCATTCCAATTAATTATTGGAGTAATAATTACAGACGAATGTGCAGATGACAGTGAGTGCAACAGTCATGGAAGATGTGTTCCGTTCTTCAACGGTATCTTAGCAATGAAGCAGTGTTTCTGTCAACGAGGCTATTTCGGGGAAATGTGTCGGCATGGTTTGTTTTGTCGTTTCCGATAATCCGGTTGATTTCCGATACAACGTTTTACAAGGCTTTTAAAAATTACCAGTGGACAGGAAGTTTGTTCGCCTTTTAATTGAATGCGTCGTTTAATCCTTCATCAAAGTTTGAAATTGAGACCTGACGGTGAATAATCTGTCTGGTGTGTCTGACGATTACTCACCTAACGGTGAATAATCTGTCCGCTTAGCAGTGACTCAACCATAACCGTTTCTCCAGTGCAATAAATATAATTTGGAGTGACTTATAGTAAACTTAATCAATAATATGGTAAGTTTCATCATCCTCATGTTGTTGACATTAATGTTTCTCTTTCAAAATAACTTGTAAGATGTCATTTTGAAAATTCTCGGTCTATGAATAATTAATATACTACTGGTAGAAGGTCAATTATCACGCAATATGCAAATTCTTCCAGTTGAAATTTTTAAAATTAAAGCACTAGGAGTTATTATTATTATTATTATTATTATTATTATTATTATTATTATTATTATTATTATTATTATTATTATTATTATTATTATTATTATTATTATTATTATTATTATTATTATTATTATTATTATTATTATTATTATTATTATTATTATTATTATTATTATTATTATTATTATTATTATTATTATTATTATTATTATTATTATTATTATTATTATTATTATTATTATTATTATTATTATTATTATTATTATTATTATTATTATTATTATTATTATTATTATTATTATTATTATTATTATTATTATTATTATTATTATTATTATTATTATTATTATTATTATTATTATTATTATTATTATTATTATTATTATTATTATTATTATTATTATTATTATTATTATTATTATTATTATTATTATTATTATTATTATTATTATTATTATTATTATTATTATTATTATTATTATTATTATTATTATTATTATTATTATTATTATTATTATTATTATTATTATTATTATTATTATTATTATTATTATTATTATTATTATTATTATTATTATTATTATTATTATTATTATTATTATTATTATTATTATTATTATTATTATTATTATTATTATTATTATTATTATTATTATTATTATTATTATTATTATTATTATTATTATTATTATTATTATTATTATTATTACTATTACTATTACTATTACTATTACTATTACTATTACCACTGGTATATTAATTATTATGGTCACTGCAATTATTTTCAGCATGCATTAGTGATACTGTCTAATGCGTGAAATGCAGAAGAGAATTTTTGTGATTTGAATCAGACAGCCTTGCATTTAGCATGAAATATATATATATATATATATATGTATGCTTTTAGCATCGCAGAGCTTTATCGATGATTCGGAATTCCTTCCGTCGTTGTACAACATGCGTGAAGTGGGACAAGATAAGGATAAAATTTATTGGAGGATCCTAAAGGTTGTGCTTCACTGCCATTTATGAAAATGCAGTAGAGTAGAAAATCCAGTAGCACAAAAATCGCTAGCTCTAAGACTGCAGACGTACGGTCAGGTCAATAAAGCTACAACATCCATACAAGATGCGTGGCATCATAGGCAACTCGTGCCCTTAACATCAGAGAACAGTTTAGGAATCTACCAGATCCTCTGAAAATAGCATCGCATCGATCAAGCACACTGCTAAATTCCGTCTACGGACGGAGGAGGCGTCATTGCTTAGCGGACTAACTTCTTGTTTCAGTGTTATTAGCGACAATACTTAAGGAATTATTCAGTTCACAGCACCAGAAAGTTTTCTTTAAAATACTTTCCCTATTTCGCTTGCTTTATTTTTTTCACACCACTTAACCATTTATTGTTTGAATGAACAACTTAGATAAGTAATGCATGAGTATTTGGTTTCTCTCTTTATTCAGATTATTGGGATTCATCTTTCAACTTTATTCCTTCTGCATTTTTTTAAATTCTCTGAAAAGACTTCTGAATGAAATAGCTAAATTTTTCGTTTCCTTTTAAAATACTAGTTGCCTTGAAATCCCGCTTTCCTCACTCAATGAACATTACAGTGGGATGAAATGGTGCTTAAGCAATAAAACAAATTGTTATCTATCAAACAGAGCTGAGTTGCTGCAATAGAAGTAGCGGTAGCGGTAGCGGTAGCGGTAGTAGTGTTGAGCAATTTGTTACCTCTAGTAGTTTGCATTGGAATGCGAAACCTTGACCGATAATATCAGTGCCGCCCGTCCCGTATTGGTGCAGTTCGCAGCCACCTGCTTCCCTTCTCCCTTTTCTGCTTTCAGTTACAAACGCAGGTAATTCCGCCCTACCTCCGGCACATCAACAACATGAAGGAATGATTCACAGTCCAAGCTTACATTAGAATGAACGTAATCTAGAAAGGCTGAATGCATTTCATGTATTAATATGACATCCATAGGTGCCGATGTATGAATACAACTTCATGCAAAGTAACAACTGTCCCATGCAGGTTTTATGGTATGACTTCTCGACTACGGTTTAGATACCATTTCAAAATCACGAATGGACGGCTGTCATTCCGAACTTGAGCTGATATCTCAGGATTCTGGGTGTTTGGATGTACACACAAACCTCTGATTGCATCAACTAAAATTTTGAGTTTCAAAAAATGCAATTTATCAGCATAAAATTTGAAAGCTTTTGGAGAGAGTTTTTATGCTTCACTTCAACGTAAACACCGTCGGAGGGATAATTGTGAAACTGGAATACCATCAACAGGTCAACGCCGTCAGAGCAGAAATAAAAGGAAACAGTTGAAAGTGTTACTTGAAGCTGCACTGGGCTCGTTGTTTTGAATAGTTCATTGCTTAGCCTATATTAACAATAATTACTGATCATGACGATGCAAGCTGCAGTGGTTACCTGGTCTCCTGACTTTTGCTATTTTCTTTTTAGGGTGAAATTGAATTTGTATTAAAATTCAAAACCGATTCCTGGATTGGCATTGGTTGGAAAGCGAAGAGCTCTGATGCGTATTGTCCTTCACCTCAGCACTTTGTAAAAAATTTTTCGGAGGATTTGACGACCACACCATCTTCTCGGTGGACATCTGCTGATCAGCAAAGTAAAACTGTTACAAATAAAGCGCTTCCCTCCAGCGATAGCCACTCTTCAGATACTCATAGTGTCAATATTAAAAGTGAGATTTCGAACATTGCTGCCGGAAGTAAATCCGTAGTGATTCCTTGGATAAAGCAGGTTGAAATTTGAAACGGTGCGCAGTAAATTTCTCCAGCACTTTTCTGATTGTTTGCCTAACGGACAACAGTGATTCATTAATTGCAGAAATTTGCAATGAAAATGAGGAATTCTCTCACTGTCCGGAATTCACTCGCCAGTGTGAAGCATCTTGCGACTGGACGAAATTTCCGGAAACAATCCCAAACTGTCCACGTACTTGTGGTACACCAAAATGCATTTGTAAGGAAGGCTTCGTCCGTTCAACCAATGATAATAATACTTGTGTGCCGTTTCGCTTTTGTTCTGATCAGGTGAGCAGTAAAGAGTGGAAAATTCTGATTTAAAAATTTTTCTTCTGCTCTTAAAATTCTAACTGTTTCTCTTCCTTTTCTTTTCCTAACTCCATAAAAAAAATACTGCCCAGTTTCTTAACTTGCAATTTACTTCATGCGAAATGGTCAGTCATTTTCTTCTTTGAAACAGGCTGAAGTAGAGTGCCCAGTTAACTCAACTTGGGCCAAATGTGGTGTTTCCTGTGAACCGACATGTGAAAATATGTATGATACATCACCGTGTCCAGCAAGCTGTGATGAACCAGCCTGTACGTGCGCTGATAATTACGTTAGGTATAAGGGAAACTGCATCTTCTGGGGAGACTGCCCAAGTAAGTGTCATCGTTATCATAATCATCATTAACTTTTGCATCTGCTCCGGAAAAATTTTTCTATTAAATATCTTCAACTGTTAATTTACTCGAAGGCAAACGCCAAATCGGGCAATTCAAACTTTAAATCGGAAATTCCGAAAACAGAGCCGTAAAATAGGTGAAGGATTGGAAAGAGTGCTTACTTCAGACCTCGAGCAACGTTTCGCAGCCGATTTTCCTGCCTTAACAGCGATGAAGACAGCTACAGGAGGGGAGCCAAGTTCCGTTCAAGCGGAATTTACTGCTAGTAATTTCGATAGCCGGCCGTCCGAAACGACAACTTCAACAACAACAACAACAACAGCGACAACAACAACAACAACAACAACGGGAAAAACTACTTCAACAGCAACAGCAGCAGCAGCAGCAGCAATAATTGCTCAGACAGAAGCAGGACCCGGTAGCTTAACTTGTGCTATCAACGAAACAATTAACGAATGTGGTCGAGCCTGTGAAGCAAACTGTAATAATGTGAGTTTTACAATATCGAATTTTAGCACCGGTATTTCTCATTTCCATCATTTTACAGTTCAGTTCAATTGCACGTTTTCAATAACGCTCAGTGAAGGCGCATATGTGCCTTCGGCGTGTTGCTTCTTATCGGCAAAGAAGTTGGAATTTCAAATGGTAGAAAAAAGAAACGGGGCGCTAATTTAGAGTCACTTTCGCAAGCTGATAGTTTATCCCATCTGCAATTGCCACTTCAAACTATCCTTCACTATTTTACCTTGGAAAAATTCACTTATTCAACAAATTACAGGTTTATTCTCGGGAAAAATGCACGCAGTGTCATCAACCTGCGTGCGCATGCATTCACGGCTACGCACGAATTGGTGATCGATGTATTTATTGGGCTGACTGTCCACGCGAAAGTATACTTCATATTTACTAAATTTAAACAAAGAGTGAGATTTCCAGCACAACTCTGAGATATCAGTTTTTATTTAGATCGTCCTTCCTCACATGATCGGCAACACAGTCCCTCACCAGTGTTACAGTCAGCAAAAAAAACGGTGACGAACGTCGTGGGGTACCGTAATGGAACGGAATTGGTCAATGCATCCTTTAGCCAGTCAAGTGAAACAGCTGCATTGAACTTTGCTGCTGCTAAAACAGTTGTAAGTGATGCAAACGTCGAATTACGCAATGTATCAAATGATAGAGTTACGTCTGCATTGGAATCCGGTACGTTCATCCCCTTGTTTTCTAAGACGACCTGTGAAGATTTCCGTTTTTTGATTGGTTTTAATTCAGGAAAATTTATCCCAATTTAACTGATTGATTTGGTGGTAAAATTTGACCGTCTTGCTTTCACTCTTAAGCGAAAGTGTCTCTAACATCTTATTGGTCATAGATACGAAATTTAAAGGTTCACAAGTTGTTGGCGACGTATGTTACGGCGATTGGCGTTGGCCTCCCGGCTGTCGTGATTGTGATTATCGCATTTCATGGAATTATTTGGACGACACTGATGAGATTGAATTTTCGATCGAAACACGTGCACCTTCAAATTGGTGGACGGGTGTTGGTTTCTCGCCCACCGGAGCAATGGCAAATTCTCACTATCGTTTTTGTCCACCGATATCTAATCTTCTAATAACGCACCAGTTCCTTTTGCTTATCCCTGTAGAATATATGAGGGGAATACTAACAAAATTATAATATACTTTGATTTGAAATTTTTGCTTTGGAAAAGTTAAAGCTTTGTGACAGGATTAACTTGTAGCTGGTAACGAAATGGTTTATTAGGTAGAAGCTGATATTATTGTCGTGAAAAGTCGAAACGGTGAATTGTCTTTGCATGATATGTATAGCACCGAGCACGGTGTGCCGCGCGAAGATAGTAAGCAAGACGTTTATACTCCAACTATAATCGGAACGCACGTTAATGGCGTTCTGAGGGCACAGTTTACCCGAAAACGTGACACTGGTGACCGAAAAGCTGATCATCACTTCTCGGAAACTGATTGTTACAAATTTTTATTTCCAGTTTCTGGTGGACGATTAGAACCGGTTCGTATCAATTTCTGCTTTGCTGCTTCATTTTTAAGCATGCACATTGAGAAGATCATAAGACTCATTAGTTCCGACGTTTCACTTAGCTTAGCATAAAAGGAAGTGAATAAGCTGATGTGACGTTTAAGATTGATTCCTTTGCACTTAAAGCATCCCTGCACACTGAAAGTAGCGCCGCTGAGTATTCTACAAACGATTAAAAGATGTGTTTAATTTCTGGCACGAAGGAGTCGAGGGTGAAACTTATCACTGAGCGCTTATCAGTGCACTATCACACTATCAGTTCTACATCGCTGACACACAGCAAATGTGCTAAAAAAATCAAAAATTGAGTTCTTACACAACTCTTTTTAGAATGGCGAGCTATCGAAGCATATTAGCATACCGTACGTGTCAAAGAATAAAATTTGCATACAAAGCTGCATCACTCCACGCAACCTTCAAAGTAAGATGTGGTGATAATCGCAGGTGGCATTTCTCACAGCTACTAACTAAATAATTAAATGTGAAATTATCATTGCTATGAGGATTTCTCCAATAAAAGGAAAGGATGCATGTGAAAGTATTGATGCAAAAGTGTTAATTGAATGTAATTTAGTCATAATTTCAGCTACAAGTTCCTGCGAAACTGAGTATCGTTATCCACCTGGCTGTAGTGATAATGGATGTGATTATATTGCTAATTGGGAGTATAATGTGGCTAGGAAAGATGTAAAATTTGAAATTTCGTCAAAAGAATTAGGTCGTTGGACCGGAATCGGTTTCTCGCGAGATGGGCAAATGGCAAATTCGGATATATATACTGGTTGGGTGTTTGAAGGAAAAGCATATGTTACGGATCGATTTGCATACGGCCGTCAGCTTCCAGCAATTGACCCTGACGATCGTCAAGATATTTACGAAATTAGTGGCAGAGCAGAGGATGATATTCAGGTTAATTTATTCATGCATTCCATTTATCAGTGGATTGGCAAAGGCATTCCAAAAACGATGCTCATTCATTTGCAGACAATATCATTCCGTCGAAAGGTACTACCAGCCGATACAATTACAGATTTTCCACTCAATATGTGCTACTACTTCTTATTCCCAGTTGGCGGCGGTCGAGTTTTGGCACGGAAAAGTCAAGATTTCCAGAATGCTAGGACACCGATCGGCTATCATGATCTTTATCAGCCCAAAGTTTCGCGCACAAAAATTTGCATTTGTGATGAGGTAGCTGTATGCTTAAATCATCAACTTTCTATTGTGATTGGCTGAATATTGCCAGGCTCGGTAGAGCCTGTTAAGAATTAGCGGACTTTGGACCTCGATTAGCTTTTTCTCTTCTTCCTCAATGCTTTACTTATTCCTCAGAATCATACTTTGACGAATTATCCGCCTAGAGAGTAGATGATGATATGAGCTGCTGATTCCATCCTTTAGTACTCACTGAATGCTTTGTAAAACAATTTGAATTCGAATGAGAAATTTGACAGAACGGCGTATCAATAGCATCGGATGATAGACCGCCAGCAGTTCGGAATCGTCGTCGAACAAACCAAGCGGACCGTCTAAAGCGACAGTCGCACGACCTGTTCGAAGTTCAAATTGATCCTTTTGCAGGAATCAGTAAAGGCATGTGTTATTACATACATTAACCTATATCTGACTAACTTAAACATTCAAACATATAAAACAGATAAATGCATGTTGAAAACAGTTTAATGGCTATGAAACAGGAGAAGCCGTATTCCTAATACCCTATGTTTTGACATGCTAATTTTTGAAAACGTTTTGGTGTAAGTTGAAATAAAATACCGATATTGTAAGACGCAAGACAAGCACATTTTAGGAATTAAAAAGTATTGTTTTTTTCCAAAAAAGAAAACTAGCACTTTTATTACCAGAAAGGGATTTTTCGTTGAGAAGAAAATTTTGAAATTGGAAGGAGGAAAACCACTGACTCGTTTGTCAGCAAAAGTTTTTTGCCCTGGATGGTGCTACTTCACTGACGGCAAGCTCAATTGAAGAAGTCCTTAAATAATATTTCTTAGCTAATTCTGCTATATGTTGCAGTGAATGCATCGATTCCGGGAATGATAGAATTGAAGTCGGAAGTGGAACAGGAGCGATCGGATCGCCCTTCTCCCGATAGAATTGCTCTCGTAGATACGTTTAAGCCGGAATCTAAATCGCGACTTGCATCTGTAACTGCAGAACCGAAGTCGAATCCACAGCTAGCACTACTGCAATTGAAGGAGGAGGAAAATGAGAAGGGTAAATTTGGCGTTGCTTATAAGAGATGCTTTTGGCGCATATTCGAAATAATCTTTAACCTAAAACTTTTAGCGGAAGATTCAATGGATTGCTTTGATATGGTGATAGGAGTGATGATTGATGGCATGTCAAAAGTACGTGATTATTATTCCGTTCCACATATCGTGCCACAACCAGATGAGTTCTTCGGTGGAAAGGATTCACTGACCGCAGCCACTGCTTATCAACAGGATGGCGTCACTACGATCATTTTTCGGAAGCCTCTGAAAGGTGGGTGTTATCGAGGCAATATTTGCATCGTAAATTTTCCATATCAGTCCATTCAAAGAGTAAACCCTGCTTTTCCTTAAGCGTTCGATCAAGCAGATCAGACAATATCACCGGAAGACACTACTGTAATTTGGGCAAAAGGCGTAACGTCTGGAAAATCTATTTCTCAGGTAAATTTACTTTTCTAATCCTTCACATATACCTTAACGAAGAATATAACCGTGAATAATTTCGCCCATTACATCTACTGCGCTTGCGCTCACCTAACAGTTTTCTATTCAAAATAATTTAAGAATGTTTTCCAGAAAACAACACCTTCATTTTTGGACAGCGAGAATAGTCGAGGACGGCTAGTTATCAATTTCTTCGGTTTGTCATTCATCAATTTTTGGAAATAATCCGAAAATTTTTCATTTTCAAGTTACCGAATACCAAATTGTTCGGTAAGTAAATAAGCGACGTCCCTTATTATGCGCATGCATGTCTGCACCTACTTATTACTTTACTTCACACGGTGTTCGTTTGACCCTAATCGGCACTGCAAATCACTCTCTTTAATAACAAAATACGGCGAGAATTGCTGAGATGGCAGAAAGAGGTTAAATTTGAAATGCAGGTGATGGAGAAGGACGGTCAAAACAACCGCAAAAGTTAGCCTACAAGAAGGAGTGCTTTGGCAATTATGCTTATCCGGTCAATTGTGCAGGTGAAAAATGTACTTATTCAGTAAGTTGGTGGGTCGATGAGAAGAAGATTTCATTCTCCTTGGCTGCAACAGTTCAGACGCATCATTGGACTGGAATTGGCTTTTCATTTGATGGATCAATGGCACATTCCGACATTATCGCCGTTAATGTGTTGGATGTAAGTTGCAAGTAGGATTAAACTTGAGAGGAAAAACAGGTGAACTGTCCAACAGCTAAATTCTAATGATAGTCAGGCTGTAGAATATTAGTCATCCTTCACCTGCGTAATTTTAAACTAGCAACGTCACTGCGTCACTGCAAATACAATAAAGGTGCTATCGCGTGAAATTGAGCTGCATTTCGCAGTCCTGTAATCAATCATCCATCACCTCTAGCTCTAAGTGTTAATTCACTCATACGGTACAAAAGCAAAATTCTGCGATAAAAGACGGAGAAGAGATTTTTGCAGTGCACCTAAAATTGGTTACAGGATGGAGTGGTAAAAGTTTTGGATATGTTTTCACCAGGTTACAGTCGACCAAAAATTGATAGCGAGCAAGGCCTATTCGATATTCAGACATCATATGATCAGGGTCGAGCATACGCTAATTTCTCACGTTACTTGGTTTCAAATGACGCGAATGATATTTCCATCGACCAATGTGTTTATTTCTTATATCCAGTTAACGGAGGCCTATTAGACATCGGTAACTAATCATTCATTCCTTTTCTTCTTGTTCGCAACCTGTTTCTTTTCACCGCGTGACACTGCTAGTTAGAATAGTACTGATAGATCGATCGATTCATTCTTAATGCTTAATATTTGCAACATTCCAAATTGCCATTGAATACTGCAGAAACGAATGAAATACGTAAACACAAGGCGACGCCAATTCCGTCCGGAAAGAGAATTTGTCCAGCGTTATGTTTCAGTCATTTGGCAGCTAAGAAAATGCCGCAGAATGAACCACTTCATAAAGCATCTTTCTTGCCGGAAGAGCCGATTACTGTTGAAAGTGTGAGTTTGTTAAAATTCTAAAATTCGGATGATGTCGGTTTTCATCCGTCAGTCGCAAAATTTCAGCGCTTGCTTGAAAAAGAAACAGGCGGCGAAAAGAAATTAAATTGGCACTTGCAAAAGAGGAAGCATGTACTTATGGAGGCATAATTATACAGCGAAAGTAACAGGAGTTTTAAAATGCCAGGATTAAGTTTTGTACCAGATTAAATTTTAGGCTACATTCGATGTGGTGATGCGCATTTTGAATCGTGAATGGAATCCACGTTTTGCAAATCGAAATACTCAGGAATTTCATCAGTTAGCTGCTGAACTAATCAATGGAGTAAGTTTCGTTTTCGGATCTATTGATCTTACTTTATTTCAATAATTATTTTAAAATCAAAGCTCTGAACTGAAATGGGAAAATTCAGGTCAATGCAATGGTGAAAATGGAATACCCGCAGATGAGAGTAATTGAAATCAAAAAATTCAAGTAAGCAATTGATTGATAAATAACTGAAAGAGGAAATGACTTCAGTAGTGAATGAATTGGCACTGCAATAATAATTATCAATAAGAATAATTAATCCCAAATTGTTTTTTGATCAGTTGGAAATAAATGGCGAAGTAATCCAAGCTGATAACTAATATACTTAAATTTCAGGAAAGGAAGCATTTTGGCATTTGTAACGCTTTTCTCAGAAGACGACCCTCTCCCGAGTGACCGTGAAGTGGAGGATTATCTAAATAAAGTGGAATTTTCTTTCATGTCAACAAAACAAATATTAGTTCCTGAGCTACGGGAAACTTTTTCAGATTGTTTTTTAGAGTCAGAACAGAAAATTTAATAATGCGTTAATTAAAACTTCCTATTTTAGCAAGTTAAACTTCAGCTGCCGGAAGAAGCATTGCATCTGGAAATCGCATCAGTAATCTCAAGAAAGACACAGAGAGGTTAATTGCTCCATCCTTCTTTCTTTATCTGTTGTCAAATTCCTCGGGAATTGCACAGTACCAGTGCCGCAATCGATCATTCTTGCAGAATCATCAGGCAAATTGGCCGGAATCCAAAATTGGATTGTCTTAAGTGTTGGCGTATCGCTGTTTCTCATTGCAACATTTCTTGTTTGCTGTATCGTCAGCCGTTCACGCAAAGCCCGATCAGACAACTGCGTAAGTTCGTTACTTTTTCTCAGTGTGGACTTCAAGCAGACGTTGCTTGACATGTATTTTCGCAGTGCACATAGCTAATGGCAGTAGAAAACGAGTTGCTAATTAATTGGCTAGGAAGAGCGAAGGTGTGTGAATAGGCATAGCGGCTAACATCTGTCAGAAAATCACTTCTGCTTGTAATGTAACTGTTTATTTCAGAACAACTATAACGTACACTATCCGATGAACGGATATGGATGCAGCAGTAATCGTACGTTTTAATAAAACAAATTGCTGCCTTTACGTTATGTTGTGAGTGTGGCAAGCAAGTTCCATCTGTCTAGGTAGTTAGGATTGATTGGAGAAGCAGTAGTTTAAGTAAGAAGCAGAGAGGAGTTCACCTCATGCCCAGCAGTTACAGTTTCCCCGCTAAATAGCAAAAAGAGCGGCTTCGAGAATGCAGCGTATCATGCAACACATAGCAGACAATTTTCTCAAGCAACCACAGCTTCTCAAAACGGTACCAGCAAGGGATCGCCGAATACTTTAGAAGAAATGCCGAAAGGTGTTGGAGAAACTACCTATCAAGAGTGGTTTTCTAAGGTGAAAGCTTCATTTCTCTTGTAGTGAATTCCTCCTTTTCAACCTAACGAACCGAGTTAGTGTTTTGTTGTGATTTGAATAAGGATGTCATATAAATTGCTCACTAACTATATCTGCCTAAAATTTTTAAATCGATTTCAATTGATTTCATTCAGGTTGCTTCAAAACCTGGTGCTCAGCAACATGAAGAGCTACCTTCACCTTCCGCACGACATCCAGTTTCTCGACGATCTTTTAATGGACCATCTTATGTGTCACAGCCTCAGGATGCTAACACTTATTACGGTGAAATTAGATTGGGACCACCAGCATATTATAGACCTTACTAGAAAACGAAAACAGGAGGGTTTTATCAACCTTGTTAGTAATTGTTATCTATGTATGAATATTTGAAAAATTATTTCCCGACAATATTTCAATATTTCTCATAGCCAACAAAAAACGAATGTGAAAAATGGCAAACCTGAATGTCCATCGTCAAGTTTACAGCGGAATAATAGCTTGTTAGCTCATTGAAGGGACGATTAATGTGAGGAGAAAGAAATTTCAGAGCGACCACTGAGCATTCTTTCGTTGAATTTTTCGGCTCAGATATTAAATTCCCATATCTTCACCTTCAAATTTTCAAAATGCATACCAAACGTCTATTTATTACTCTTGCATTTATTGTGTGCATATAGTATACTTTATTAAATTTTCGTACTCTTGCAATTAGGTCATTTAATTGTAATTATTGGATTGATCTAATTAATAAGAAATTTTTATTATTTGATGGATAAAATGATTTATTGTAACTAATTAGGACGAGTAAAAAAATTCTATTGCCAGTTATCTCAACTGCGTTGCATCTTTCACCGATGCCTGCTAATCGCTCTAGAAATAAAAAGTTGAAAATTGACTATTAATTCTCAGCATTTATCGGAAAAGCTGTTTTTAAATTGTTGAATTCAAAAATTTATCAATTGATTTTGAATATATTACAAAAATTTAGGAGATGAATATACTTTCGAAATTTTTAAACATCAGTTAACTGCTGCTCTCGTCTATTTCACTGTTACATTTTCATGAATACAGCTAATTTGTGTATTTTCTTTCCCGATGTTCCATTTGTTATCATTCCGCACGTAGGATTCATGAAATTTTATGCATTCCAACAATTATTCAATTATTTCTTCCTCAGAAACTGACCGTTGTCATTCTTTCACTTATATTCCAGCGCCTTTTTTCTTTCTGGAACATTCAGACTAAGAGGTAAAGTTAAGGCTCAAGCCTCAATTTTCCATTGCATTTTTGTTTTCTCAAGTTATTCAACTTCATCAAACAATTTTATTCCTGTTATTACACTTTTGAAAATTGCGCGACAAGTGGTTTTAGTGGAATTTGAATGTTTTCACACATTACTATTACTCTAGAGATCGATCGTCCACAGATTATTGTTACAAAACTGCTTTTTCCGTTTTCTTACGCGCTCATCTTTAATACAGAAAACGAAAATAGAATGAAAGGTGATTTTTTTTAATTATCGCTCTTATCATTATCACACTCAGTTCGATTGCCTTTGTTAAATAAAGTTATACTTCACTTTTCTCATTCTTTTTCACTGCTATTAAAAAACGAATAGTTTGTTTCACTTCCTAAAATATCGAAGAGGGATTAGATTAGAAGGGGAAGGCAAAGGTCACCAAATGATAACATGCACTAATAATGAAGAGTCTTTCTCTCCCTCGCACAAAAAAAATTTTCTTACCCGTCTTTTCACTCCCTCACTAGCGATCTATGGATGACCTGAATCGCCTGATTATCCAGCTTTATTCCCTCTCTCCTCTTCTTTATTCGTCTGCTCCAATCTCTCTCTCTCTCAAACTTTTTCCATTACTTTTCTCTCTTTTATCCCTGGACTTTTTCGCAAATTGTTCAAACGGTAAACAATTTTTTGGCGGCCCTATATTTGACATATGCGTAAACAAGTTGCTGCGAAAAAGGGGAAAAGGTGTAAATATTTTAGAAAAAAAGCAAAAACGGTGGTAATGCGACATTGATAAAAGGATTAACTTTTAACAAGAACGGTTAGCTTTTTGAAGGATTCAATCTACGCTTATCACAAATGCCAAAGATGGATCATCAACGTAGCACAGCTACCGATAATAGCGAAGTGAACCTTCCAATGAATATGATTATAATATCAATTGTTTAACTCAGGTGTTAAGGTGATAGGGAACGTGAAAGTCTAACTCGCTATTGTTGCGACCTTAACGTAGGTGGCTTTCAACACTTGATGTTGTCACCACAAGGAGGATCAGTGAAAATTAGCCCTCCTTAAATTGATAATTATAAAATTTTTTCCCTTCTTTCTACTTTACTTGTTTGGCTAAAAATTCATTCATTCCATTATGCTGATTTTCTCTGTTGGGATAAAAATCTTAATTTGTAATGAATTTGCTACGTTAACTCATTTTGGACTTTGTCATGTGGTGACTGATTTCTAACAGAAAATATATGCCAATTTAAGAGACAACCCTGTAATGGTAATTTGCACTAATCCGTTGTATTTCCTTTACTCAGAGCGTGATATTCAGAAAGGAATTTATTTTCCGAATCGAATGACCATTGTATGTGAGGAATTATGGAGAGTGATAGAGACAGAGAATATTCCGTCGCTGTTGTGCAACACCGCGATGCACCTATTAGTAAACAATATTTTGGCGGCAGGGTCAAAAGGGCATTTACTCAGCAGTAAACAGCCCTTGCACCCCGCCTCAATCTGTAAAACAGAAAAGAAATGGCAAGAAATTTTTAGCAATGCAAAAAGGTACTTCTCGGTCCTTATTTTTTCTCAAAATTAAAATTTTTGACAAATGGCAAGTTTTTTGTGCCTTAAAATTAATTTAATTTAAAATTCTGTTTGAGTATGCAGTAAGTTTAGAATGAAGAATGAGAGAGCAAATAGCAGCATATTTTCTTGTATTCCTTAAGTACAAGCATAAAATATAAAAATTGGGACAGACATGACAAGAGGTCATCTAAAAAGAACAAAAAAGGATGAGAGTAATTATGAAAGAGAAAATAATGCATAGAATAAAGCAATCCACAAATTCGGAAAAGTCCATTTTTCAATTCTCATTCCGAAATATCCTGCAAAATAATTGAAAATTTTAATGTTTTAGCTGAAGAATGAGTAAAATTATCGAACTACTTTCAAACATTTTGCCTTATTTGCTAAATGGGATGACTGGAGAACAAAATGCAGAAGTTGCTTCGTTCTTAATGCTTGCTAGCTAATGAGTGCCGGAAACCAAAAATAACATATCATTGCGAATTAGTTCCATCTGATACTGCGTTATTTGAGGGCATTTTCATGCATTTATTGAATTTTGCTTTGCACTTCTCCCGTTTAATCGCTACATTCGATGTGAAACAATTTACAGGTAAATTTCAAGATCGCTTTAGAGTGATTATTAGTTACAGAGAAGAAAGATGATTGGTTGGGAGGAAGATGCACTGCTCCGCCCTGTTGATCCATTGACCGACAGATCGGATCCAATCGAGTAGTTGGAGGCCGTGCTTACCATGGCGCCTCTTTTCGGCAACGCCCTCAAATTTCTCCATAAAAGGACCGCACTCCCATACGTAAGCCAGTCAATTTGTCAATTCTCAACCGTTCTTCACTCTCCGCTCCTCTTGTTGGCTTAGGAGTCCTAGGAGCAGAAGCAGCAGCTGTATTGGCTGTGATATGTTGTCTGGTTGTTCCTCACATCACAGGCCCAATGCAGCCAGCTGCATTTGTGCCCTTCTCGAAGTCCCGAAATGTCCCAAATACCTTCTGTAGCGGAAACTCCTGGTGAGATCTATGTCCATACGGTACAACGTTTCACGGTAGAGCTTTGAGACAACGTATTGCTCACCGGAGACATTGTTCCGCATTGGCACAGTTACCGTTCCTATCCGTCATCTCAAATTCCTATATCTTCAAATTTAATTGGTTGATGATGGTGAGGTTCACCTCAGTCTACTTCTCATTTCATGAAAAGTCTGTTTTGGATGTCAGGGGATTGTGATAGCAGAATAAGTAAGTGTCGCGCAACGGACGATCAAACTGGGCAAAACTGCAATGGCCAAATAAAAATACTTTGCAATCGAAATTACATATGCGAGAAATTACTGGTCAAACTGATGTATTCGAACACAAATTGGGGTGCTGTGAAATTCATTGGTACTGGACAAGCTGTAGAGGAAAACAGGTACAGCGGTAGTCGAGGTTTTGCGTTATCGTCTCCTCTACTGGTAATCGCATAGGTAATGCTGAGTCCAATTTTTCTTTTCTGCGAACTAGTCTTAGCTTGAATTTAAATATAACAAGGTAAAAGTAATCATACATGAAAAAAAAGAGGAGGATGAGGCGTCACCGAAAGAGCATGAAGAGAAGATACCATTAAAGATGTCAGATGTATATTCCGGTATTGAAATTTTATTAGTTATTAGAAGAAACTTGAAAATACATAGGTTTCTGAATGAAATGAAAAAGTTTCTGAATAAAGGGAAGCGAGAGTTTTCAATTAATTATATTTCATGTTGGACACGAAATACCGGGTGATTTCAAATCTAACTTTCTTATTCGCATTACTTCCAATATGATTAACTTGAACTGGTGTTTCAGATATCAAGTAGAATAATTTCTTCTATTTCCTTGCAAAATCTTTTCTGTGAAAAGCAGTGGGATTAATATTTTGACTTTGGTTGCAAATATGTTAGCGATCTTTATATAATTAGTTGTATGTAACTGATTATGGAAGCCTTCATGCACCTTCTACTAACATAATTGCTACGTTTTGGAATAATTGTAATCAGATAGAATTTGGGAGTAGACTATTTTACAGAAAAATCGATGAAGATGAGGTTGCAATGGGGAAGAGCAATTAATCTTGAAGAATCACTTAGCAAAGTATGGGAAAATTTTTTTGAACAACGCAGGTGCTCTTATTATCAGCATCAATCACTAAGCATTCAATTCAGTTTGGACGATCAAAGTCTTCTTATTTAATTATATAGTATTTGCACGTCTTCTACGTTTCTTGAACACAAGGTTAAGCAGCTCAATTTACTCATATTTTGACCTTTTTCTTCTTATTTATGGTTTTGTTGAATCACTCAATAACTCAGGTGTTAATGCAATTATTTAAATGATCCCTGCAATGAGCAGTAATCCGATTTTCATAAAGGGATTTGAACTGTTATTAAATAAGTATCCTTAACAACTTATATTTGCAATATCCATCAACAACTCGCTGATTTCAAGATTTCAGTCCAATATCGGTGAAATGAGTAAAATTCTTCTCTAAAGGACGACGTCATGTTTTGAGACATATGTTTTGAATCACTTTATGTCTCACGTTTTGCACCTCTGTGTGGTCAATGAAAGAGCCACGACGAAACAACAAGAGAGGCGTTGATTGTGCATTATTGCTTTAGATATTACTATCCTAAGACTGAACTTCTTGAATGTAATAGTTAGAGGGTCATTCAATATTTCCAATGGCCCCCACACCATCGTGCTGCCGGTATCTGAGTCACCTTCCCAAATGTTTCCTCTCTTGTCACATTCCAGAAGTGATATAATAACAGTTCGATAGATTGTTCCGTACTTTATATCTCACTCGTCACAGCTCATGTTGCAAGTTGTACTTGAATCCAAAATTGCTTCCTATGCAAGACTAAATATTGCTGAAATAGAATTCTTACTTTAATACATTACCATTGCACACACAAAAAGGTATACAGTCCTTCTGCAAATTCTCACAACGTCTGTCATTTTCCGCTATGTAACAGCAGTTCATATTACTGCAGTAACAGCAGTTCATATTACAGTTCATATTACATGGTTGCACTGGACGTAATTAAAATAGCTACTGGTAGTACTATTCCTTTTAATGAATCTAAGTGATTCATAACTTTTCTAAAAGGGTAATGTGAAATGCTCGAGTCAGCAATGTTAGTTAAGCGATTAGAGGCCGCTAAATATTGCTAAAACAATTCTGCACAAATAGTCTCTTGACATATCAAAACATAGATGTTGAAACTGGAATGCTGAAAAAAATGACTATTATATTCATGTTGTAGCGTTCAATGCATTTGCACAGCGCTGACTCCTACCCCCAACATTTTTGCAAACAATCACACAAGCCGAAGAAAGCGAGTAAAATAATCGTGCTTCCGTCCGAACTCTTAAGCGCTAACCGGAAACTTCCGTTTTTCAAAATTGAACGCAATTGCCATTCTCATCAAATTACGTCATAATTTAGTTGACAAAATGAAATATTTTTATTTGAAAATATACACTTAAAATGCAAGAATTTTATTCTTAGAAATGCAATATATTCGTCTCGATAACTGAAAAACGAGGTAACTTATCATGGCAGCCAACACGATCGAATAAATTTTTTACTTGCCAATGTAGAATTATGCAAAATGATTTGCATCCTGGCATATTGATTTGTAAATACTAAAATAAACGATGCTCTAAGAGAAATTTCAAGTATAACGGCTTTAATTGGGGGCATTTTTACGCACTTATTGAATTTTGCTTTGCACTTCTCCCATTTAATCGCTACATTCGATGTGAAACAATCTACAGGTAAATTTCAAGATCGCTTTAGAGTGATTATTAGTTACAGAGAAGAAAGATGATTGGTTGGGAAGAAGATGCACTGCTCCGCCCTGTTGATCCATTGACCGACAGATCGGATCCAATCGAGTAGTTGGAGGCCGTGCTTACCATGGCGCCTCTTTTCGGCAACGCCCTAAAATTTCTCCATAAAAGGACCGCACTCCCATACGTAAGCCAGTCAATTTGTCAACTCTCAATCGTTCTGAACTCTCCGCTTCTCTTGTTGGCTTAGGAGTCCTGAGAGTAGAAGCAGCAGCTGTATTGGCTGTGATATGTTGTCTGGTTGTTCCTCACATCACAGACCCAATGCAGCCAGCTGCGTTTGTGCCGTTCTCGAAGTCCCGAAATGTCCCGAATACCTTCTGTAGCAGGAACTCCTGGTGAGATCTATGCCCATACGGTACAACGTTTCACGGTAGAGCTTTGAGATAATGTATTGCTCACCGGAGACATTGTTCCGCATTGGCGTAGTGTCATTCCTTCTTGCCACACCATATCTGCCTCATTTCTTATTCCCTGGTAGTAGCGCAATTCATTGTAATCCTATAATTCCTGACTTCATAGTTGTTTTGAATATCGCAGAATCACTGCTCACAAAATGTCAATGTGACACAACACTGATCGCAATGAATAAGACTGTATTAACCGAACAAATGCATTCCATATTGGGAAGTTACTCAGTGAAATTAACAAATTGGAACATAAGAGGAAGGTAGTATGGAAGGAATTGCTCAGTTTAACGCGCTTTCCAGATTTCATTGGTAGTTGAATACACAGTAGAGGCAATTCAGAATAATGGGAGTTATCCTTCATTTCTGGCTTTTACTGGTCATCGAACATGTATAACACTCAAATGATAGTTCGGTTCTATAAACTAACCCTTATTTACTTTATTGATGCCTGTTGGTCTTCCAATCGCCAGATATAGTCGAAATGAGCGCAGAAGCAGACGACTGTAATTAAAACTTTTGAATATAGGAATAGGTCATTCAATTTGTTAGATCTTGCTGCAATAAAAAATTTTAGAATGTAATTCATGCAGCAAATTCTGTCTTTCAGCAAAAATATTGTAATGTTTTTACTGCTGTGTGACGAGAAGTGATATAGTATCAATTATTAGAACGCAAGTAAAAAATTTATAGACTATTGTACTTGATGATTTACTCGGTTTAAGGAATTTTAAACCGAGTAAATCAATGATATTAATAGTACTTTTATGCCATTGATATTATCGATTTACTTTTTTTAATTTACAACTTTTTGGGCAAAAAATTTTTTCTTATTATTTTGATACCAAACGAACTTAATGATGTACGTTAAATAACTTAAATACAAATTCAACTTTTTTCATTAAGGTTTTAATGGACGATAAGATTTTGATATTTTAGCAGACGCACAATTGCATATTTATTTCGAGATTTATAATTCCCATTCATTTTATGTTCGGACTTCAATCAAATAATTTACCGATGTGACCAAAGCGGAAATTAATCAATAGAAAGGGGGAGATTTAGATGAAAGACCTTTCCCCTATAAGTTTTTGTATGATTACATATGTTTCTACTCCATATGGTATTTAGTGTTACTGTTATCAATAATTAAATACATGTTTTTATGACCTTATGTTCGTTCAGGTTTACGAAACTTTTCAACTTACGAAAATATTCGTTAAATTGAAAATGCTGGACCACATTCTCATTGCCAAAAAATTATTCCTATTATTTCATATTTACGTTATATTTCAAAACTGTGTGTATTATAATTTCCGCTTTCGTTGCAAATGATTTAGTTAGATATTAGGATTTCAAATATTAATCGTTGGTTGTATAAAAATAATCAAATTTTGAGGTTCACTTCAAGAAAAGAGGTCACACTAAATAGCTCTATGTACTTGTTGCATAACAACAAGTTGGTTTTCCTACTCTCACTGGCAGTTAAAACGATATCTCCCAGTTTTATATGAATAAAATATATTGCAGTTGAAATTTGTAAAACGCTGCAGATCATCTATTTTCTCTAAAATTATTTTTGATTTTCAACACTTAAGCAAAAAGAAGTTTGTTATTAATCAATTGATTTGTACAAAAAAGCACACAATTAAATAAGCAAATAAAAACAGGTGAAGGCGAAATTATAAAGGATTCGAGTTAATCAGCTACACTGTTGTAAAACTATAACAGAACATGTGCAAAAATGTCGCGGACAAAAGATCTAGAACTAGACCAATGCAGGAACAAAATCCTTAAAAAGATTCTGCTATAAATTAAAATTTAAAAACCGCGGATAAATCATGGGAAATAATTTCAACGATTAAAAAGCAATGACTAGCTTTTTCAACATTTCTTGTTGCAATTTCGAGTACAGTTATTCAAAAGACTTGATAACCGAAATCAAGATTCACCATGTTTTGATATTAAATATAAATTGATAACGTTCTAAAGTAATTGTTCAAAACGTCTTCACTTCCAGGTTATTGTTTTAAATTCTTCCTAGTTATTCGATTCTTGATGTGACAGCTTTAATTGGGGGCATTTTTGCGCACTTGTTGAATTTTGCTTTGCACTTCTCCCGTTTAATCGTTCCATTCGATGTGAAACAATTTACAGGTAAATTTCAAGATCTCTTTAGAGTGATTATTAGTTATAGAGAAGAAAGATGATTGGTTGGGAGGAAGATGCACTATTCCGCCCTGTTGATCCGTTTACCGACAGATTGGATCCAATCGAGTAGCTGGAGGCCGTGCTTACCATGGCGCCTCTTTTCGACAACGCCCTCAAATTTCTCCATAAAAGGACCGCACTCCCATACGTAAGCCAGTCAATTTGTCCTAGGAGCAGAAGCAGCAGCTGTATTGGCTGTGATATGTTGTCTGCTTGTTCCTCACAACATAGGCTCAATGCAGCTAGCTGCATTTGTGCCATTCCGGAGATTCAGTATAGTCCCGAAGTAGAAACTCTCGTTAGAGCGTGTGTCCGTTCGGACAGTCTCTAGAAACTGAAGAAATTGTTTTGTAGTGTCATTGGTGGTCCTCTAACGTCCTGAGATTTTCCAAACTTAGTAAATTAGCATTATTCAAGTAAATGCCTGAATTTTTGAAATGGGAAAAAGTAACTGACGGCAGTTGCTGCATTGGCTGCAGTATGTTGTTGTTAATTATTTTGCTAATGTAGCATATGAATTATTATGTAGCATACTGTGTCGTGCCCTGCCACACCAAATATTATGGGAAGTTTTTTGAATGGTGTTGCATCAATGAAAGTAGTGTAATCTAATAGACTTGAGTAATGCTGCATCGACTGAACTAAATCTGTTAGCGATTTTCATGTCCTTATGTACGTCACTGCCTTAAACCATCACTCCCATGAAAACAGTACTGATTGCATTTTCTGTATTCTCTGCTTGTCACTTTTACAATTTTGAAGAGCTTCCAATCTTCTCGTCGCCGTTGTCCTGCGATTTCCTTCCAGGAAGGCTCCCCTTTATGCGTGACCAGTGACAAAAGATTCCGTCGTTGTAATAAAGAAAGCAGTGAAAACGGAACTGTGATGGCAGTTGTATCATCTGCGTTATGATGTTAAATTGTATCGCATAACACAGACCGATACAGCTGCTACGCTATCATTCCTCCACCCCTTCAGCAAAGCTATTAAAACAAAAAAGTCGCGTAGCTACCCCAAAAAGTTGAGAAATGAATTAAACAAAGCAAATAATAAAAAAATTCAAAAAACCAACAAAAAACAGACTTAAAAAATATTCTAGGCTGTTGATGCCTAGACACCAAAAATTATAAAAGCTATTAAGAAATCTAAAACCACTAAATTTGAATAACTCTGTCAACGGTTGATAGAAAAAGCTAGTCGTAGCAATGTCAATCATGAAAATCTTCCTAGCAGGCATCATGTCGTCCCTAAAAAAGGCTTTACGATGATGAGCTTATTTTTGTTCTTTTTTCTCCTCAATGTTTGCCGTCGAGCTCTTCTCTTCTGGCTGATGTTCCTGCTATCTCAATCACCGTATTCATTAATTATAATGTTTGCTGGAATGAAACTAAGCGTCGTCGTATCTCACAGTCGTCATTTTCAGAGCAATGTTAGTCAATGGATTTGCCTTTCTGTTACTGCAACACCATCACATTGTCCAGGCAGTGTCACATTCAGTACGCGTTAGCAGATAATTGTCGCTAAGTGGATGATCAGTTGGGATTATTTTCACTTCCTTCTTCAAAACCTTTATTGTTTGTGCGGCGTGAAAAGAAGAGGGGGCGAGGGGAGAAAATGATGGGGGTAATTAACATGAAAGATCATCACTAATATGAATTGTTTCTTTCCTTCTTGCCTATGGCATAGTGCATAAGAACTATAATTGTTATTTGCATCCTTCTGTACGTGTTCACACCACACCTTTCTGTTCTCTAGGCCTTAATTTATTCCCTTAACTCTGTGTAATCGATAACACTTACTAATTTCTTCCATACAGAGGAGGCTTGATCTTTTCAACGGATACGGTAGTGCAGTTCTATTATTCGCTTGTTATTGCAAAAGATCAAAGTACGTAAGTTATTAACAATAATAATGAAAGAGCATTGTAAGTGACGCATTCAACAGTGGATGGCGTTGTCATAAATTATCAAAGCATTAAAGGAAAGGCAAAAATAAAGATTGCAGACCAAGTTGGAACTATTCCGAAACAACACGCCTTTGTCAAACTGTTAGGGATACATTTCTTCATATTTTCATAATAGCAATGACATTCAGGAATCGATCAGTTTCAGCGTATAATTTAAGCTAAATTTTTTACTAGCAATCAAATCGAATGCTTTTTGTCTTTAAATGATTTATCTAACCCATCATTTTCTCTCTTCGCCCCCTCTTCTTTTCACGCCGCACAAACAATAAAGGTTTTGAAGAAGGAAGTGAAAATAATCCCAACTGATCATCCACTTAGCGACAATTATCTGCTAACGCGTACTGAATGTGACACTGCCTGGACAATGTGATGGTGTTGCAGTAACAGAAAGGCAAATCCATTGACTAACATTGCTCTGAAAATGACGACTGTGAGATACGACGACGCTTAGTTTCATTCCAGCAAACATTATAATTAATGAATACGGTGATTGAGATAGCAGGAACATCAGCCAGAAGAGAAGAGCTCGACGGCAAACATTGAGGAGAAAAAAGAACAAAAATAAGCTCATCATCGTAAAGCCTTTTTTAGGGACGACATGATGCCTGCTAGGAAGATTTTCATGATTGACATTGCTATGGTAAGAGAAAAATAAGGATGGATGAGAAAGAAATCTGCTGTTCGAGAGATTTGGAACTTATGATGATTGATTTATAGACAATTAAATGACCTAAATCTGCTTGCCATTATTTTCTTAAACGTTTGATTATCAAACCAATATGTGTAGGCTGATTTTTCAGTGTAGAAATGCACTGAACGAACTAGATTTTGTTATTTTTCTGATATCTCTACGAATTAATACGTGCATTTTACATCACATATGAAATCAATGAGAAGTGATGGAATCAAATTGTGCGTGGATAGTGACTCTTAAATTGAAAAATTTGCGTCAAATTTAAATTTTAGGTATTCTTCTTTTACTATAATTCTCGCTAGATAGCAAAACCATAATAAATTTTTCATCATGCATCATGATATCGTAGACGTGAAATACTACTTCGTGAATATGACGCTTGGAAAGTGGACATTTTATTGCGATATTTTTGAAACTGACCTTGGATATTCGCTAAAAATCAGCTAAAAAGCTCTTTTTGATTCTCATCGATATCGCCTCTCACAAACCTTCTTTCCTTTCTGCTTTTCCCATACCTTTAAAAGAATTAATTATTGGGCTTGCAAGGCATTTGTCTCCTTTCTGCTTTCTGCTAAAGAAATAATCCTTGAGAAATATCATCCTTTGTGAAAGTGTCATCAAAACGAAACATAGCAGCAGAAGTCCAATTGCAATGCGACATCGTCATCATGTAGACTAGTACTGCTTCTGAAAAAGCAACGTTCTCTTAGGGTGCTGTTCTTAATAGAGCCGCAAAGCGGCAGATTTTCAATTTTCTTTCAAAGGTACTACAAATCGCCTCAATAAGTAATTTAGTCTGATCGGCATCAATCTCTCTGAAAATAATAAACTATGGTATGGTCCAAAAAAATTACTTCAGCCCAAACTTGATGAAATTTTTTGTATCCAACAACATTAAAGTGACCCTAACTCGATGTGATCCTGAGTGAATACCATGTTGAATAATAAATGAAAATCTTTATGACCAAGTAAACACCCAGCATTGCTTCCCTTGATCCTCTGAATTCAGAAATTCCGTTGCATATTGCAATGTGACGACTAGTATTGTAGGCTCATATTAGTTAATATTTTCCCAACTTTTTCCTTTATGTTTCTGCAAATTCCTTTCCTTATTATGTAAGACTTTATGAAATCTAAATTCATTTACCAACTGAAATCACTAGGCAACGGCGAAGAAGAAATGTACAGGTGAAATTAAGAGTCAGTATTTCATATCTGTGGATGAGGAGCAGATATCTTCAGTTGATTCCATCAGTGGTGAACAACCCTTTCTGTCTTGGTTATTGGAGCTCGAAGCAAACACGCAAATGTAGCTAGCTAACTGCCTGCCTTCATTACCTTTCATGACAGTAGTGCTAGCAGTTATCTTTACTTCCAGATAGCCTGGGCGTGAATCTGAATCGCTTCCACTTGGAACACTGACTTCGGTAAGCACTTATTGCAAACTTCAACCGTAAACCATTGTTCCTCGTGGCTTGACTTCTCAATAGTGCTTGGGTTTTGCAGAGTAGTTGCTAGTTGAATTAGAAATAGTCGCCGCCTCAACATGTTCCTGGCCATGCGAGGATGGATCTCGGGAGGAATGGCCTGCGAAGTCGTAGCGGATATAACCGCGTCGGCTCATTCCCCTGCGTGGAAGGACAGACCGCAGCGCTGTGACTTCATCTCAACAGTGCTTTTTCACACGGAGATGTGACGCTGTTGAATTGAATTGAACATTCTGTCCCGCCTTCGCTCATCCTATTGGTTCAAATCTACCGTCCACTTTCCTCTTTCAGAGGGCGGCGACGAGCAAACATCATCTCATCTACCATAATGGGAAATCATTCTTTCAATTTATATCTGCTACAATTTACCTATTTTTTCTTACATACGCATACGCGATCATTCTTTATTCAGCAACATATGAATTGCTTAAAGATGGAAGAGTTTAAGGTACCATACTCCATTCAGACTTTCATCATTGGAAAGAACAGTTTTGTGATAAGGATGTAGATGTGTGTGTGTGTGTGTGTGTGTGTGTGTGTGTGTGTGTGTGTGTGTGTGTGTGTGTGTGTGTGTGTGTGTGTGTGTGTGTGTGTGTGTGTAATAATTTTATTGGGTTGATATTTGCACACAAGCAGTCACGAGCATTTAGTGGGACTGCTTCCCTTAATATTATTATTCAACTCTGCTACAAACGTTTTTGTGCATATTGCAGCAACAATTTTACTTAGTGATAACTAATAAATTATTCTTCATCTTCTACAAGTAAAATTTGCATACAACTGAATTCCTTTAAAACGCCCCAATATATTCCATTCCTAATCTATAACGCAAAAGTGTATTTGCTTTTCTAAAACTTAGCTGCACTATCTGTGAAATCTGAGGCTTTCAATAGAAAATTTATTCGGTAAATAATATTCAATAAAAGAAATTTGTAACTTCATTTCAGATATTTGGCTTATAAATTAGTCTTTATAAATTTAATGGAAAAGAAATTTGTGAATTTTGCAAATTTTATCGTTTCATTTTTGCAATTTGCGAGCATAATCACAGCTGTAAGACTTTTATTGTTTCTAAAACTAATGAATTATTCCAAATTTTAGTCATAAAATTTCTACCAAAATATTTGCTTCTGCTTCTACCCCCTTTAAAGAAATACCAGTAAGCCACAAAATTATGAATTAGGAACAGCATCACGAAAGCTAATTCATTGTATACTCGTCGTCATAATCTTTCCAAGATGATCAGATTAGCACTGAAAAATTTTTTCTTGAAATGTTGCTTTTGAGTTTTGATTAACATAATTGGGTAATTAGCGGGTAGTACTTACAAATATGTAGGAAGAGAGAGAGAGAGGGCAAATCTAGATTGATGCTGTTGACATTCAATGATGGATTCTTTATAATTTATTGGGAATAGAGTGACCTGAATCTGCTTGTCAGTTTTTTCTGCTCTTCATTTAGAAGGTCGGCAGTTGAAGTAAGGACATACATGAAGTAATTGATTTTTTAATGAAGGGAACAGTAATGGAAAGATTATTAGATTCATATTCGTCTACTCAAAAGCAAAGTTACTTTTTGCAGATCGATGATTCCAGGAGTTTCTATCAGATCACTTTCTCCCTCCCAAAAGGATTATGTGAGAGAAGGTTGTCGAACTAAAAAAAAAAGGAAACAGAGAAGAGGAAAAATTAAAAAGAGAGAAAAGTGAGCAAATTCTAGGGAGGGAGAAGAGAAAAAGGAAATGACCGTGTTGTATTGTGCAATTTCTTTTCTAATTATGCATTTAATGTGTAAGTTTACGTATTACTGTGGGCCAAAAATACAAAGTGGTACTGTCTTAAAAGTTAAGAGACGTTTGCTTTTGCTCTTTCACCTTTTGGATAGTACCCTTCTGCTCCTACAAAGCATAGTAGCCAATAGTTATACCAACGTTGAATGCAATAATACTTATTATCATTGCGCCAACGTAGATTATGATAATCAATTTCTTCGACGTCTCCTTCACCTTTCCTTCTGGAAGCTTATTCATGTTACTTCAAATAATGTTTATTTTCGCTTTTTCCTAATGCTTTTGATGAGTTTACAAGTGGAGAATACCTGCAGTTATATTGTATTATACGTAAGAAGGTCTCATTTCTTTGAATTTGCAGATAATGCGAAAAGTAAAGTGCAAACATTACGCTGGGCAACGTACCATCTTTTTTTGCACGTACTAAGTGTAATGTTACTTGAATGACGTATCACTATTTGTGTTTTATCTTACAAACAAGCTCGTTAATGTTAATAGTTGCATTTTTATAAAATAAAGAAAATGCCCACTTTCAGATGGGAACTTTTTGGCATCATGATCCGTAGTACTTTTTAGTAGGTCCACTTCTGGATCCAGCAAAGGCGTTACATCGACTACTGGTGACCCGGCGTGTAACACATCTGGTGCCGTTGATATCCCTCGGGTAGCATCATTTTTACATTTATTAAGCACTTCATACTTATCACCCATGGTCGCTGAATGAAAGGAAGAAAACGTGTCATCCGGCATTTATGACTACTTATTTGGACATTTCAATATGTTTTGTCAATTGTTGTATTTAAATAAATGAAGTAAAAATTGCCAATTTACGTATCCCACCAAAAACACCTGTTACAGACAGAAAAGGAATGAAAATAGGGCCTGCTGTCTTAAAGTCTTTAGGGAATGGACAATTCGGATATCCCGTGACTTCCCCTTTCATGCCTGCTGTTCCTCGAAAAGTACCAGCGGTATGCGCAACGTATCCATTGGATGGAGTAGCGCGACCGATTTCATCTAAAAGGCAATTTGGAAGGGAGCATTGCTCTAACGGACGGAAAGAGTGACATTGCAGGGCACAATGAATCGCAGTACTTCACTGGTTACGTTGATTTATAAAATATTAGAGGACCAACATCTTCTGCTACCTTACAGCAGTGCAAATATAAGTGGAACTGGAGGAAAAGCTAAATTTGTATCTTTTATAGATGTGTTAGCCAATGCATGCAAATGTTCACGTTTCTTTTTGCTAACATTTCAACCAGCGATACGCTTGAATTGCATCTCTTTGATTCTTTATTCTATAACCGATGTACGTCTACGGCTCAAAGGAAAATAAGCCTTGCTGGAGATGTTGAGGAAAGTCCAAGCAGTGCAGCAATTCAATCCAATCATTTGTGGCTTCTACAATCCTCACAATTTAAGTCCCTCGTCCATCCCTGTTTCACCACTCGTGACACACTTGCATTAAACGGTTGAGTCATTCATTCCTCCACCCTGTTTTACTGGTGTCCTGCGTGATGCTCGAGACTGGGAGATTTTCCTTGGTTACAGTGAATCGTTGTGAGAGGAGAAGCAGTCGCCTTAACTGGGAAGGAGATAAGGGTTGGTTGGATAAGAGTTAAAGGAATAATTGCGAAATATTGCCGTGGTTGGCAGGAGAAAAGAACAGAAAAACTGTGTCGTAACGAAGAGATGATGATAGAGACGGTAGGAAGGGTGCGAAATAATGCCGCGGTGGACCAGCACGAGGACCGGTTTATCCCACTGAAAATTTGTAGGTCGGTTACGAGTTACAGCACAGCCCTTACTCTTGATGGCATTGCATGAAACTTTTTCAGGCCTTACGTGGGAATGAAATATCCAAGCGTATCATTAAGTTGGAAGCACGAAGAAACATTGCAGCTTTTCGAACTTATGGAAACGGAGGATGACTGGTAATTTTTTGCTACATATTGTACAGCAGAAGGGGTACGTACGCAAGTAACAGTGGACGTATGTGGGGATTTTACGCTGTTTGTAGCAGCATCTTGTAGAAAATGCATTCTCCTGTCTCCTAACAGCCCTGCTCACAAATGTTTTGGAGTGGTATATTTATTCGCAAGAGTAGTGTTATCAGGATTCATTCTCGCTGTATACTGTTCAGATATGTTTTGTTAACGAACAGCATTGTGGCGGTAACAATTGCAGTCACCAATATGTTGAATTTCGTGAATATTTCCTAAATTAATTTTTCATAAGTTTTAGAAATTATATGATTGGAAAAATTATAGCTCATGAAGAAAAGACCAGTGGAGTTACTAATGTCTAAGAAAACCATATTGTGAAGTTATTTTCAGGCTTATACGCAGTAAGAAACTTGCAGAAATATTCGGAAACGAAAGACCGGCTGGGTTTTTTGCCGAAAAAGTAGGAATTCTGTAAATTAAGAGATCCTTTTTTTCTATTTAGTATTATTTGGTATGGGAAAGTAAGAATTACTGTTCTCAGCAATGTAGATTAGCCATTTCGTTGGGGTTTGCAGTACCAAATTGGAGTGACATTGTTTCACGCAACAACTCTTTTACTCCAGTTCAGAGATTTTTATTCCAAATGTCATAATTTGGAGTTTTTGATTATGAAATTTTGGGACATATTTCTTTCCACTGAATTGAAGATCACCATTAAGTTCGTCTCTTTCGCATTATTCCTAAAGATTCATGCTTTAGTTGTGTAAGGATGAGTTTGAACGTGTTATGTCGAGTGGCCATCCGGAGCATTTCCTACGAAAACCAGGTGAACGGTATTCCCGAAGGGAACTCATTCATGCTTGGACAATTTATTTAAAAAAAGAAGTAAGTCTTCATTATACTTTTTTGATTTAAATAGATTGTTAACTTTTCTTATCCATATTAGTAAGGTAACTTCTCAAAAAATTCTATCTCAGATTTCTACGGTTGGCTGGATTTTGGGTATTAAGAAAAAAATTAAACAACGCATCTTCGTAAACAAAAAAAGCATCCAACCTATACTGCAGTCCTTTTCAAAAAGAAACAAATGTTAGCTTTATTTTAGTAATGGTATTAAAGATTGAAATGGAAGAGGAACAAAAAGAAATATTTTTCTATATCCTAAAACATTATATTAATTTAAATATGTTTCCTTAAATAATTCTTGTCACTTTCACACATCTAAAAGTAATATCTACCAATTCACTTATTAATCCGTCATGCCGAGGTCCTACTATAAAATATGTCCCATTCATTTATCGAGTTACTCGTTTATTTCAGCACTTTATGGATATCAGTATTTTATTTTTATATTGCAGTTAAAAATCAAGAAAGTGCGGGAAGAAGAGCTGCTTCTGGTAAAATTACGTCAGAAAGCGGATCTTTTTAATCGGTTATTCGCAGCTGATAGCGATTTGACAGACAAGGAAATAGAAAAATTACTGGAGGAAGCTCGTGAAGAAGATAATATGGTATGTCTTAGTGGAGCTGTGTACAAGATTACTGCATACTCAAGATAATTCTTCCTTCAAATTTTAGCAAAGTTGCGTTCTTTGAAAATAATTCTGAAGAATTTTTGAAAATAATTCTCAAAATTGAAAATCTGAAGATAATTCTCAAAATCTGTTAAAATGTGGCAAAAATTTTGCAAGGGATTGAGGGGAAGTGCAAGGGAAGTGTGCATCTCAGATCATTTGTTTTTCAGCGTGATCAAGAAATCGTCCAAAAGGAAATTGAAATTGGTACTAAGAATTTGAAGGAATATCTAATTTTTCATGAAACAAACGTAAGTTGCATTTTGTTATATTCGATCGGAATGTTTGTAAACAAAAGTTAGTGATTCTTGTATTTAAATGAAAACTGTATGAGATTTCAGCCAGTTAAATATCCACAGTTGAAGATCATCATACCACCGTCTCATCCACCCCAATCGTCCACCAATGAGATGCCGTTTTCCCCAATTAAACCTCTTTTCGAAGGCCTTTCCTTTCAATCACAGATAACTTCGCAGACAAAAGCACCGTCTGTTGCAAATATTACTTCTGGATCTTCCTTATCCAGGAAGATTAGCAATCCACAATGTCGAAGTACTACGTCGGAAGAGTTGGCTGGCGGAACGATAGTGGGTGACGAAAAAATATTATCTGCTCCACTAAGATTACGAACACTATTAATTAGCTCATGGACGCAAGGGTCCGCGGAGAATAATGCATCGTCTTGTGAAAGTAGTAAGCACTTCAGTTTCCTCATTAGGTTTAATCAGAATTGGAATATCTCTTAAAGCCTTTGAAATACTATTGTAGACAATTTTAGAAATATTTCCGAAGCACATGTATTGCGGTTTTTTTTTGGCAAAGGAAAGCGGAAAAGCGCACTAAGGGAATTTGAGATATATTTATTGTTAGACATTATTAAAATCTTGTTCAGCTAAACTTCAAGTGAAAGGTATCGAGTATTTTTATCCACATTTTTAGACTTCGCTGAAAACTCCGAAAACCTAATACCGCAGTCAGAATCGAGTGACTTGGTTTTGAAGTCAACTTCGGAAAATAATACGAACGAAGTTCTAACTAGCACGTCGGGAACATCAAATGAGGTCTGTTGGGTTTAAATTGTCTATATGATCATAATCTCTTTTGGGTGTTATTATAAACTGATGTTCACAGTCTTCTGTTCTTTATTCACAGCTAGCTGTAATATTGTTCCATTTGAAATACCGAATATTTTTTTGAAGATTTATGACTACAACGAGCTCATTTTTGTCTTGCAATTCACTTTTTCCAGGCTAAGCTACTAAATATTACTATTACAAATGAAATTGAGGAAGGACTCAGTCCATCTGTGGAGGAACTGACTGAGAAGAAAGAAACGGTATCATTTTTTTCTTTAAATTTAATATAGTTATTAATCATATCATATTGTGTAATTGGTTATTAATTATTAGTTAAAATATAATATAGTATTACTAAACATAGTTATTAATGGAGTTTTAAGTATTATGCTTCGATTAATTAAGGTGCCATTCCGAAAGAAAATTGATCTGTTGCATATTTAACCGGTACTTTTTTCAGATGAAAACAAAACGAGCTCAAAAAGTTATTGCGCGGTCATTGGGTGACTCAGGTAATACGGATAATGAAATACCATTGGTAGTGCAACATGAGATTTCTTTAAGTATGCTTTATTCAAATCATTATTCAGATACAGTTATTTAAGCTTTCCTGAGTTCATGTTTTTTCATGCAGTGCATGGAGAGTTTTATAGAGAATGAGTTTTTATGTCATTTTTTCTAGGAAACCGTCGCTTTTCTGCTACTTCTACTAGTCCTCCGAAAATTACTAAGATGTCTGGTTTTACCAACAAAGAGGAGAAGAATGTTGCGGAAGAAGAGGAAGAAGAAGGAAAATTACGGTGAGGGTTTGATGTTCTTAGATGATTTAGATGACTGAATTTAGTCATAGTGATGTTGTGAACAAATGTTTAATTCGAGCTGAAAAATGGCTTGGTTGTTTCTTATCGCAAGTTGGGGAGAGAAGAATAGTGAAACAGCTGGTAAAATGGATACATTTATATCAGTCCTATAAGTGATTCAAGACTGCGAATTTAAATTATAGAGTGGCAATTATTGATTGTTAAAATATTTTTAGGCGATCAGAGAGATGTCATTCGAAGATTGATGTTGGCGCTAATGCATCTGCATTGCATGCGCAAACGGGAAGACGGAGACGGTCTGCAAAATTGGAGATTATCGGTAATGATGATGAAGTGAAGGCATCGCCTGCCAAACGACGGTATGAATTATAACTTTTTAGATCTAATATTAGTTTCAATTATCGAAGTTGAACATCATCTATAATTATGTATAATTAAGAATATCCATTACGAAAAGTGCAACTGTTTAATCACTGGAGTTAGTTGTTTATTTTTTTTAATAATCATTTCTAGACGGTTATCTAGCAGAGGTGTTGAAAGTGCTGAGAAAAAGGATATCAAAAATCAAATTGAAAGCAATATTGAGTTGCAATCGAGTCCAGAGCCTGAGAAAGAAGTTCATGTTTGTATAATTTATGTCCTTTTATTTTGATTCGTTTTCAAAAAAATAACAGAATGGACGTATATTTTTTGAAAAGAAGTAGTTATTAACCGTATCTCCATTCCTGGATCATAACACTTCTTTCTTTTTGACTAAAAGAGGACTGTTATGGTTTTGTCTTCTGTTTGAGTACATTTTTTTCCCTATTTTGTAGCTTTGCTGTTTCCCTCCATATTGCAAGTAGTGATAATATACTTTAAGGAAAAGCATATTTTGGAAGGAGAATCTGATGACGATAAAAAACTCGGTGAATTACGTACGAGGAGCCGTGCTTCGAAAGCGGTTATTGTTACTGATGAGAAGGGGAATAAGCCAGGTAGCAATTTGATTTCGATTTAAAGAACCTCCTTTTCTTGCAATTTTTGTTGAAACTTCAAAAATGAGTGTTAAAGTTATCATGAAACATGGCGTATTAAAGGAACTTTTATTACTATTTAATATCATAATTTTCTTAATAGAGTACTGTAGAATATTTTTGTTGTTTGGTAATATCTTTTTTAGGCGCATCTTCGGAAATTTCTCCAGCTCGGTCGCCGAAAAAAAGTACGATTGTAACACGTGCAAGCCGTCGGCAAACAAAAAGAGTATGATATTTAAGACATGATTTAATGTATAGTCAAAATGTTTGTACTATTATAATTGTGGTTATTATTTTAGATAAGGTCGCATGCTTAAGTTATTAAATATTATAATGCATATTAATATCCTGTTCGTATAGCTCCTTAACGGGAATTGTGTTAGTTCTAATTATTAAGTCTTAACTCACGTTTTACGTTCCGTCTGCTAATATCATCAATTTTTTATTCGCGTGGATGTCTTGACCATCACCATGCTAATCTTTTTTCTATTGCTGCTTGCTTGGTGAGAGCACAAGCTTTGAGTAGACTAGCAAACTGCGTTGTAGTAATAGTTTCTAATGATGAAGTTCATGTGTTTAAGAGTGGTTTGACTGACGGTGACGTAGAACAGAAAGCACTTATGGTTACTGCTTGGCGTATGGTGTCCAGTCATCGTCATGCTGCTATTTTTGCTCATCCTGTATCTGATCGAGATGCTCGAGGATACTCAAAAATCGTTAAAAGGTACCTTTATTTGTGTAACTAAACGGTTGATGACGTTTATGGAAAGGACTATTTTATTTTCACTTATTAAAATATCAATAAATTTAAATATAAACACTGATCTATAAACAACCAGCTATTGCTGATGAACCTGTTGGTATCACTGTATTAATGGTAATATTGTAAATGTTGAAAGAATTTCTCATTCCTGAAACCTATAATTATAAATTTTGGATTTTGAAAGCATTTTGAAAGAAGAAATTCCAGTCGTATGGACTTGGGTACGTTAAAGAAACAGTTAGATGGTGGTAATCTATCAGGAATGAGTGATTTCAAGCGAAATGTGCTGCTGATGTTTGCGAATGCAGTAATGTTCAATAGTACTGGTCACGACGTAAACTATTATGCGAAAGAGATGGCCGTTGATACGCTAAGCTCGCTTAAGGTGCTTATCTTTTTCTCCTGATGATTCTTGCTTACGAAATTAGTATGCAATAAATATGTGCCAGTCTTCTTATCCAGGATTTAATAATGCGGTCATTCGGAATTGCCCTCTTCTTGCACAGTTTTCAGTAAAATTATGTCGCAGTTAATCGACACTATGAAATTTTTCTCGTCCTTACTTGGCAATGTAATGGATATGTATAATATTTAAGTGCTCAAAAATTTCTCTTTACAGATGCTTCAGAAAGATGTGTTATTTGTTCGAGGTACCACACATATGACTCGTAGAAGTGCCGCTTTTGCGGCTGAAGAGGTTTGTTCGTATTTGATCTTTTCCATTAAGACTCGAACGATGAGAAATACTATTCATTTAAATTTTAATTGAATGGCATTTCTTATCGTTGCATCCACAATTTCGTAATTTTTATTCGTTTTGAAGTTGATGTATGTTCGAACTCCCACATTTCAAATTTAATAAGTCGTCAGGTATTACAGGCGAAATTTGAACGTTCGAGATTTTCAAGTCCACGTATTACTCCTGTAAATTCAGAGGAGCCTGGTAAGGAAAAAATATCTGGCAATGTTTCGCGAGAAACTAGTGAAGCTCCGAAAGCACCGCGCGTCGGAAGAGCCTCTAAGGAGTGATTTTATTACTGTCCAAATTTTTGCTTTCTGTATTGTTTAATTCTTCCTTGTATGATTAATTGTTGACATAATGCTTAACCCTCTAGTAATTTTTGCTATACAGCATATAATCTATTTCTTCTTTTCACTCTTAAACGGCACTTCTCTTCTTCTTCATAAATCTTGTTTTTTTCTGATTTCAAACTTGTTTCAGTCGTTCTTTGGAAAACGTGATTGATTAGTAAAAATAATCTTTATCATTTATATTACAGTCAAATTAGGTTATAAAGTTATAAAGATTATAAAGAAAATGCCACTATGCCTTTAATCGAAAGTTAGAAGTGTTGTATTGTGAGTGTTGTTTGGAATTTCTCCTTTCCTAGAGATATGTACATTTCAATCGATCTTGTTTTATGAAAATGTTTTAATTATCTATATTTTTAACTGTACTGAACACTGACATCCATGTTCTTTAAGACGCATAGTATCTGGGAAATAATGCAGCTGCAGGTTAAATTCATTCACAGAACTGTTGAGTTTGAAAGTGATAAAGTTTAATAATTTACAAAGGGGAAATGAGTCATCAGTTCTTTTTCGAATGGTTCTAAGCGGTTGTTTGTTTCTTTTTCTTCAGGTTTTGCGAAATTATTATTGTTGGAAAATAGAAATGGGCTTTCGATACATATAAAGCAATTCAGTTTGTTCGGAAACTAAAGGATGACGCTACGTATAAGTTAGCAGTGGATATATCAATGCTACTAATACGTGACTAATACGTGAAGATTGTTGATTACTCTCTAACGTGTCAGTAGCGTGTTATGGGCTGAACTGAAGGTTTTCCAGGTGTTTATTGTCAGTGCTAAAATTGGCAAAACAGTACGAATTCATGGACTACTAGCATGTGGTGGTGTGTCCGTACTCGGCGCACGACTGAAGCTCTATGATGGAGGTGCACATTAAGTGGATTTGGCATGTTTTACGCGGTGAAATATAATGTGCAGAATTTGCAGCATTAGCAGTTAGTTTGCTAGCTAATTAACTAAGTTATTACTGGGAATTATGCCGGTGTGTTTCGAGTAGGCTTGAAACAATACGTAGTCCAGACTGTGAAACCCAGGGTTCGCACGTCTTATGTTAACGATTCAAAATTATTTGTAGCCGGACTTAAGGATGATGGTACCATAGCGAATTACTGGGATGAATTCCTGTTTCAAGTGAGAAATATAGACTCGTCGAAGCTATACCTAACAATCGATCATCATTGTGACGGAGGAATTTTGAATGAGGTGTGAGATTTTTTTTTTTGAAGTTTCATATTAAAATTTGTCTGAAAATTTTGGACAAAGTACTGCAAACGTCTTAGTAATAATGAATCCGATCGGATAACTGAGAAATAAGTCAAAATTCATTGCTCCATTCTATGTTTTCGTGAACTATGATGTTTTCTTTACAATTCTATTATATTAATATAAATGCAGAGATGAACTGAAATGCTGATGAAAGCAAGATGTCGGTTTCAGCGATGCGTTCGAAAAGATAAGCTGTTATTCCAACCAGTTGCAAAACAACGATTGATTTATCACATTGGAGTGTTGGAATTAAAAAATACCACTATATTACACCCAAAAATACTTCATTACATTGAAAGTCATGATGGTTGCAACTGTTACCGTCAGAATTTATTCCAAAGCAATTCCACCTTATGCATCAATTACATCAAGATAAGTGAGGGAAAGAAGTCCTGAGGAAAGTGATAGGAGAATGAAATTATTGATGAACCGTCAAAACTATTTCTGCCATTTTCATGGTTTTTGGATGCAATAAGATTTCTACTAATTTATTTACTGCTATTTCCAAAGTAATTTTACCTTCCTTTTCACTTATCTTTTATTAATTTATCCTTTCCTTATTCATACCTCTTGACACGCGCATATCACATCGGATGATAGAATATATCATCTTGAAATGAAAAATGACAGTTAGCAAATGGGTTACTGCAAGGAAATAAGACTCTTGAACGCTATGCACATAATATCAATTAGCACAGATACATAATTAAATTTCAATTTGAAAAAGAGAAAAAGTAGTGCATAGAAAAAGTAGTGCATAACTTCTCTTCTTCCACGTCAAACACTGTCAGAGCAACAGTGCAATAAGCGCGAGATCATTTCAAGAGTGGAGCAAGTGGTGCACGATTTATGGAATGTTAGATGTGAATCCCAACAATTTTTGTTTCGCTTTTTTTTAAGAATATTTGTCACTTGCCAAAATGCTAAGTGCTTAAGCTTTGGCACCGAATAATAGTTCCAGATAATATCGTAGTCGAAAATTACTGAGTAGTGGTGTAAGTGAAGGATGAATCGATTTTTGTTCATCAGTACACAGTTACCTCTGGAAAAATTTCTGTTTTATAATTGATAAAACAAAAAAAAACAATTCTAGTTTCAAGGAAATTGCGATGAAATCAACTTTTCCGCCTTTTTTTCTCTTGATGTAATTATAGTCGAAAATTACAAATCATTAAGTTCAAATAAAAATACAAATATTGAGGAAGCACAGTTTGCGACATCCTTTGGAAGGTGTTACAATTAAAATGGCCAAGTCATTCATGGTCTAACTGCTGAAGGCCTTTCCCAACCTCAACTCACCTAGCAATCCTTTGGCATTTCAGCGCACTCATCCTCATCGTATTCATGTCAATCAGAATCCATGTCCGCTCAGGCAGAAAAATAAAAGCCCGCAGAAGCGCGACATTCTCTTCTTGTGCCATAATTCTAACAAAACGTGGTCGTATAGAATATTTTTCAATGGGTGTTGACTCCCATCGTAATAGTGAAACAGTAGTATCAATTTTTGCCGTTGAAGAGAAACCATTTTTGAAATAATTTTTGAAATCCACTTTTAGCATAGCAACGCAAGTCTCTCCCTCAGTTTCAGGATGCTGCTGGAAAATGTAATTATTAACGTTTGCAAATATTGCACAGAAGTGCTTGCAAAGAACAAGGTGCCTCTTAACGTGACCCAAACGTTCTGCAACATCAAACATCATCGATTCTTACAATTCAATGACGCTTGATGTTAACCAGAAACCAGAAAAATTAGTCAAGCGTAGCAGTTGCATGAGATTTCTTCCACTACATAAAAAAGACGAGTAAAAAATCATTGCAGAGAGAGATTTAGCTATTGCATGAAGAAGAGACGATGAATGAAACAGTAACAGCGTGATGATGCGAGTGGTAGCAAAAGTATGTATGGCCCTTCGCCTCTAATCCTGAAGATTTCAAAAAAATCCTTGAAACGAGACGAGCTCGATCGATTCAGTGATAAACTTCAGAACGAAATGAATAACAAACCGTTCGAAGCCGTACGATGAAATAAAGTGATGTCCCGTTAATTAGAGGATAACATTTGGTGTCGGTACACAAATCTGATTCACGCAACAACTCCCCATCGTCCATCCGTATCCCACGTTGATAGGCTTCCCGCTCACTGATTTCTAGCGTTGGTATAACAAAATCGCATGAATGAAATGGATTAGCCGGCACCAGTCGAGCAAATATCATCGATATGTTATCCTTTTCACCAAGTAATGGCAAATAAGCTAAATATTAAATTAAATTAATCAATCATTCATTCCTCGCTTCTCATAACAACGCTGTGTTGCAGCTTTTTATTTTTGTAATGCTTACAGATAGCGCCATCTTTCATCAATGCTGTTGTACAAATCATACGAGTATTATCAGTTTCATACAACATATCATCAACATGAAAGCTCCAGAGGCGGGCATATTCACACGTTACTGTATGTTCTATGTGTGAAAACTGGATAACATTTTGCGTTATATTACCATTGTTACGTGAAAAATCAACAAGTACTCCAACATCGTCATTCAAATAGTAAAACCGGTGAAATCTCTGCAATTAAGCTTCCTTTCAGTTCACATAACCTATGCAAAACTGTGCTTGTTCACGTGTCCTGACGTGTGCTCACGTAGCAGTTAATACAGGATAAGTAATACGTAATATAGGATAACATGTGTAAAAACCATGTATCTACTCAGAGATTATATTAAAGTATCAAATGAAAATTACCTTAAAGGGACTGCATGTCGAGACATATTCAGTCGTAGTATCAAGTATGAAATCAGAAACAATAAAGAAGTAATTATAAAAGTGAGTTTCATTAGGCTGGGAGTTGAGCACTTCGGTACGGCTAATATACACTCCGTAACGTCCAGATGGCGACAAAAAGCAACAGCATCTAGATCCTACGTTTCTGTCATTCCTAAAATCATACAAATATCTTCCGTAAAGTACTGATCAGTTGTTATAACACCCATCATGAAGGACATGAAAAGCAAATTCACCTAGATTTATCAAAGTATCGACCACCGCTTACACTTCATAATCTACTCCTTTTACATCGTCAATAAATGAATCTCTATTTACGGAAATTCTAAAAGATGCACAGCTAAATTATTTTTGTCAGTTAGAAGAAACGTTACCTTATTAATTTGTTTGGTGAAAGTATTCGAAAAAGCATGGTATCGTCCCGACTGCAATTGAGCACACTACTGGTTAATTTGAAAGAAGCTGTAAATTTTGACTTAAATACCTTCAAAAATTCTTCGTTTTTACATTATTTGACTTCCTATTATCTAAGTACATTTGCATATCAGTTATTCATATTTACTACTCATAAAATGGGAGAGGCAATGAGGGAAATTGAAATTAGCTACATTATTACGACAAAATTATGCATTGTAATTATCATGACTTTTAATAATTATTGCAGTTAAATCACTGCCCGCTTAAAGCAAAGTAGTGGAAACAATTAGACAACATTCCTTATGTATGTGGGTTGTTGATTTAAAGATAGCCCCATTAATTATAAAATTGAATGGTAAATGATAAGTTTCGATATCAAACCATGGCAACTCGTGGAAAAAACACATCAACGAAGGAATAGCTGTATTGAGTTATATTTTATCAAATCTGTTCGAGTTCGTATATGTTTATCACTCAACATAGAGGACATTGATTTTATGGAGCAGGAAACAATTTGCATGTTACTATTCATCAGTGATCTTCGAAATCCGCTCCCACTGTAAGTGCTTACATTGATGGGAAACACTAAGCACTTCTTTCCAAACTCGTTTCAAATTCTGACCATTACAAGCGTGACTTTCAGTTGCCATCATGAAAAAGCAGGAAATAAAGTAAATTTGGTAAAGGACACCCTCCAATACTATTAATAATCAATCTAAGGAATTTCAAATACGAATACTAGAAACTTTCATGGTGGTGCATCAAACATTAGCCTCGCAGCCAATGTTAATCAGTTTGGTAGCAGAAATTTCTCAGAATCAATTTCCTTAACGATAAGAACTTAGGAAACTACTACCGTTCCAAAAGATGTTACCAGTAATTTTTTTGGCGGATCATCCTATTCAGAATTATTTTAGTTTAGCACTGGTATTTGAAATTAGAAAAAATTCAGTCACAACGTCAAATAAGAAATTCCACTCCTTTTATTAGTTAAACAGATATTATTTACACTAATAATTTATTAGAAACGATTAAAGCATGGATGACCAATGTCTAATATACAGCAATCAGATAACCGATACTTCGTACTGAAAAACATATGTAAATGACGTGTAAACAAAATGCATCACATCGCAGACATATCTTCCCTCTATGTGTTTTATGAGAAAAGATTTCATTTGTAGTGTTAAAAGGATAAGAATAAATTTGCAGATATGAAGTCAAAAACTAAAAATTACTTATATTACATCTTACAAAAATGATGCACGTTTAATATTAGCTCTTATAACAAACTCAAGAGGCATTATAAAAATCGAAAAGAAAATCATCCAAAACGTATTGGACACATTTGCACTTTTATTAATCTAAAAAAAATGCAAAAGATAAATTACCGTAAAATGTCAAACAAAATCAATGATGCCACGTGTAAGTGCCATAAGTAGATCCCAATTTGTATGATTTTCAATCACTTCATCATTAACCCACTTGGCATAGTTACGCTTAAATCGATCACTTAATTCCACTTTTGTGCCCAATAGTGACTGAAAACTATTGTCCATTGGTCCAAACTCATTTATATCAACATTATCGAGATAACTGTCTCCTGGAGATGAAGCTTCTCCAACCTCTATAAATAAAGCAAAACTTTCGTTAATGGCAGTTGAAAAAATATCTTACATGTATTTTAGAGTATATGATCATTTAATTCAGAATTAGACCATCAAGCTTTCGATCGCTGACTCTGCTTCTATACTCGGCTGTACTTATGGAGGATCCAAATAAAACTTAAATTTCAAAAAGCACTAGGGTAATGCAGGTAATATGTCGCACTAATTTTAAGCGATCCACCAATTATAACTGACCGATTTGAAAAAAGTATTGGGCTTCAATCTTGTGACAATGAAAAGCAATAAATCCTTAATTACCATACAAATTTATGATAAACACGGCTCACTTAATGCAAACGCGGGATATAAATGAGCGTAACGTCTCGAGTTAAACCTTTCTACAGCAGTTTTTAGTGCTGCTTCCTCATTTTGGAAATCCCACGATTTCGACCGAGTTTCATTTGCATAAGCCCAATCATCATTTAATCTAAAAGCAGAGTAAGGCTACAAATCATTTAGCATTTAAACAAAAATGTTGCTTATAGTTACTGGATAAACGAACCGATAATTTACTGCACAATGAGTATGCTGTGTATGCAGTAAAAAAATTTGTTGTGCAGTAATCACAGCAGCTGCATTGCAATCACAAAATTTGACAATAATTTTGAACAACTGTTACGTTCATTTAAAAAGATATCCGTTAACCAAACAGGCAAACAGAAATTCGTTACAACTTGTGATGCGATTCTTTTTAATTTCACTTCTACATCTATAAAATAATAACTCACCTATGTCGCACTTTTGCATAAATCGCTGACATAATTTCCATATTTGTTCTCCTCCACTGTCGTCCAAGATATCGAGCTTGCATTTTGAGCAGTTTCAACACATACAGCTGGAAAACCGCCTATAAAAAATAGCGCAATTAATCTCCGAACAGATCAAATTTTGAATCTTATACTTTTGCTAGCACCAAAAAAAAAAAATCAGCAGCTCAGTAGTACCGAACAAGTCCAGATAATCAATTTTCTATTTTATAAGGTTCTCTGCTGGATATCGCATTTATGCATATATAAAAGAATTTCAACCCACTGTAGCCGTCTATAAACACAGAAAAAATAAATTTAAAAAGATCACAAAACAGATTACGCTATTCCTTTCCCATTAAAGACTGAGGAATTCAAATGAGAACAGCAGATCCACTGAATCAATGATTTGTAAATTCGACATTATATATTAACAAACCAATTTAACCCTTAATGAGCGTTTTAAGATTGGCGCAGATTTGAACACTACAAGCATCATCGTACGTGCATGCTTCCATTTAGTTAATTTATTCAAAACGCGCAGGAGATTGATGGCCGAGAAAACATTACGCCACAGATAATAGGATGGCGATTGCGCATCACTGTCTTCGAGGTTATTAATATTTAGCACTGGCCATTCTTCTACAATGCTACCATCATAGACGAAAGTTTTAAGTTCATGAGACTTTGAAATATCAAAGAAATACTATCTCCTGATGGAAGGTATGCGCATACTAGAACTCATCCGAGAATAGCTCTAGCATGGAATCCCATAACACCCGACATGTTTTAATCAACGAATTGAATACCAGAAATAATAGCAATAATAAAGAAACTTCAAACAAAAAATTTACCATGATTTCGCACATAATAGAGTGGGGCATATGGATAATTGTACGGTCGCAATTCATGCTTCGATTGTATATATCGAACCATATTTTGATCCATGAACTTCAAGATTAACGGGATGCAATTTGCGAAAACAAGATGTTGCCCGATATATTCAAACTGGTATATGTGATTTAATCGAAAATGTTTCATCAGTAATATTAGAATTGCAGAAGCAGCTTTAACCATTATCTAAAAATTTGGAAATATAACAAGATATTTCAATAAGTCGTTGAGTTTCAAAAAAAATGCTCCGCTATTTTAGGGAATAAACAAAAATAAAAAGCACCTCTTTATGCCGATTAACATCAATTGCAATACGAACGCTTTGCTCAAGGATATTGGAGAATGAACTATCAAAATTAACTGAATTTGACAATATTTCATTGTTATCCGTTTCAGGTGTAAGCACATCCGACAATATATTGATTGCTTCACTCTTTGCCTACAATTACGAAATATTATAACAATTCCTCTGCGCGAACTACCAAGAGAAATGCTGGATAATGCCTCACTATATCTGCAACAGTCCACCCACTTTCTTACCCATAATACGATTGTCTTGTTTTAAACTGCAGCGCATCTCCGCGTACTAACACGACTCCATAGCGTTAAATTTCGAATAAAAACGAGGAAGTTTTCAACAAATTTAACCTTTGAAGAAGGTGCAGCAGCTAGCAGCATTTTTAATAAAGCAATAATGTATTGACTCAAATTGGGCAACATCATCCGATATAATTTTTCTGCACTCGTCATTTGAATATCATCTTCTTGCTGCGAAAACATAAATCGATTTAATTCTTTTTCTCTATTTGCCTGTAGGTAACTAGTTTACACCATTTTTAATCGCACTCAAAGGAATTGAAAAGAAATTGAAACTCTAAAATCTTAAAAATCCACATGTAACAGAATACTGATAAATAACATACCTGTAATTCACCCAGTGAAATGTAAACATGACGGCGTAATGCTTCTACACTTTTTTGAATTGGTAACGGTAAACCAAATACTGTCGTTGAATCATTCGGTAAACGGTAATTAAAAAATTTCATTCTAAAAGTTATAGTAGGCAATTCGATTTGATTTAATTCAAAATAACACTTTTTTGATTTAATTCAAAATAATGATTCATAATCAACATAACACTTTTTCTATATTGAAACTTATTATAAGACTTTATGAGTAGAAGTAAATATATCAAAAACAACAGAAACCTTTCATATTGCAAAAATGCCTCAATATCCTCCTCTCGAACTTTTGAACTCCACGGCAGTGATGTTCGAAAAAGTATATCCAAGGGTGGTGGTGTAACTGCAACAGGTGTGTGATCGCCTGTGTATGAGCTTCTGCAACATTTAAAATTAAATCCTCGTGATAAAGACGTATTCAAAATTAATGTCACGTTTCGCGAAATTCTAAAGATTTTTTTTTCAAATTTCTTCCTTTGATCGCAGAGTATAATCGAGGATGCAAAAATAAACCAAAATTATAAAAATTTGGCCAAAACATACTCCATTAACGGATTTGGACGACTCAACTTGCTTTTCATATGCGGCATTTCTCCTGTTGCCAGAGCAGTTGCCAGAGCAGGAGCTAAAACACTTTTGCTAGAAAAATATCAACTTTACCGCCATGATGATATATCGCTAAACCCTTATTACAGACGCAATTTTATTTACATTTTTCTAAATTCTCCACTGCAATTAAACTTCCGTTTAAAATCAACGAGAACCTGGGGTTAATTGTTCAACTACCAAATCGCTTAAATCATTTCCATCTAGAGTAGCGCTGTCACTGGATGAATCCAGATCTGTAGGCGTTTGATTATTTTCTGTACACTCAGATCTCATTTTGTTTTGTTCTCCATCCTTTTTGTCTGCAAAAATCAATGCGATTTTGTAGTTGCGTAAGTCATTCGCACTACCAATAAATCAGTAAAACAAAAAGATCTCATAAAAAATTGGCTGATAACGACCTTCAAGAGAATCAGAGGTAGCGCAAGCAAACTGACGACAAATTAATCGAGCTGAAGGATGAAGCGCTCTTTTCGGGCGAACAAAACCTGAGACAAATCAAAACAGTTGTTATAATTCATAAAAAATCCAGGTTCGCAGAAATCATGGCTTCAAAAAAAATAGGAGATTCGAAAACAAGTCTCTAGTATTCCAGGCCACCTTGATTTTGCTCTGAATCACTGCCATTTATAGAGGATGATTTCATTGTGCTTGCAACAAGAAGTGTATCCTCAACCGAGCTCAAATTTGCCGCCGCGCGTTTTGTAGCTTTCCCTTCGCACAACTCTTTCCAACCACCTAATATTGCCAAAAGTGTTTTCCAAAGTAGTAATAGGACCTACAAATAAATTTTTATCTATAGGTGTCACAAAATCATGATCAAAATTATAAAATAAAATCAAAATCATGAAATAAAGTTATATATATATATATATATATATATATATATATATATATATATATATATATATATATACACATACACTATATGAAACAAATCAAATAGCATTTGAAATTTAACAACAGTTATATTAAAATACTATATCTCCTCTAATGGGTTAATCAACCCAAATGATCTAAATACTAATATAAGTCTAAATCGAAATGCTTTGCACGCTATTTAAAATTTAATTATAGCAAGCCGAAAACATTACTTTTTTCATCGGAAAGTGAGGACTGCTCCCATGGCAGAAAGCGGGCATCATTTCGAGCAAAAGCATAACCAATGACATATCAGCGCCTTCGATCACTTCTTCTAAAAATATTTAGTACAAATATAACTAGGAATAACATTACTTAAATAATGTAATAAAATACTACTCAAACTTTAAAAAGAAAGAAAGACAACAAACTGACCAACTTCTACAATGAAATCTTTTCTCAGTACAGCATATCGAGGTTTCTTGTCTGCGGGAATAACTAGTTCAAACAAATCTATTCGTCGTATTGATTCCACCATATGATATAAGGCACTTAATGCTACACGCAGTACTTCGTTATCAGCCATCGTAGCACTTCGATTACTCCTCTTTTCCACTGCGAAACAGTTGTACTTATTCGAAAGGTCTACTACACTCATTGACATTAAATTATATCATTCATTACGTAAAGTACTCAATAATAGATTGCAATATTTTTTTAACAAATTTTTCGAGGCTTTTAAAACAATTGCTGAGTAATGTGAACTAATAATTAGTACACTTCAAAAATTTGCGTTAAAAAAACATCCATAAAGAAAGGAAACCAAACCAACACTTTCCGAAAGATCAGCGTTGGATGCTGAACGGCTGTTTGATACCGAAGACGAACGGCTATACTGGCATGCTCCAACTGGTCCAGCATCCCAAATATCATGGATTTCAGTCAAGAGCAACTTACACAACGCCTTTAATAAAAAAATAACTTAAAAATCATCCCCTCCCTGCGTACGAATTTTCAAACAATTCTCACTGCAAAAATTGACCGAATATACCGAAATGCAAATACTCCTACCTGATAAGCTCCAGTTTCATATGCTTTATAGGCATTGAACATTCCCTCCATTAAACACTTTTCTTCGTAGTGCCTTATTTCCGTACTGTCACCATCATCTCTTTCATTATTACCCTTGACAACACGATCAGTAGAGATATCAATGTCATCGATAAAATCCATATAAGCACCCTATAATGTTAAAAGTAATAAACATATGCTATAACATCTTAGTGTCTGGTGTTACTTGCAGACATTTACAAGTAATTAAGAGTAAGAATGTTATGTTTTCACTTTAGTACCAACATATTCATAAAAACATTCAACCGATATATAAGGCACCAACTTCTTCCCTTAAGAAATAATTAATGAGATAGTAAAACCTCAGATAACCTGAAATAGTCATAACGATCAACTGCATACAGATAGATCAATTGCATATCGCACAAAATTGAAAATAGTTTACGTTTCTTAACTACAAACCTGCAATATATAAAGCATGGACCGCGCAGCATTTAATCGTCTGTTTGGTTCAACTCGTTCCAGTTCTTCTAGTAGACTCAACAAAACATTCTTTTGCTGACTTTCCATAAGCTTTGACCATTTATGATCGAGCTAAGAATGACCAACAGTTTTTAATAATAGAGGATGAAATAAAATGACTACACAAACTTAAAATTTTAGTATTAGAAATATCAAGCGCAGTTCTCTTCGACAAAAATAAAGGAACTGATATTTGTGCAAAATACCGATTTAGAACACAAATAATGATTAGGCAGCACAACGAACTACCATTTTAGATTTTGTAAAATCTCGGTAAGCACGCATGTTCAGTATCCAGTCCTCTAACTCGCTGTAGGTGTATAGCTCAGCCAGTTCTGCTGCATGTGTATCACAATCGGTGTAAGCAAATTCAAAATCATTCATTTCACTTCGAGTCTAAATAAATCAGTAGCAACAAAATTAGAAAATCGGTAAAGCAACTGCAGCTGGATTGTTCAGAAAGCGAACCAATAAAGTAAGCGAAACGAAAAGGCAGAATAAGATGAATACCGAGAAATCATTGCTTAGCGGTCTTGGCCTGTTTGGCATTTTTTTGAGTTTCGGCAATTGTGCCGAACGCCTCTGTGCAAGCGCCGATTCACAAATGTCTGTTCGACTTTCTATAGTATCGCTTTCTACATGCTCCACATGTTCGCTGTTATGCCTCAGAATGTTTGAGCCGTACACTATAAAACAGTGTATTAGAAATTAGGCAAGAAAAATATACTGTAAATTCAGCAAGCACCGCTTTTAATGCTAATTATTTGCACAACTACTTCACTACTTTACGTTACTTACGATAAGCTATGTCATCATTCATGACTTGTTTTTGACATTTGATACTGGAATATACTCAGTAATCAGTAAACGGTGAATCTAACCGTCATCAGCAAAATTCGGTCGCACACGTCGCAACAATTCCGGCTTTTCCGACCCTAAAATATTGAGTTGAGAATAACCAGTATTAGGATCGCTCCAAGCGGTCTAAAAATTAGAAAGACCGTGCTTACACAGCAATAATAACAATTGAAAGTTAAAAAAAAGTTTGATCTGCGTGTAATTCAGTGTGTGAATTGACTTACCTAATACAGAATACTCCTAAAAGATCCCTTTCGGAACAAATGAAATAATTTAGATCATAAGGTTGGATGTTCTCATATTAATTAGCAGAGCGGCTACCACTAGATTCAAAATGAACAGGGAGAGGATGACCAATGTCACTACCGAAGATAATGTTCAATATTTCTTTCAGATATACTCTTACTACTTTACAACTGCTTCTAAAAACAATTTTACAATGAGTAACGTTTTTATAGTACATATGTTAATATTTCTGCTTCATCAAACTATCACAAATAATTAAAGGATCCATCGTAGTTTTTAAATGACATCTGCTTTTACTTTAACTTACCGCTAACTAATGTTAAGTGCTTGCCGCATAATGCTTCTCACTTGAGATATAATTCAGTTACATTCCATTCACTTACCACTAGTCTCCTTCAGCTGCCTTTAGCGAATTCAGTCTTTTATTGCAGAACGAAGTTTTATGTCATGCAATTTAAATATCAAAAAACTTTATTTTAAAAAAGTTATCTAAAAAAATGCTCAAAAGATGGAAGCAGAACCTAGACTCATACGAAATGGGTATAAACCTTGCGTATTCATTGATCCAAGAGATGCCAGTGATCACGATCGCGTAAGATACTGCACTATCCTTGATCGGACAAATTCTGTTGATGACACAGAGCTAGCGCTGACTGACACTTCAATGAAGGATTGCATAATCCTATATATCTCATCCATCAACTCATCATCTGTCTACATCTCACCCGCATTTCCATCAGTCCCTACTGGTTTGTTTATACCAATATTTACACGTAAAGCATAGCAAAATTGCAACAAATGTAAACTGCAGATAAAAGCAACACAAACTACGAATAAAAATAAGTGTACGAGTATTAAAAAGAACTTTGCATGTCATTTGTCACACACATATCAAAAGAAATGAACACATTAAAGTTGTTATGAAATAACAACTGCAACGGAAATCTCTGCAGATTTGAACAAATTGACACAGTACGAATTGGCGATTAAATGCAAAAAGAAGACGAATAACAAGCATAAATAGTTAAATGGCTGAAAAGTGGTATTAGTGATTCAAACTAATAAACAGTTTGAAACGAAATGATGCAACTCGTTGCAAATCACAAATCAATGGGAACAGGTGAGAGGAGCAAAAAAAGTTACAGCGAAGTTTCAGCTCAGCAATTTGATCTAATAACTCACTCAGTTCCCTAAGTAGGAAAACATTCTGTACAAACACCCTAAAACATGCTGTGGAACTCTAGCATAACCAATTCTCCCACTGAGAGGCGGCTTCGTCAGACTACATACTCAACATTAGCTAAAATCAGACATAAAACACATGATGAGCGGTACCTCCTGGGCCGTGTTATATCTGACCACTGTTTAGCGGTAAGGTTGGTGATCGCATGCTACTTGCTGTGCCCTCTGGTGGTTGCTATTGCTGAGTTCATTTCAGTGTTGCATCATCCTTTTCTAGTTATATGTATTTCTTTGTTAATCACTTCATCTCTCCTTGAGTATTGTGAATGAAAGTGGAACGCTTCTCTCAGTTCAGTAATTTTGTTTAACTTGTTCAGGCTGTTATTGTTCTGTTCAACTTTATTGTTGACTGTTATTGTTCAAGTATCGGCTGTTGTTTCTTACAACCACTGTTTTCTAGGTTTCGTATAATGATTAACTATTGAAAGATTCAATTAATTAAGCTATTTAGATATTTAGTAACTATTTTACCGAACAGTGGATTACTGATAGTAGTAGTTTGATTGATTCTTGAGGAATCCACTTCTTTTTTTATAAAGCTTTATAATTTACTGAATTAGGGCCTATCATTTTGGAAACATTTTTGATCTTTAGCTTTTGGCTTTATCAGCCGCTTCTGTGTAGCAATATCTACCGTCAAGCAGAAATGTTAACATTTTAGGAAAGCAGGTCTGTTGGCACAAAAATGCTTGCGAGTGTCGACTGCTTTCGATTTCTATGAGCAGTTTCTCGATCAGCGATCAGGTACGCTTCTTTTTCCACCTTCAACATTCATTTGTTTTTCCTTAGTAGAGATATAAGGCAGTAGTATGGATTAATTGCAAGATTAGGAAACAAGTGGGGGTAAAACTGGGTAACTAACTGAGAGATTATAATGATTGTAATATTGGACATAAAAACAACGAGGTCACTTGGTATGTACTAATAATTAGATGTATACACGCATTTATGACTACATATATTCCATGGATTAAAAAGCTATATTTCTTGGAAGACTTTCGTAGATATAAAATTGGCTAGGGCGTACTCGTATATTCTTGGTGGATGAAAGATTCTGCTTGAGTTGGCAAATTTGTAGGGAAAGCTCACTATTTTTTATAGCGAAGTGAAAGAACCTGCTTAATATCACCGAATCAATCCAGAACGCTCTTGTCAGCATTCATTCGGGGTCGAAAATTAAGACGGACTGAAATCGAATTAGAAGCAAGTGTAATGATGGGTGATAACGATACAATCGTTTCTGCTTCTAATATTTCCGCTTCCAATACTACAACAGCAATGGTGCATGCAGAACAAAGCAGTCGTGGAGCATTGAAATATCGTGGTATGTTCATCTGCTTGGTGTAAATCTCAAATAAAATTCTAACCTTTTTTTTTGCTAATTAAGGAGACATGCAGTTATTGAGTCATGCAATTGCTTACTGTCCATTTTTGATATGAATTATCGTTTTAATAAAGATTAACCATTTGCCTTATATTCTAGGTACAAGTGGAAGTAATTTTATTGCATTAACTGATAGCGAAGAAATCGCCATCGATGAAGCTTCACCGCCAATGGAGAGGTTTAGAATTTAAGCCTTACACTAATGCTATTTGGATCTATTGGATTTATTTCTATGTATATATAAGCCAAATCGTTCAAATCGCTTAAGAATTCAAAATCGTTTAATAGTATAACTTGAAAGTAGTCTCACTGTTGCCATTTATTCATTTTACTCTCTACAGAGGTTATGCTGACTGACAAACTCCTGTATAGTGATATTTTGTCGAAATACTTTTACAGCCGATATGGTGACTTTCATACAATAGATTGGCAAAGAGATTTAGCCCGGGACAGATTGCGTCATAAATTTATCGTAAAACGATCGAAAACTCCATTTGGTAAATTGTGCAGTCTATGGGATGCTGGAAGTGGTTGGGTATGTGTGTTGATGGTTGGTCTTGCTGCTGGTACCATTGCTGGTATCATTGATATTGGAGCGCGTTGGATGAGTGATTTAAAGGTAATTAAAAGTATGAGTGATTTAAAGGTCTTTACGAAATGTACATTTGTCTAAAAGGCGGTATGAATCATAAGGGTATAAATAAAGCAGATTTACAAACACAATGATGTTGCTGGAAAAATGAAAATGGAACGTTCTCTACTTGTAAGCTGTTGCAGGATGGCGTATGTGCTGATCGATTTTGGCTTGATCGTGAGCATTGTTGTTGGTCAGCAAATGATAGTGTTTATAAAGATGCTGATTGCTCAGCATGGACATCCTGGCCTGAAATGATGCAGTTTTATGAGCATAATTTCTTTTACTACATGTTGGAATTATTTTTTTATTGCGGTTGGAGCGTGCTCATGACAGGAGTAACTGTAGCTTTGGTTAAAGCAAGTTTTTGTATCGCAATAATACTTCAGTCCAACAGACTTTTTCGTACGATGTGTATGTGTGCAGATTCTCGTAGTTCTTATTTTTTTATTGATACCAATTTTCGTTCGTTATGCTGCTTTTCTCATCCCTTCTCTCTCCAAAAAAAGCATGGAGCGGAAAAAATGAAACATATGAACATTAAAATTTCTCCATGTAAATACTTGTTTTTAGGTATTCGCTCCATATGCTTGTGGTTCGGGCATACCTGAGATTAAATGTATTCTTTCTGGTTTTATAATTAGAGGTTATTTGGGCAAATGGACTTTCATTATTAAGTCTGTTGGCTTGATCCTGGCATCTGCATCTGGTGAGCAGTATTTCCTGAACTTTTCATTTCAAGTTCAGTTTTCGATTGGATAAGATTCCGTGACATTTCAGGCCTGAATTTGGGAAAGGAAGGCCCGATGGTTCACTTGGCTTGTTGCATAGGGAATATTTTCTCGTATCTTTTTCCAAAATATGGCTCAAATGAGGCCAAAAAACGTGAAATATTAAGTGCTTCTGCCGCAGCCGGTGTTTCAGTTGCATTTGGCGCTCCTATAGGAGGAGTTTTATTCAGGTAATACGGACCATATGTCATGGAGCAAGCATTGTGTGTATGTTGTGTTTAAGTTACTATAGCAAACCTATGGTAATCTTCTGGATTACACTTCGATATATTTGTATATTTTATCAAATACTTGGAAGTACTTTGTTCCTAAATTAATTGAAGCAGGAAGAAGTAAGCTCTCATTAATCTATGAATCCTAAGTGGGAATTGAGGGTTGGCCATAACTCATGTATATTATGTGTGAAACATTGCAGTTTGGAAGAGGCAAGTTATTATTTCCCTTTGAAAACTATGTGGCGTTCGTTCTTCTGTGCACTTATTGCTGGAATTATCCTACGAATAATGAATCCGTTTGGGAGTGATCAGGTATATTTGTATTTAGAGAACTCAAGATATGCTAATACATTTTATAAAGTAATCAGACTTCTTTTTTCCATCTACATAAGCAGACTTCGTGTAATGCAGAACTATCTCTTGCGCTTCTAGATCACCTCTAAAAAAATTTTAATTTAATTTTTCTAATAAGATTCAGAGATTTTATTCAACTTCATTTTATTTAAATGCATAGAGTAAATTTTATTCACGCATTTTGTTTGAATGAGAATTATAATTCTTGGAATGTATGTCAAAATTAGGAATTTCAGACTTCCCTTTTCCATGTTGATTACAGCATGAAATGGACATTTGTCGAACTTATTCCATTTGCCGGTCTTGGGTTGTTTGGAGGCACTATTGGAAGCTTGTTTATATGGTGGGTTTTTTTAAATGAGTTTTGATGCATCAATCTTTTTTATGTTTTGATGGTATGCTGCGACTTATTATAGAAGGCAATTATTGCTGTCCATTTTCTGTCCCTAAATTTGGTTTTTAACTTTTTATGTGATAAGCATTTGGTTGAGGTTACAATTTTTATTTAAAGGGCGAACATAAAATGGTGTCGGTTTCGAAAAGCGAATAAAACTTTGGGTAACAACCCGGTAAAAGAAGTTCTTGCTGTAACACTTATTACAGCATTCGTCAGTTATTTCAATCCATACACCCGTCGAAGTTCGTCATCCCTGATAAGACAAGTTAGTTTTGGATTATTTTGTACTCCGGTAATTGTAATGTACGCATGTTTAGTCAAAAACAAGGAACGAGATTGAACTTAGTCCAACTAATAAGTTTTTAAAAGCAAGCATTGAAGAAATAATATTACGAAAATGTTGGCTGTGAATAATGTGAAAGGATAAAATTTTTAAGCAAAGGGGACATAAGACGACACTTCAATCTCGACCTTTATTTCTACAAGAGGTAGAACTTTTGCATCAAACTAAGGTGTGAATAGTTAACCAGTGTTTCTCCCAAAGAGAGGTGAATGATACATTGAATCAATTCTTTTCAATAATTGACTTTTTCTTAGAAGTGAGCATGAATTCTTCCTTTGCCGTCATTCGATATTGAACTATATGCTAAAATGAGTTTCATTTTTTCATATTTGATAATTTCATGTATTACAGCTTTTCGATCGTTGTGGTCCCGAAGATTTTATGATAGATCTTTGTGATTATCAAAATAAGACATTTTCTTTCGATAAAGTGGATGATAATTATCACACTGGAGAATTGGGAGCGGGAGTGCACGTGAGCGTTATTGTTTTTTTAATAACGGTAGAATATTATTTTTATTAACAAAGAAAACAGTTGGCCCGATTTCAAGCCTCTCTGTTTTTAGAGTGCATTTGTTGATCTTATTTTGGCGCTGCTAATAAAATTGGTGCTAACAGTATTCACATTTGGCATCAAAGTTCCTGCCGGTTTGTTTGTACCAAGTCTTGCTATGGGTGCGATTGCTGGGCGTTTATTGGGTATCACTGTAGAAGGCGTAGCTGCATCTCTGCAAGTACGTTTAAAGTTTGTTGATTAGCTTTGCCTTGTAGATTATTTTTTAATGATTGATAATTTATTATTTTAAGGTCTTGAGTTTTTTACGCATTCCAACAGAGAACATCATCCCATGACTTACAATTTTTTCTGTTATGTTAAACACAAGGAAAGAGCATTAGTCAAGAATTCACTATCCAAGAAAAACTGACGCGCACTGACTGTAAAACAGGAACAAATTGTTATGATTAAGCCACAATCGCTACTATCTGTTATAAAATATATAGGTATATATACGCATATAATGTTGTTTCATTACTTCAGAAGAACGCTGAAATACACAATACCATTTGGGCTTGCCAGGTCGGTAAGGATTGTGTTATGCCTGGACTTTACGCAATGGTCGGTGCAGCTGCTGTACTTGGCGGTGTTACTAGGTAGACTGTCTTGCTAGATTATCAGAAAATGGAAACATAGTCTGCAGTTTATTCGTCTGATTTTTCCTTTTGGTGTTAATTTTTTTTAAGTCAGAATGTTAAATCAATGAACTTTTTTAACCTCCAAGCTTAAGGCTTTATATTGGGGAAAGTGATTAGGTTGCAAGGTTTTTCTCATTTTTTATTTGTTCATGTAACTAGTTACATTGTTTTAAAGAATGACCGTTTCATTGGTTGTAATTATGTTTGAACTGACGGGAAGTCTCGAGTTTATTGTGCCAACAATGGTTGCCACAATGTTTGCAAAATGGATTGGTGATGCCTTCTACAAAATGGTAATTCTTATCACAACAGTAGCCTTAAACATAAAACACTCTTAATTTTAAGTACAGGCGTTTTGATAATTTACGAAACTTTGTGTGAAATGATGTGTATTATCGACACAAAAAGAGTTCAAGATACGATATTTTTTTCTTTATTTGAATCATACCTGCTCCGGGTCACGTATTGTTACTTTATCAGTCGATTGTTTTGGTTTACTCAACAGGACGAAAAAATATTTTAGGGTATATATGATGCGCATATAGATTTGAATGGCTATCCATTTTTAGACAACAAAGGCGAATATCCATATTCTACGGTTGCCATACAAGTAATGAAACCTGGTCCAGGTTCTGTATTTTCAATAAAAATTTTTGCAAACAGACATTTTGAGTCTTTCGCAGTTATATTTCAAACATGTCCGTACTATAGTTTTTATTACTATTTTTTCAAATTTAGAAAAATATGCTTTTTTTTGCCTGATTGTTTCTCAGTCTCAGGTGGTGGCACATTACGAGTAATAACACAAGATACGATGACGGTTGGTGATATTGAAGTTTTGCTGCGTGAAACTAATTATAACGGCTTTCCAGTTGTTGTCAGTGAGGAAAATTTGTACCTAGTGGGATTCTGTCCACGGTTGTTATTTCGTTTTGTTCAAATATTTATTTATGTTACTTTTTATTGTACAGTTTAGTAACAAATTTTCGGGTATTTTAGACTGACTTTTTAGGCGTGATTTGCAACTTGCTCTTCATTCTGCCCGTAAGTCACAACCTTATGTTGTTACAAATTCAATCGTTTATTTCAAAACAGATGTCCCAGAGGCAGAAATTCTAGAGGCAGAAAACGGTGTTCCAGCGCCATTACGCTTTCGTAAACTCATCGATCTGGTAATTTTTTAATTATCAAATAATAGATGTGCAAATTTTCACTAATTTTAGTGTATCAAATACTTAACATAAGTTTCTGGTCTTTGTTTAGTGGCGATTTTCGACTTATGCTCATTGATAAAGATTATCGATCTGGGTTTCATTTTTATTGTATCGCATTTTCTAGGTACCGGATACGAAATCTTGATTTTTGCTCAAAACTATTCGTAATGTGTAATTTAAAAATTTTCTTTTACTATTCATTGTAAAAGAAAATTTAAAGGAAATTTTTGATTAAAGAAAAAAATTTCTAATATCTTGCTCATTATATAATATATTTTTTAAAGATATTTTTAAGCAATGTTTTTAAAATAAATCTCTGAAATTTGTGAGCAGATTATCTATTATCTAATAACTGATAGGTCTGTGAGAGAAGAAAGAAATTTTTAAATTGAACTTTTAGGCACCGATGACTGTAACCGATCAAACACCGATGGAAACTGTGATAGATATGTTCCGAAAACTTGGCTTGAGACAAGTACTCGTAACGAGAAATGGTCGCCTTCTCGGAATAATCACAAAGAAAGATATCCTTGATTTCATGAAAATGGGTGGTGCTGAAAATCACTCCTTCTAAGTCATTTACTATCTTTTTATTCAGAAATTCCTTTACTAAAAGTTTTATTTGTAGTTGTGGCTAGTGTATAGTTCCCGGTTGCTTTATTGACGGTACTTGTGATGTTCGCTACTGTGATCATGCTCTAACATAGTCCTGAGAAAACATGATTAAAAAGAACATTCACTGCACAAATCACTAAATAAGCGAAATTCATTGAGAAATGGATGTCGTTCTGGGTTTATAAGTTCCTTCATGTGAACATTTTTAATTCTTCATGATAATTTAGAAAATTCTGCAGATATGTTGTATTTTATTTGATTTTCTTAGAAAGTGCTGGTTGCAATTATTGTGCACTCTTCTAAAAAGTGTTTGTATAGGCGGCCGAATTTTTTTCAGTCGTGATTTCGCAGTATCGTTAGCTTTTGCTGAGCTTTTTTTTGAAGTTTTTGTCAGGCAAATAAAAAAATAGGAGATAAAAATAGGGAGTACAAGGTGGCAGCGGTGTCTTATAAAGTGAAAGGATCTATTGGTATCGTCAAGCATCCTTTGTATAATATTACTGATGATGTATTGAAGAAAGAAGCAGTAAGGAAAACGTACAATTCATGAGAAGGTTGCAAAGTAATTCGTGTCCGTATCCTCTGGTGAAGGCTGCTATTATTAGTGGCTATGGGTTTTTGGAATGTGGTATTTGCTTCGATTCGTTTAGACTTACGAGCTACATGATAAAGTGGAGTTAGCGTTATCTAACCAAAACTGACTAATCAGTAATAATTTTTATACTTTTATGTGGGTGTTTTCATGCGAACATTCTTTTCGTGAAGTATGTCGGTTCAGTTTGGTGGTGCTCAACTTTCCTGGAATTTTTTCACACTCGCTCCCTAATTTATCGATGTTATCATAAACATTATTGAATTGCACTGTGAATTTTCGAAATCTTTTTGCGATGTTCAGTGATTATTCTTCAGCTTCCTCGTTACAGAATAAAAGTTGTATTGCTGGTGAAATCTGCTTTCAAATACTAGGGTGGAAGTGATTTTTTCTTCCAGGCACATTTTATTAAATTGTTCCTCTATGTAAAGAAGGATTTAAGAGATTCGAGTATTGAAATCTAAGGGATATTTTGATGCCATGAAAATTTGCATCCCTATGTCGTTATTATCGAAGGAATTCATGGAGATAATTGTGGTCCATTGTACTGGCAAAAAAAGTAATGAATGACTCTTTCCAGAGTTAGGATCATGCTGTTCTCTTCATCGGATTTTTCAGTGCTGTTGATTTTTAGTGCATCATGCGCGGCCATGGTACCTCAGTAATGCCGATAACGGCTGGATGTCGCAAAGATATTGAGCGCTTATTAAAGATGTATAAAGAGAAGGAAACACTTCGGTATAAACCATTCATTGAATTGTTCGATAAGATGAAGTTCGCAACAATATTTACGGGTCGTATGAGCCCTGCTGAGCTCTATGAAGTGAGTTGTGTTTTCAGTTTGCAGATTGTATGGGATATCTTTATTTTATTATATGGTTAAATATATTCACTGCTGATGCTGGTTAAAATTGAGTACTTCGTTCCATTGCTATTTTGTTAACTTTTTGAACGGAGTCATTCGAATGGTTTTTTTAAAAGATTGGTTATAAAACCATGCTGTCATGTTGAAGAAAAAATAATTAAAGCTAGGTTGCCAATAATTTTTTATCAGCAACGAAATGGCTCCCATTTTTTTAGAATGCAATAAGACTCTGTAAGTTTTAAAAATTAGGCGTTTTAATGGTTGCAAATTTAGTTCAGTGAAAAATTGCTTCAAATAACAATTTCATATGCTATGTCATATCGTGAACGAAAACCAGCAGAATATGCCGAGGAATTGACAGCAGAAAATGAGCCTGTGTCACTCGCAGATATACGATTCAGCAATGAAATGACTTTACAGGTTCGAAATTTGATTTTAATTTTCAAACATGTTCAGAGGCCCTTTTTATAAGGTGAAGTATAAAGATAAATTCAATAAGAACATTTAAAGCTATCAAAAATTATATGGTAACAGCGATGACGCATTAGTGTATTGTGGTATATATTTCTTTCCATTAAAAAATGTTTTGAAGAACTCCTGGAGGGATTCTAAATAAGTAGCGAAATGTGTTGGCTATTCAGCTCTTTAAATGGAACAAATTTCTCTTTTGTTCAGGAACGAATGTTTGGCATATACTTAACTTACGTGCTATATTTTGTGCAACCAGAAAGTTATGTAGCACAGGTGCGAGTTACACCTGATCAAATCGCTGATTTGATTGATTTTGTCAGTGAACGTTTGATTCCAGAACGTCATATTGATGCATTTGCTGCTCTCTTTAAACTTATCAATGGAGGAGCATTCCGTATATACGCCTTTGAAAAAGAAGTTATTTTAGAGAACTGATCTTTTTTTTGTAAAACTGATCTTTTTTATTGTAACGAATATACGTCTAGTCTTTTTAATTTTAGCCGTTCCTTTTTTATTTAGTTGAAGTGCCATTTTAACTGCAAGCTCACTTGAATATCTCTCAGCAGAGCGTAGAAATGGCACTAACTTTATGCATATTTATCAAAACTTCGAGCAGATACTGTTTGTTTTTCTGTGGAAGGATTGGATTACGATAGCCTCGTTAACTAATAATTTGAAAATTGATGAGCGCAAGCTCGCAACCCGATTACAAGCACCACAGAATGCTCTACGTCTTGACGTAGTGGTCGTGACAGATATTAAGTCATCTTACGAAATAACATTTATGTAGTTTTTAGCACAATCCATTGTTGCATCGCCGCTTTGATCTAATGGAATTGGATGAAGGTGGTTTGGATGAAACAGAAACACAGGAACATAGTTTTCTAAAAGCACTTGGTGATGATATAGTACTTACACAGGCAGATATCATTTGTAAACGGTTTGTTCACTACTCGTAGATTTCCACAGCGAAAATTACTTATTCATTCACCAATAAACCAATTTTTCAGATATCTTGCTGCAAAGGAGAAATCCAGTTTGCCGCCCGATCTAAACATAAACTTAATTCAAACAACAGTGTCGGAAATTTATAATGAGTAAATTTATTCTTTGTTAATTTGGTCTTTATAATGTCTCTCGGGAAGGCGAGAGACATTTGGTTAACGTGACATATAATAAATAAGAATTTCGACTTATGTATTTTGCAGCATTTTAAAAAGTACGGGAGCGGAAATGGAAACTATTTCATCACCAAAAAAAACACCTCGTCAAAATTCGGTAATTTCTTGAATTTTGTGAATTATATATATATATATATATATATATATATATATATATATATATATATATATATATATATATATATATATATATATATATATATATATATGTATATGTATATTTGTGATTTTTTTCAATTTATTGATTTTAGGGTCGCTTTCGTTCGGCACTTAAAGAGAAAGCTTACAAAGCACATATCGTTCACGCTCGACATCGACGATATCTTGTGGATCCGTCAATTTGTTCAACAAGCAATGAGATAGAGCAAGTACAGAATATGGTATCAGCAACACAGGTTCCTTCTTCCCTTGTCTACTTATTACGAAAAAAACATAGTTTGCACTTTTTAAGAGCTTAAACACTTGTAGTCATTTCCCTTACCTTTCATTTTGATATCTGCTACAAGTATAGAAGCTCGAAAAACATTCATGTGAAAGATTAAAGCAAGGTACTGGCATATTGTAGGTTTCTACATTATATAGTATAAAGCACCAGAAGCTTAGTCTGGGAGTTAAATGATTTAACAAATAACAGCATGATGAGAAATGCTTTAGATGCTGAAAACTTTGAGACGTTATTCGACAAATGAGTCCGAAAAAGATGTGAAGGACGAAGATGGTGGGAGTGTTTTATTACTTTCTGGAGCGAAAAAACTAGATAAAAGTGAATCGTTAACGGATACAGTAAGTTACAGGATTTTATGGTTTGGATAACTAGTAGTCAAGGCCTAAATGATGCCTTAAAGTGGATTATGAAAATTAATGGTCTACGACAGGAGCATTGGGAATAAATATGATTTAGGTAATTCATTATTAGAAAAAAGGAAAGGTTTTGCATTTCCATTTTCAGTGTTTTTATAAGCGGAATGATTTTGTGACTAGATGATAGTTATGAGTTGGTATGAGAAGGATAGGACTACATTAAAGGCAAGTGCGTTTATTCTAGTAATTTGTGGGAAAGCAAAAACACAAACGATGTCTGATTCAGAAGCGTAATTTACCTGAAGTAATTGCATGCAATGCTTTTGTAGTATTGGGCAGTTACAATCTGTGAAATAAATTAATTAAGCACTGAGAAGACATAAAGAACAGCGAACTACTTAAAAGAAAGATTATTTGTAAACCCTAATAATTAAGATGTTTTAGACTGAGTCAAATAAAAAATTGAGCAAGTCGGTAAGAGCAACGAAAAAAGAAGCAGGTGGGAGAAAAAGAAGAAGGTATAGCGAAGTCTTTGCGTTACTTCTTTTCTTAAATGATATAATTTCTGACGTTAGCTAACATTTGATTAAATATCCATTCGTAGCGTAATAGAAGGTTAATTTACGAAATGTTCTGTAGTGTCGCTGGATAGTATCTTTAAGGTTCAAATAATTCAAATTTGATCTATGATTTCACCAAATTTGAATTGTTTGATCTTTAGTTTTTCATTGAGTATTCTTTGTTACGTGGATACTATTTTGGTCTGTATAGCTTAGTAAACACTTCCATCTCTTGGTAATATCAATGGAATCAAAAATCTTACTAGTTGAAGTAGACAACTCGTCGATTGTATTGGTTTTTTTTTCTAGGAGTAAAGTGAGTATTTCGGAAGCCTCGCTTGCTGAATTAACTCAAGATCTTGGGGAAAGTTTTGCAGCTTTGACTCAAGAAGAAAGAGGTTGGTTTGAATGGTATGTAGTAATATATACGGATGTTGCTTCAAATCCTACCTAATTAATGTTTTTTTTTTCAAGAAATCGAGAATTCCAAGAAAGAACGGATTGCTGATCGTCTGCTGGAAAAAATTCAAAAAGCTCAGGAGAAAAATGAGTGATGATTAGCTGTAATGCGACGCATTCGTTTCAGCTGGCATTTTTATACATTTATTTCGTTCCAAATTGAAAATGTTAAAAAATCTTCTATTTCAATAAATTACCGACAAATGGGACAACTCGATGGTAATCATTATCTAGTTTTTCTGTTTGAAACTTATGGGACAGATGATTTTCTAAAAGTTCTTTGGGGCATTTTTTTTTAATTTAATGAAAAAAATATAGTTATGTAATAGGATTCTGCAATGTGTTCATAGCAATTGTTCGAAATTTTTAAATATATTTTGCTACAAATTAAACGAATTTTAAGTCCCAGAAACCGCATGTAAAAGTGTTTAAACATAAGAGATATTACATAACAGTGGTTTCCCTGCTGACACCACACTTAATATATAAAATAAAATTACGAAGCGGCTAGAGACGTTTGATAGCATCCACTAAGGAATTTAATTCACTTTTGTAGTGTTGCAAGGTGACGTATGTTAAACTTTATTTTAACTCTTTCTTGATTACTAAAGCTAGGGCTTGAAGCTATACTTTGCATTAATTAGTCATTTTTATCATTTACTCTGCTCAACAACTAGTATTATGGCATTTTATTATACTGCCAACTTTAATAGTTAAAAGCTAAAAGTTTTAAAATGGGCCTCATATTTCCACTTAGCATGTGGAATAACTTATACCAATTCATTAGGTCGAGTAAATTTGTGAAGTAACAACTGGAAAATTAGTAGAGTTTTGCTTTATTTTATATCACAATTTAATGATGAACAAGTCAAGAACATAATTCACTTGCTGCCATTATAATAGAATTTCATCTTCGAAAGTTCGATTTCATGCCCAACGTCTTTTATAGAAATTTTAAAGTTCCGACAGCAAAAGCAAAAAAGAAAGGAAAGAAAATTAGAGAATTGTCTCTTATGAATGATAATTTGCAAAAGAAGCAGTTGGGTTTTTTTATTTGGCCATTGCTACTCGAAAGTTTCTCTTCTAAAATATCACTGAGGCAGATAACGAATGTCTTTAAATGTCATTTCAATTCTGAGTGATATGTAGTGAAATCTTTCATCATCTTGCATTTTCTTTTTTATTTTGATAATTGCAAATCAATTTTTCAAGGAGTTCGAATGAGACAATGCTGGACGAGATCGAATAAACATATTTGTGTAAGGAACAATATAGTCAGCAATTACTGATCGTCTAATAATTACTGCTAATATCAATTAGTATCTTCAATCTTATAATTCTTCGATTATTTCGTTATCCTTTCAGAAAAGCAATAGCGTTGTGAATGTCTTCATTGCTTTTCCGCTCTCCCATCACTGTACCCGTTGTCCATTCAGTTGTTGTCTATTATTGTTATTTACCAAACTGCACAACGCTTTAATGGATTTAGTTGGCTACCCCGCGGACAGTTGTACGCTTTACTGAATTCGGGTAAATTTGATAGCACCCCGATGACACGGAATATCTCAGGACTGTGCTCATCAATAAGCACCTGTTGCAATGCTGCTGCTTCCTTCTTGTGGCCACACCAAAACTTAAAAAAAATGAAATGATTCCGCAAAGTGAATAACCCAATAATATCTCTTGCGTGTGCTGCTGCATAGCGTAAAACAAAATTCTTATAGCAAATGCGAGAAACATACGTGAGCGTAAGAGAGGAAGAACACCTGATCATTGGAGAAATTTTGGAAACCTGGCAAATGTGGCTCTTCATGCCCTAATTGGTTCACGTATTTCCTGTAAGCCTGGAATATTATATTATTACTCATATCAGAAAAATTCTTATCGATCCATATCAATTCTTTTCTTTTTTCGCAATTACGAAAGAAAGCGTACCCTGTAAGCTTCTTTTACGCCACCATTATCAGCTATATTTTCACCTTGTGTAAGTTTCCCATTAACCTAAAGTGAAGAAATTTACCGAAATGATCCAGTAACTTCGATTATGAAATTATGAGTAGTGTTTATTGCTGATACAAGATGCATGTGAATTGACGAAACAAAGAAAATTCCAAATCGTCATCAAAGTTCATATTGTGTACGTGTGCGCACACGTACTCCTTCAATAACGGTTAATTCATACGTGACACACTTCTACCTTATAATTCGTATTTGGTACCACATATGAGCTATACTGATTAACTATACATTCTTTCCGCTTAGCGAACCCATTGTATGAATCCGCATTCCACCAATTAAGTAGGTTGCCTTCCTTATCATACTGGCTTCCTATATGAAAAAGCAATTATTGCAAAAAAAGATCGATACAGTCAACTGAACAACAATTTCATTGTGCTTCATTTTGAAACTTAAAAAACCAAAAAATAAATTATTAAGTATAAAGATAAGAAAAGCGTAGATATGATTTGTTTGATTAGAAGAAACCTTGGTCATCAAATCCATGCGTCACTTCATGTCCAATTACCGCACCTATTGCACCGTAATTTACCATTCTGGAAAGAATCATTACACTACAACTAAATAAATCACAAATTTTAAAAATATGAAAAACTCAATTTCGTTTAGCTAACGATTGAAAAACATTGAGCACTTCACTTCTACAAATTTAGAAAATCAAAATTTAAATAACATTAATATAGTAAGGCAATCCTGCAACTGGAAATAATTAAAAAATGAAATTTAACGAAAAAAAACAAACTTCGGATAAGCGCCGCTAAAGAATGGTGGTTTGAGAATCCCTGCAGGGAATGCTGAAACACGACGTTGATTTTTAAAAGCGAAAGAATCCCAATAAAACCAGTAATCAACGATTAATATGTTTAACGATGAATACTTGAATAAATATTCAATAAAAGTCAGCAATTTTTTATCGTCTAAAACTGAAATTGGAAAATTTTCAAAAACTAAAGCAACAGCACTACTAGTTTGAAGTAAAGGTTACTCGTTTCATTGGAACTTCTAAAATTTGCGTTATTAAGGATTGACTTACTTAAGGAATTTTTTTCCGGTGAATAGAACGCATTGACAACGGCTGGACTTACTTCGAACTCCTTCTTATCAAATGGTTCCTTCATTCGTAAGAATTCTTTTTCCTGTGACCACATTAACACTTTCCGTAGCAAACCAAAATATGAATCCTCAGCAGTGAAATTTAACTGTAACCATTGTAATACTTTTGTCGGATAATTTAATATTAATATATTAAATTCCCTCATTTCATCTTAGCTTTTTAACTACAAGAATAAACTAGCCAATGAAGATTTGCTGTAAACTTCTATCTAACTTGTTTTTTAAAAGACTAACTGCTTGCACCTGTTCATACTCAATTTGATCTTTGATATTAGAAAATATGGAAGCTAAAGCAAACTAGACAACTTTTATTTATGCTATTAAAATACATTCGAAATTATTTAATCAAAAGCAAAGTATAATCAAAATTTAATAAACTATACTTTTTCATAATGTTTGTCAAGTGCTGTATAGTTATTGATGAAGTCAGGATATCCAATATTGTTGATCATACTCACTACCTAAAATGCAACTTCCTTTTCGAAATTTCGAATAACTCTTTTTTCTCACTGCTCGAGTGAATCATATTATCACGCCCGCGCTACCGAGCTATAATTCTTAAAGTACACAAGCAAAATCATCGAAGATGCATCTTGAAATTGTTTTAATAATTTCAAGAGAATGCTGCTATGTGTCACCCTATTTTCCTTTTTCAAGTCATTTCTTATCAAAATTGATACTTTCATCATCATCATCATCGCCTTCTAACTGATAACAGGGAAACGAACGAAGTCCTCCACGTGCAAAAGTTGATAACAATCATAAGTAAAAGGAACCTTTTCAATTGCAACTTCTTTCGTTTTTTCGTCCATCCAATCACTTTCATCAACGAGTTCTTTGAACGCTTCCTGAAGGTTTGCAATCATTTTCTGAAATATTTTTCATTAACTTTTTAGAACTGTTTGATTATTGAAAGCATTGTTTACAAAAAGGATGATAAACATAACGATGAATGGTTCAAAACGAAGAACAATGGTATTTTTTATTTATTTTTCCCCAAATTTGAAAGATACAGCGCAAAAAATGATGCAGTTTGTTGATAATTTAATATTTATTAAATCAAAATCAGTGGAGATCGAAGACTAAAGATGTTAAGTGGGCTCAATAAAAATGGAACGGAAAAAGGTTGCCTCACCAACGCTTCTTCCTTGTCGGTAGAGTCGAAATGTCTCTTGACATAAAGCGCACCGCCAGCTAGTGGCAGTAAGTTTATCGTCCCTTGGGCACATTCTTTCCAACGTGGTGATTTGGTTTGCTGACCTGTCATTACCCGTAGAAAAGTCTGAAAATATTTTAAACCATTTACTACTGAAAAACATTTCAAAAAAGTAATCTTTCTTCACTCAACAGTGAAGTAAATGTAAATGATTAAATTCGTAAGTCACCTCATTCAATCAATTTTTCTCATCTTTTAATAACATGTGCCAGTATTTATTTTATTTGACTGAAACTTTCATCATTTGCTACTCGGTGTTGCTATGTACTTATATACTGTTTTTGTTATATTGCCTATGTAATATGGCAGAACCGGTTATCCGGAAACGAGGACAGTAATTAGAAAACGACCTGCTTGATGTCTTCGTATCGCGCATCCAATATTTTAACCCAAGAATGCACAATTCTCCAGAAAATATAATTTGCCAACAAATGATTACTATTTTTACTGATAAGTGCTGCGATACTGCGCATATAACCAACTTCTCCGACAATTATTTTTGTATCGTTGTGAATCAAACCATGAATTGACGTCGGCGCTATTTGGTGAAAGAATCTTAGCCACTCCACCTAAAATGCTACCAAAATAAAAACTATAGAACTATTTCACATTCTTAAGTTTATAAATTTCAACTTAATTTGACACTTTCACAAATGAATGACAAAGAATGTATGTTCAAGCTTATCAATAATTATTACGTAAATTCTTGATTTTTTTAATTTTAACAATTATAGTGCTTACTGCAAACACTGTTCTAAGCTTCACTTTTTCACAGAGGGTTGAATATTTTATAGTTAATCGATAATTACATATAGGAATAGTTCAAAATAAGGGCTTAAATTTTCAACAGAAATTACTCATAGAGATTTTGCAACTCTTGCTAGCGTTTTTCAAAAACAACACCTTACAACCATCATGTCACTGTAGTTTGTTCTTTTAAAAAAATTTATGAGTGATCAAAAAATGAACAATTTTGTACGAATATTTAATTCGTAAAAAATATTTCAAATTGTTAAAAATTTCCGGTAATTTTGAAGACGAAAAAAGAAAGGAAACCTCTGGCAGCAATGTATACAAATCTGAAATTGTTTTCCCGTTATATAACCGTGTACTATTACGCCGATCATCTTCCGGTACGATAATCTAAAACATCAAGTACTTTTTAGTATACATATATATATATATATATATATATATATATATATATATATATATATATATATATATATATATATACATCACTAATTTTCTCAGTACCTTCAAACTCTGAACCGTCCACTCATTTTTTACATTACACAAGTCTGTAACTGTAACTCTATGGATTTGTTTCGCTTAACAGTCATTTTGTCATTCAAATGATTTATGTTTTGGGGCAGTGATGAGAATTTCAATGGCAATCAATGAGTTTTGCTACATTTAACCTTTCAGCTCTTTATTTAAAGGTTAACAGAACTTCATCACAGACGTTCTTAAATGCACAATTTTAAACTTAAATGTTAAATAAAAGCACTTCTTCATTCTTTGTTTCTTTTAACTGATAATTCTATAAGATATAAATCATAAATTGTTACTGTTTAAAACGCTAAATCAACAAAATTTTACTTCCGCAAATTTCATTTCAAAATTGACAATACTGTTCACGTCAGTGATTAGTTGCGATAAGTTATAGATAACGTTAGCATCATCCAACAGTAACTTGACAACATCGAGTTGATACTTCTTGTAAGCATTCAAATGTTTAGTAAACATGGATGTGTTGAGGTAATAGTCACGTGAGCCACGTCCTAAACCAAGCGTTCCTTGGTCTAACTGAAATTTGCTTATTTGAAAACTTAACCAAATCTTGAAACAGAATTTCTAAATATAATAGATTATGTTCTCTATTCCAGTTAATTACAGTTTCCGATTTGCGCCGAAACACGATGTCAAAGCTTCTTTTTAAATTAATAAGTTACAGTCGAAGAACTTTAAACTTCAGCACTGACTTCATTTTCATATATTTCCACAATTCTCAGCCATTTTCATGTAAATAAATTAGTTGACGAAAACGTCCCTTGTCTATTTATTAATCTCTCTTCTTTGTATTGGCTGTATTCGCTTTAATAATTCTACTAAATTTTATTATCACTGATAATGTACTAATGAATATTAACTGAAATGAAAAAAAAAAGGAACAAACATATAAAACGTTCCTCGTAGTATTCTTAGCATCCGCGTAAACATAAATTTGAAAAAAGGTTTCACTTCCAAAATATCGACGAGTCGAAGCCAAAACATAAGTGAGATCAAACGAATTGTCATCCCAATTATTGTTATCATGCAATAATGGCCATGTAGCTAATTGACGAAGTGCTGATAACAATTGTCTGAATTGAATTATTTCTTTGATAAGGACCGTTTAAGTTGCATAATTCACTAGTTATTCCTACAAACTGATATATGCTGTAGCACTTGGCCATTCAGTATTACTGTGCAACAGTGTTATTAATTGAAAGTTTGAAATCAGAGGATGAAATGTGCACAATCTCATTATCATGGATGAGAAGAGATAACAGGAAGATAGCTGGAACCGAAGTGAGCTCGATATGAGCTGCTATTAGAAGACAGAAAGAAATTAAAATCCCGAAGGAAAACATTTGAACCTTAAGAACATATTCAATGACCACTAGACTTTTGTATACAAATGATATTAACGATATTACTTGAGAAGCTAATCGTGAAACCTTAGCTTGATACAATTGACTTACAAATCACTGAACAAAAAAAACATACGATGACTTGAGTGATTCAAGCTGGCTAGTGTTCATACATGTCTGATAAGCAATGCGCGTCATTTCAATCGATCGCGACTCTGGTGATACATCTGACTCCAATAACGCTACAAAGAGAATTAGTGAAATTAATTTAGATTATGCAAAACAAGTAATGGTATTAAGGTAGAGTTAGTAGCTGATGATTAAGAAGTCACATTTCAGCATCAATTTTATTCAAAAACTGATTTCTTTGGATAGATAACTCAGACGGTATGAGCAATTAAAAATCTCACCTCAAACATATCCTATTTATGTATTCCAAATATTCTACCAGAAAATGATAACCATATAATCAATTATGTATTAATCGAACAACTGATATTACCTCTCATCTGTTGTCGGACATTTTCCCTCACAGATGCGAAGGTGCCAAAAGCGAACATGTCATCGGGTATCGTATGATCGCGGTTCCACTGACCACATGCATATTCGAAAAAGTTATTACATGGGTCAGCTGAGAAATTCATCGCCATTAGCTTAAATATATTTTTTAGTACCACTGTGAAAACATATTTACTGATGACAGATCTTCAATCAAGAACAAAACAGAAACAAAAGTACGATAAATATGATTCAGAGATAAATTTATTCAATGATAAGTTTGGAAGATATCATTGGATTTTCAGTGGTAATAATAGGAACAAGAAATAAGTCAATAAGAAATGGCGATTAAATGAGTTACTAACAGATATACTGCTCACTGTGATCGCCAGACTTCAAACTGAACTTTAATGAATTTCAGTGATATTAACAAGGCAGAATAAGAGAAACGATAGTGATGTGCGATAAGTCAATCAGTGATAATGGTGGATGAAAAGGAAATAATTATTGAAGAAAATAAATTTGTCTCATTCAAATCCCTTCATACACTTGTTGTTTGCTTTTGTGTTCCCGCTGATAGAGGCTAATAGGGAAGAGTTTAATTTTGAAAAAGAATTTTGAAGTTTCTTCCGTTATCATATTTTCTAGGTGATTTCTTAATTAAAAATTGAAAGAAATTAGAATGAATGCTTACAAGATTATTCGCTGCTTGAATGCAACCTTTCGTCAGGCATATCTGTTTTTCAACATCCTTGTTGCTCTCACCTGTTTTCTTCGACTCTGCAAATAACAACGATGGAGAAGAACAGAAAGCGAATCTTTCCCGTGCTATAGTATCAAAAGTTATAAGAAAAAGTATAGAAATCAAAAATCAGCACGAATTTCTGAATTTCCAATAAGCTTTAAGTGACTAATTCTATGGGTAGCTCCGGTAATCTGAACACGAGCACCAAATCAAGTAATACTTACTTTTGAAATGATCAGATGCTACCGTTATCTGAAGGAAATGAAGCGAACTTACTAGCAGTGTCATTAGCCAAAGGTAAAAGCAACGCCATCAATATAATAATAGTCGTGGCCATAAGAAATGTAAGCAAAACGAAAAACTGCTCAAGTGATGTCCTTCGTCGCCATAGCTACAAAAATATTAAAAATGTAATTATGGGGTTAGCTTATCATTTTTCCCCGTTCTTTTTATCTGTTTGATTTCAGCCATCAGAGTTTGAGAATGTGATTATGTCGCTTGAAGGAGTGAGACTGAACTTCTTGCAAAGAGAAATGGCAAAGGTTGGAAAAGCGAGGAAGAAGTGGCTGCATCGATAGTCAAGCAATATCCGCTCATCGAACAATTTTAACAGTTCATTTCGAAAATCCAAACAAACGAACATTTATTCTAACCAATTTGACCTACTCTTCTTATAGTTTTCTGTAATCACTTTTATCGGCTACGCAAAGTGCCTTGGGGCCATTTCCAATATTCATGCTAATTCATAGTAATATTATTAAAATCAATATAATAGTAGCGCTTGGATATTATTAATTAAAAGCAACTTTAAATATAAGGTCCGACCGTCACAATTTCATAATTGATTGCAGTAGAACATTAAACAGGCGGAAATTCCCTGTTTATAGGTTTTCTGCTATGATAGATTCATCAGTTATCCTACGCTTATACTTGAAATATTTCTCAGTTAAACTGAGATTCTTCAAGCTATTTGAGTAAATTTAATTAATTATAAGGCTGTCTATTTCGTTGAAAAATGACATTAGCTTATCGGTGACAAATACGTTTTATCAAAAAAATTTTTTTACCAAAAACGTTCATCAATTTCATCAATTTTCTATCAAAAATTTTTATCAAATAATGTTTATGAAATACGTTTTATCAAAAAATTACCACTACCTTGGAAATAACTAGGTATATTAAACTATTGATGCACTAACTGCCTTCCCACTTCTTGCAACATTCATTTCCGCCCTAAAATGACCTAGCTTATTTGAATATAATGGATGTCTGTCATAAAATCAACGAGTACAGCCATAAAAATAAGCTAAAACTTAAAGGCTAATTACAATTGGAGAACTGAAAAAAGTGAAAGCACTTTTTCGTAATTAACGCACGCACATACCTACAAAATATGTTTTCGAGATAATTCCATTTTTTTCTTCAAAAGTACACGTATTTATGCGCATCCTAAGTACAAAAATTTCGCAAAAAATAAAAATCTCGCATAAAATTGAGCAGTTCAAAAAATAGCTCTATATTTGAAATAATGATTAAACAAGGAGAGAACTGGTTACTTGTAAAAGCGGTTTGCCACCAGCTGTTTTATAAGTCATTCGTGGCGCATAATGGATATCGTTAGTTCCAATATGTTGCACAGAAAGAGCCGTCGACAGCCGAGGAAATTCACTGCAAAATAGATAGGCTGTCAATAAAAAACAAAACGATTTAATTAATAAACCTTGTATTAATCTATGGTCAAATGAACAATTGATGACTACACCACTTAATTACTTCCAAATTAAATTTAAAACAAAGAATCCAATCACATGGATCACTTTCGTATTAGCACACATCGAGGAAAACAATAGAGAATATGAGTGCGCTCGCGTGGTTTTCCTTAAATGGGGAATATGCTAATTTTTCCGTGTAAATTGCTCATTGAATGTTGCTGCATAAAAACAGTTACTTCTCCAAGTACTGCCTTCACGTAACACACTTGAATCTGTATTATCACTAATAAATACTTGATAAAGATTTCGAAATAATTGTAAGAAACTGAGTTGGTAAAGAGTTGCCTGACCAATTGGTCAGTTGAGGTATCCCAAAGATTACAGTAAAGCTCTCAGGAAAGAAACGTATTAGTTTCTTACAAAGCCAAAAATACTTAATGGATTTTTAAATTTTAATTGCCTCCAGACATTGGAATGCAACAACATCAATTTTATCAAAGCGGAACCAAGAACTAGGCGGATATCAAAGACTTTAAGAAAAGTTGACAATTGTGAACATACGACAATGAGCTGGTTAAGCAGGCTTCAAAGAGTTCGCAGCTTCTTTAGAAATTAGCAACAAGTGCAAAAAGTACAGAAAAAAATGAAATGAATTTTTACATGGCAAGGATGGTTGCAGCATTCAAATAATTTTAGAATTTATATTTGGGAAGAAAATACTGATTATGTCCCAATGTATTGTAACTTTAGCTAAGTTATTGGGATAAAATTGCATATCCTCTGCACTAGTCACAACACTATTAATGAGAAAAAGTGCATATATATATATATATATATATATATATATATATATATATATATATATATATATAATGGAAAAAATATATTTAGAAAATTATACTTTGACTCACTCCAGTTATACTTTAATTAATTTGAGCTCTTAAAAAAAAGTTAACAGTAAAGCGTCAATCACTTCGTTTTTTAAATGCAAGCAAAAATTTCGATTTTAGAACTTTAGAGATATTGTGGGAGAAAAATAACTGTGACAACAATGTTTCAAACGTGTAAAAATTGATCACTGTGAGATAAGGCTGAAAGGGATCGGTGTCATTAACAAGACCGGTGAATCCCAAAGTCTGTTTTTTTTTAAAGTGAAGTCAAAATTATCCAGCTAATTTATATGAACAAATGTACTACTGCCAAATACACTACACTTACATGCTTCCAGCCCTTACATGTCATTTGCATCGACACGAATGCAAACAATCTAATAATCAGCAAAAAATTATTTTTCACGAAAATTTTTTCTCATAAATATCAAAAATGAAAGAGCAACAAACACTTCATCGTGAAAAAACTTCATTTTCTCTCCTCGGTTCCTCCTCCGCCTGGTCTGATAAATTACTTCTCCCACTTTTTCTTTAAATTCTATTTGAGGGATGAAGAGACGCACTGCTAGATTTCTACATAATAAATGAAGTAAGTATTACCAGCAGCAATAAAATTGTCAAGTTCACGGAATTTTTAAAATATTTAAAATTTCTTCGACAAAATGTCAATCAGAAGAATGAACAAATTATTATTTTCTATTCTTTACAGCAGTAGCGTGCCTTTGACCTTTCGTTTCCCTCATTTTCAATGTCGAGGCACAAGCACCTTCCACAAAAGTCAACTGTCACTATTTCTTGGATATGCCGCGTACATTTGCTTGGAATAAAATCCATGATCGCTGGCGATGGCACTCGAATGATTAGATGGATGAAAGGATTGGCTGATAACTTAGTGAATAGATTTTAAGACACAAATACTGTTTGCGGATTGCATCATCGTACTTCCTCATCACTTCAAATTGAGTTCACTATATGAGCAAAAATAAGTGACCAACGAAATACTACAAGGTTTAGATTTATAATAAAAAAATTCAAACTTCTTTTAAACTGATGGCTGATGAAATACCTTAACGATGTGGCAATACAGGAAGCATTACACTCTTCCATCGAGATCAACTGTATTTGACTCTCGTTTTCATCGTTCACAGCCATTCTGTGTTACAGACCGCCATCAAAATTCATCACCATCAAAAATCCGTTCCTTCATTCATCCACCGTTTCAAGTTATTTCTTCGATTTCTAGTGACCTTCATCTTCTAAATTACAGCGTATGCAGCTTATCAATAGCTTCTCTGTTTGTGCCAAGTTCATCTTCTACTGCTTTCATAGGTTTTTTCGGAGAAAATTATCATCTTCTAGACTAAATTCGCTAAGGCATATTAAATTTAAAATTTAATTGAAATGAATGCTACGGTATTGGTTGAGCAAGCTTAGATGAAGAGAATACAGTATTATAGAATTGCGTACAATAAGCTTTCAATGATTTACTATCGTCGAAAAGAAGAAGAGAAGAGAAGAGATTAAGCTTTTGAATTGCGAAAAACTGTCGATAACTGAAATAAAAAGGGATGATTTGAAGAGGCTTTAAAAGGCGAGAGTCAGCATGGACAGTGATAGCAACGGAAAAAATTTTTCTTTTAAGTCTGATCGATCAAGTAAAACCTGACGTATTAGATTACGCGCTGCAAATGCTAATAAACATTTTCCTCGAATGCTTTATAAAATTTGCCGTTTTTGTGTGTTGCCCGAAACAAACACAATTTTTCACTTCACAACGCCTAATGTAGCAAATTTTTTTTGAATTTTTTTGAAATTGAAAGATTCTAAAAACAAATGAAATGTTTCGAATAAAGTCTTCCCGGCGTATACTAAGATAACAATACCTGATCCACCCAGTAAAGAAAAAAATGGGGAAACGTTGTTCCAACAATGAATTGAAATTTGAAACAGCGAAATGAACTTTACCAGGTAAAAAAATCGTTGCAGTTATGAATTATTGTTAAAAAACACTGCTTGGGTGTTTCAAGAGTTTTAATCCTCAAAAGTGAGAAGCAAAATTATCTACAGATTATTTGCTGGAAATTTTCAAATTCAAAACGAAATAACTTCCAAGCATTAAATTCTGCAGAGTGAAACGGGATTTTTCACAGCCACAGGGAGGATAAATTGCACAGGAAGTCTAATGATAAAATCTCGCAAGTGCTGCGGCGGATAGTCTTTGTCCCCCAAAGGTAATGAATGCTAAATGATATGAATAAATTCAGGAAGAGAAAGAGATGTGTGAGGGAGAAAGAGGAGGCAGCGAAACAAGGAGCGACTGCAGTCGTGCTAGGTGGCTCGGATCGGTCATCCTTAATGGTGTTTCTCGCTTCTTGCTCCCGAGGGCAGATGATAACTCCTCTTCCTACCTAATAGTTGAGAAGGAAGGAAGCGACAGATGGAAAGCGTTCATTAAAATAATACGCTTAGAAATGCCAAGTAACGGTTGGAAACCATGGCGACCGACCGATCGGAAGCTTCCGCCCTCACTTACTTCTGCGCCAGTCGCTACGACGCCATTTTCAAAAAAGGAACACACATCGTTAATTCGACGCGAACGACTGAATGAATGAATCGCAGCGTTAAAGAAAAAGCACCCAAAAAGGAAAATTCCTCGCATGAGTTTCAGTGAGATTGCTGGATAAAGTGGATAATAATACCCACGCAATGCCTTTCAGCCGTGCAATTCCTCCGAATTCTTCCTTATTACACTATTACAACTATTTATTATTATTATCATTTTTATTGTCATTATTAATCATCATATTTTCATATTTAGTGCGTTGAATGATTTGAATTTTAGAGTGCTTATCAATGGACGACAATTCTCAATTGCATGCAGTTTCTTGAAAATATTTAGCAAACATACTGCTCTACACAATCAAAACTCAAATGAGAAGACAGGAGGCGTATTTAACATGAGAATTTAAGACGAAGCCAAGATTTTTAACTTCTAAATTAATATTTAAAACGCCTCTACACTTGGCTCTATTCTGAAATTCTCCAAAATAAAATCATTCAGCCTGCAAGACTTGAGCTTAGCAAATAAACATGAAAAGGAATTCCAAGGTATCTCAATTTATTCAAAAATTTTACATAAACGGAAATGAAAAAGTGAAAGGAGTGAGAATACCACGTCTGTGAAAAGGCCGTCTCGAAGTGCTAAGTTGGGAGGAAAAAATCCATTGCATGATGTTAAATGAGAACTTTCTGCTTGAGATAAACCAGCTAAACCAATGAAAACTGGATTTTTTGCACAAAATCACCAAAAGCTTCCTATCAAAAAGGATACGAAATGTCGTCTTCAACGGTTGTTTTACTTGCACCGCGGAAATACCAAGACGTTGTTTTAGCAAAATTTCAAATTTTTTGTGGCAAATAAGTTCAAACACTTTTTTTGGATGAAATTAGCCGAGATGGCAAGCGATACTGTACTTTTAATTCATATTTACAGAAAAGGCGACAGGGAAAGTTGTGGCGAAAAAGTTAAAGAATTAAAATAATCGAAAAATAAGCATTATAGACATTAAACTGCTTAATTTCACGCTGATTTCATCATTCTAATTTCATTTTTTCCAAAAATGATTCCTTTCTCCCCTTTTCCATACACACATTTCTTCCCGTCACAATGCTTTATCGAATTTTCTAACTTTAACAAACAGGAGTTTTAAAAAATCGTAGAATACTTATTGAGTAAAACTCACGCCATCGTATGCCATCTGTGCAGGAAGAAAATAAACGTTAAGGAGGAAAATGGTATAGAAAGACTTCTCGAAGTGGTAGAATGGTTGAAATGAAATTTTTAACAAATTAAACAGTTTTAAAGCAGTTACGTGCAGAGACTTCTCTACTGCAATTGACTTCCGAGACTTTTGTCTAATTATGCACATTTTATTTTGTTTCATTTTAAAAATATCACCAACTATTCATCGCCTGAACAATGTGTGTTCTCTAATATCTTGAAACGGAAAACAACGAGATGGGAAATTTTTTCAATGAATTGGGAATTTAGTGAAAGGGAGGAAGAGAGGGAACCAATACCAATGCTTTTTCAAGACATCTCATGAAAAATACAAGTTCCGGTACGAAACGAGTGAGGAATATGGGAGGGAACAATCCTGCGCGAGAGAAACTTCTTTTCCTAAACAGTAATACTTAATAGCAACAACAATAACAAGTAATAGTAATAGTGTAGTACGTAGTAATAAGCAAACAATATAGAATCGAGATGAAAAGAATCACTTGCCTACAACAAATCGATTGAGGAAGTGATTATAATGAATAATTAAAGGGTAATAAAATCGTGAAAGGGAAGGAGAAATTCATCATCCCAACAAAATGACGACGGCAAATCGCTTTCATCTTTTGTGTGGAAAATGTGGCGAGTTTTGTTATAGTTGTAGAGAATAGAAGTGAAATAAATGACCTAGTTATCGATTACAACAGTTTACGACTATCCGACTGATTATTTTGGAGTAGTAATACGACTTCAGTTTCATTTTATGCTTCCACTGTTATTTATTTCATACTTTCAAGCATAACTGAAAATAGCCTGTCTACAATCAGTAATCCATTCGCGGAAACTCTCCAACTATGTAATCATAAAGCTAGTTACTAAAGCACGACTTTTTCCACTGATGAAAAAGGAAAGCGGTCATTAGCAGCCTCGCTTCAAAGTATGGAAAGCAGTATTTGAATTTCGTTACACTTCACTGCCACAACGGTGAACAGAGAAGGGAAATGGAAATCAGAATGGAAATACGCTGTGCGCCGTTCATGAAGAAGCAAGGAAGACAGGCGGCTTCTGTGTTAAGGAACAGCTTCCTTTTCCTAACAGTTAAAACTCATTTTAATGCGGCAAGTCCATTTTGTAAATTCCATTGTCAGAAACTAAAATATGGCAATATCGAAGGATTCACAAAGTCCACAATCGTTGACGATTGCAGGCTGCAGTGATTGCATTGCGGTGGAAACTACTTCTTCTGCTTCATTCGATAATTCTTTCGATTCACATCCCACATTATCATTACTACTATTATCTACTAGTAATGTACGCAATATAACGTGTCGAATCGCTGACACAGTAATAGAAATGGCGGCGATGAACGTTTAATGCGTCCTAAATTTCCATCCACTTTTCTTGCTTACCTTCTTTCAAGAAACTTCCCCAAACGAAAAAGGAATTCGAAGCGGAAGTGAAGCAACTGAACTAAGGTGAAATGAAACAATGAAATGCGTAGAAGAGTGATGATGATAGGTGGGGGAGTGATAGGAGAAGCAGACAGTTCGATATATATCGGCGCGCATGTAAATAGTGATAAGACTCATACGTCAACACCTCATACGTGCCCCTTATGCGCTTCAGGGACAGGGTATATGTGTGTGTGTGGTGTGTGTGTGTGTGTGTGTGTGTGTGTGTGTGTGTGTGTGTGTGTGTGTGTGTGCATTTATGACCTTAAACGTTACGTTTCCGTGCTCTGATGAGCCCATGGGTGGATAATGAGATTAGCAAGATAAGCCAAGTGCTTATCGATCCTGTGCCCAACAAGCATTGTTGCTTGGCCCTTCGTCTTCCAAGACTTTCTCTGCTAATACAAACCGTCTCTCACAAAGAGATTAGCCACTGCTACTTCCACACAACTCACTTTTGTCATTGCACTCGGTGAACTAGTTCCTTTCTTCCCTTCAAGCTGATACGCTCTGTCGGTATAATCCTTTCACTCTGATCCTTTGCATTGTCAATTGTGACCACTGAAAACACCAGGTAACTTTAGGGACGTGGATGCAAGGGCACTGAAGCGAAATGTTACCACGGTCCATCCTCAGAAACGAATTCCAAGACTTTCACCAGTGAGAGCAGTGCAATGCGAGCGGCTCCATTATTAGAGGTGTTTCTATCGTCGGTAGCATCATCTGCGGTGCCTATCCCTTGCACTTCCTCATATCGCAGCTGAGTGGAGAACTCTGGAACTGAGGCAGAGGAGGGGTAAACTTTAGCAGAGAGGCCATGTCTCACCACATGTGCATGCAAATAAAGGGAAGAGAGGAAGCGTACAAAAATATGATAACGACTTATGTCCACGCAACCTGTTTCTACAGCAAGTAACAAAAGGCAGAAAAATAAAGTGGAGCGAGGGAGGGAAAACAAATTTAAAAAAGTTTTATGATAGGCTTGCATGCAACGTCAATAAAATACACTAAGCTTAGCCTTAAATTGGCAATAAAAGTAAAATTCATTTCTACCTCGCATCTTTCCCCAATGGATTTCCGTGAAATGTTATTAGCATTGAAGAATGATGGAATCTCCTTTTTTCTCCTTTTCCCTCCTGCAAGCTGATAATGAGAAGTACCAGTGGAAGGAATGTTTAGAATGGATGAGACATGAGAAACGAGTGTGGGCATGGACAGGATTAACAAAAAGATATGTGCTAAGTAACCAGAACCAGTTAGAGCACTGACTCCTCCATTTATTCAAATGTATTTTATTACACGAAGAAGAATTGTGAAATTTTCTGAAAAGAATTTAAAACGTTGCAGAACTGGAACTGCTCGCTGATAGACAAAGAAAAATTAAAAGAATTTTTTCCAACATTAGTTGAGGCATTCATTGAAAAAGCCAATGAATTGAAATGAAAGCGTTCGCTCCAAAATTTCTGTCGAATACTCGAATACATCAATTCATCTCACCAAAACACATTAGTATGTTAAATAAGCGGTTGATTAACACATACACATACACACACACACACACACACACACACACACACACACACATACACATATATATATATATATATATATATATATATATATATATATATAGAGAGAGAGAGAGAGAGAGAGAGAGAGAGAGAGAGAAGTCCAACTCTGTTACATCCGAGAAGAAAGTTATACAATATTTGATGCAAATAATAATAGAGGAATAATTATAATAATAGGAACACACTTATGAATTTCACAGAAGAGGGGTAGATACATATGATGGACGAAGAGCACGAGTGTTGCCACCAACAGCTTAAAGTTTCGTCTTTTACATTTCTTCCGCACAAAAAACGCCATCCGCAGTCAATCGTTAGTTCCAAAAAGATTAATGACAACTGGTCATTCGCCAGGTGTAGTCAGTGACATCATCATTGCGAACATGACATGGCAAATCTGAGAAAACCTAAATGATCAGGTCGCTTTTCTTCCGCCTCTGTAGAACAGTTTGATATCGTTTCCTTCATTTTGACTGATCTGCACATGGAATTTTGCACCTTTTATTGTTTTCTACACAAAGCAATTTCAGTCAAATTTCATCAACTTTAATCTCATGTGTGATATTAAAGTGAAGGGGTTTCATGCCGCCGAAAATCGGAATTTGTGCTTTCAAAATAGTGCAAAGAACTATTTTTTCACTTGTAATTCAGGATAAGAAGCGAAGGATGAGCACAAACTACGAAGTGCTCGAAAAAACACCAAATACCTTAAATCGAATCTGAAATAAACATTTGACAAAAATCATGCAAGGCAAGTGAACTCAGGCAAAATATACGAAAAAATTTATGATATCAATTTAAGGCAATGCGAGCATGAATGATATGAAAATCGCTGGAAAGGCTATGAAAATACGAATGGTTACTTGAAATATGGTAATCCACAATATTTCGAGATACTGACCAGTATATTTCAAATGGATCATATCTTATTGATAAACGATTACATTCTCTTTTCGATTACTTGCTTGAACTTCATTTCAAGCAAAAATATTTCAAAATAAATGACATTACAAAGTAAACGAAAACAATATTTAAGATAAACTGAATTAATGATTACGGATTACGCTTGCAGTCAGCCACTTTAAGTGATCAAAATAGAAAAGTAAAAGAAAGAACAAAAAATAAGGCATTAGAGTCAGTATGAGACACTAATAAGACGAAAGAACTACATAAATCGTTTGAAAGTATACAAATAACTTGTGGATTCTAACAAGAAATTTATTCAAACTTCATAATAGCAATTTTTATAATGAAATTTATTGGATTTTAGGAATCTTCATGGATTTATGTTTTTCAACTTACATTGTCTTTACTAAATAACCGTTCACAGTTAACACTATACTGTTCACTTCAATTGCTAGAGCTCGAGAGTTTATACTGCACAAAACGAAAAAGAAGCATAATGCTTCTTCCTGTACAAAGCACAATTTCACTGTCACTATTAGAAGTTCCAATAAAACGCATGTTAACGTGTAGTAATGGTAATGTAAATAAAATGATGACAAGATTTGTTATGTACATATGAAAACGAATGAAATACAGATGAGTAATTTAATATAATAACAGCATGCCTATTCATGTAACATCGTGATGCACTCTTTAGGGATTGCGTTAATTATTCCATTCACTGCCGGGTAGCTGAAATTAATTTATTTCAGTTCATAATTTAACGCTAAATCAAGCAGTTCAGTCCTAACAGAAGACCAAAAACATTTTCGAGTAAAACGATCTACATCAATATGATTTGTAATGAGTCATCAAATATCAAATCTTTTTAGGGATTACCTTGACAACGATTTTTGACAACCAACCAACACCAATTTATGCTTAGCCCTTGTGATGGCAACATTAATCCGCCTGCAATCGGCAAGCAACTCACTTTTTCGATTTTCTGCTTCGTCGGTCCACACAAAACTTAACACAATAACCGATTTATCTCTACCTTGATATTGATCAACAGTATTCACTTCTACTCCTTTTTGCACTGTGCTACGCAGTCGTTCAACATGATAACGATAAACACTGATAACACCAAGGTCACTTTCCGGCAGACCCAGCTGAAGATGATTTCGTTTGCTAACTGAATTACATAAAATATAGTTGCAAGAACAAATTAAAAACTGAACTAAAAAATACTTCAAATTAATAGAGAATTCTTCTACAGGATTCATTTAGTTACAAATTATCAACTATAAATTATCACTGAAAAGATTGATGCAAGTACAAACAGAGTTGTAACCAGTTCTTCCAAATACTAAGTAACCTTAACAAACAGTTCGCAAAGGCCTCCAATAAATTCCGCTTCTCCAGCATTACAAACTTTACCAGAGGTGCCAAAAGTTGCACAAAATGATGGGTTCTTGCATGACTGGGTGTCCACAAATACCACTGCATTGCTCAGTAAATTCGAAATACAAAGCTTGTATGCGTCTACAATATCTTACTCCTTGCAATTAACAAAATGAAAACTTTCATGACAAAGACATCAAATGTTCCACATTTTTTTAAATGTTAAATTAGATAGAAATATGACCGCCAAAAATGGCGGTATTTCTACCTAATTTAACATCATTAATTATAGGTTTTAATTAATAGTTAAACATACTGGAGTAGCAGCTGTCAATGACAGGATCAGAGACAAAGTTGGTAAAAGTTGCTTCAGCGATCATATTATTCGCGCAACGAAGTTTGTTTTCATAAAAGAGAGCGCTGCTAAGTTCCGCAATCGGCCTAATATTCAAGATATAATATTCAAGAAGAATCGAGTTTTTTATCACGAATGTTAGAATTTCATTCAAGAAATGACTTCACCTATTCATTCGGTACTGCGAATGCAATGTAATTACAGCTGAATGTTGAACCGTTAATCGCTCCAACAGTGATTTCGCCATACCTTCTTGCCTGAATTAGAACGTTACAAAATTTTAATTAAACTAGTTTCAACTTCGATCTGTTTACTCAGTTTCTTCGCAGCTTCACTTAGAGTGAGGGAATCTGAACATCTAAAATATGGAACGGTCGTATGCGTTTTAATGCGGCTGATTGTTTATTAAACAGTAATTCACTTCATTCTGCTACTCGTATGGGTTAATATTTGCAAACTGCTCAATGATCAAGAAATTGCCTTGATTGTTTGGAATAAACAAGAGGAGTAAGCTGTCGATGATCACCAACAAGTACAAAGCAATCGGAAGCAGCAATAGCAGGAATAATAGTAGATTCCAACACCAAAGATGCTTCGTCGACAACTGTCATTGAAAAACGACGATGTGAAAACAGCAGATTCGTTGATATCCCCAAACAAGTGCACGCGACTATGGGCTGAAAGAATTATCATCAGTAGAAAAACGACTGAAAAATTGGAGTTCTACTACAGCACCACAACCATTAGCATGAAGCATATTCTATATCGAGGAAAGAAATTTTCACTGTTTTTTTAAGGATATGTTGTATTAGTGGAGCTCTATCAGTATCCGTATACTTAGACAGCTTTGATTTCAAAGTTAGATGTTGTAGATTTTTCCTTATCGATGCTTGCTGTCCCAATCGTAAAATTTTATCTTCATCGATATGCTGAAACAATTTTTATAAACTGAAAAGATTAAGATAAAACCGATGACAGCAGATATTCAGTATTGTTTAATAAATAACTTCTTTTTTGTCAAAAAATGGAGTTTTGAAACGCTCATAACAACTAATTCATTGAAAAAGAATGTATAATCAGCAATTCTCCAGTCACAAAAGAGGAAAATTAACAACCTCAATAAGTTTTAAAAGAAGATTATCAATCGCAGCATGAGTGTGAGAAGTAATAAGAACGGTGCGACCCAAATAAATAAGGCAACGAATTAATACTACTAGCGTGCTTGTTTTCCCTGTAGTCAAGTTTTGCTTTACTAATCATCTGCTCACTTTTTACTTGTTAGTTTAATCAGTTTAAAACTAAAATTGGTTGTCTTTTTCGACAGCCAACAAATGACCAATAGTTTAGGAAAAAAAAACAATTTGGTTTCTGAATCTGAAAAAACGGTGCACGATAAGAAAGATTTACTTTACCAGTTCCGGGAAATCCTTCAATAATTGCATAGTCATCGGACATAAGGGATTTAACAACTGCTCGTGCTTGGTCACAATTCAATTGCCTTACAATCTCTGATATGCCAATTATATCAGCTTTCTTCATCTTTGAGAATACCGGTGGCCTCATATCAATTATAAGAGATCTAATTTTTAACCTAGAAAGCATATCGCACTTAAAAAAGTATTGATAAAAAAACAAATGAACTATATCTTGGCAAAATAAAGTAAAAAGCAAAGCAAGAAAAAGAATAATTTGCCAAACCGAGAAACCTACGTACATTTGTTTGTCATCAACCATTAGCATAATTAAATTTCCAAGATCAACAGTATATTTGAAGGAAGTTTCATATCTCCCAAGAAAATAAGTCATTCCAGAAACAAATGAAGTACTGCTACTGTCTACAGCGACGCTGATAAAATTATCTACAAAATTCATGACTTTTAGTGTAATACAAAATGCAACCTGTAAAAATCACAGAGCAAATATAACAGCTGTTAAGCACTATCGAATCAAGGAAGGAATATATATTCCACAAGAAGCTTCAACAAGTTAAAAACGTAATGTCAAAAGTAAGCTTGTTCAATATAATCATTGGAACTCCGATAATTTAATTGGAAAGCGGAAGACTTGTAGAATATTTCCATGTTTAACATTTTCAACATTTTTTGGAAAATTATGCATGTACAAACCTTAAAAATGGACATACCTTTAACGGAAATTACGGAAGCCATAGCAAAGACTTCATTCCTAGCAGAAAAAACTAACAAAATATCTCCCTTCGTGAACAATTCATATTTTTCATCTATTAATTCCTCGCTGAAAGTAATAAAACTCTACCATTTGCAGTAAGTTAGTAAGCTGCTTGAAATGACATGTATTAAATCGTTTCTCTACTAGATAACTTTTTAAAACACAAGTGATATTTTTACAACAGAAGGAGAAGTTTCACCTCCGAAAAATAATGGAAGTTTTATTCTTTTGCAGCACAACAGAATCAACGATAACTTTTATTCTTGGTGTCGAGTTCTTTCTGAAATTCATATAAATGGCTTATTGAAGTATTACGTCTGGTTAATTTCTGCTTTATCTTTATCTTTCTGCCTGAGTAAAACATTCAACATATTACTTTTCGTATATATTTTCCTTATCAGCTACAGTTCGCTCCATTACACACCTCCATTCCATTAGTACCCACCGAATGAACCGTTTAAAGTAATCTATATGACTTTGCTTAAGATGACTCAATTGATCTTGGAAGAAGGTATCAGTTGTAGCTGATACAGAACAGTGTTGCAATAAAGAGCACGATAAGACCTGATTACACCATTTACATGTGTTTGTATCAAAGACCGGTCCTAAAATCTTCGACTATTATCACCAAAGTAAACACCAACTTAAAATCTTCCTTAAAACCACGTTTGACTTCAAATGCAAAAACTTTCATTAAAAAAATATGGTTATATTGCCTTTCCATTGCCAATGCATGAACTCTGAAAAAAAATTTTACAATGACAATTAATATGAGCAACTTCGAAAATGGAACAAGTAAAGCAGATTCCATTTTTCTACATTACGAAGTGGATGTTCAACAGCCGTGGAGAACCTGGTAAGCTGTCGAATGAAATAGCACTTATGCCTGAGGCGATTTCATTACGCATATGCAGAATTCCTTTCAAATCGATTGCTTTAGGAGATACAGTACGGACGGTTTCATCCAGTAAATAGAACAATAATCCACTTTCAATGGTACCCTTTAAAAACTAGTATCGAAATATTCGCATACGAACACATCTTATTTAGAGCAGATTTGCATAAATTTGTAATGCACGCATCATAACGTAACTGAACGTTAGAATACATCGCTTTAAATCAAATCAAAATACAAGTGCAAATTTCCGTCCATTACAATGCTCAGTGATAATAATAAAAGTTAAGCTTGAAGAAAGTTTGAGAATACTGGACAATTAGCACCAACCTGTTTCGAAGCCAGAGAAAGGCAATAAAGTATGACTTGTGTGATATGCGATGTATTTGGATTTGACCTACCGGTTTTCAATTCCATAGGAATCAGTTTTTGTTTACCGTTTCCCATTTTTACCTGAAATTCGAGACAAAGGTTCACTTATAAATGACTGAAACCCCACCACTTGCTATGCTAAAAGTGTAAAATACATTTTCAACTGAGAAAAAGACCTTCAATGTGCAATCAATTTTGGCTTTGAAACCATAACATGAATTCCATATAGATTCCTCAACATTCGCTACTTCCATGATTTTAGAACCCGATTGCAAAGATTCGTTTCGACCTTTTGGTGGCGGCATGTGAGTTGACACCCAACGAGTAATCGTTTTAAAATAATGACATATCTCGTCTTCAACCTAAGAGAAATTTGTTCATATTAAATAGGATTTTTCGCAGTGAGTTACTCCAAAATCCAAAAAAAAAAACTTCTTCGGATGAAAGGTTCAAGGCAAAGAGCTCTTCAGCATACTGCTCATGCAACTCCTTTCTCCATAAGTTGAGTAAACTGCTCTCAGCAACGTCGAATCCGGAACGAGTAATTGCGGCCTAAAAATTACGTCAAAAATTAACAATCGAAAAACAGTTCTCTCTATTTTCCATTTTCATTTGCACAGATGACTGTTGTTGCCCAAGAATTCCACTCCTTAGTCACCTTAAACCAAAGTGAGAAAAGTATCAATAGAAATATTAAAATATCAATAGAAATATTTGAATTCTTTCATCTACATATAATGCACACTTGGAAAAGCTCATGAACCACATTCCCAATCAACATTTCCTTCGTCGCTCTGCTTCGTATTTTGAAATAATGCGAAAGTATTGCTTTTCGACGACAGGATGTACCTTGGGCGATAAGTGTGCATGGCACCAAAACATTGCGTTCGACGATCAATACACCGCTTTCCCAGTTTAACAATGCCTCCTAGAAGATACTTTGATGCTAGTATAACAGAACAAAAACCACTAAGATGTATCAACTAATTCATGCATAATATATTTGAAGCAGTGTGCACTTTCTACGTCAAATGTGTCAAATATTTCAAACGTGTCATTTTTTTTTCAATTGAAACACCAATTAATGAAATTTAAAAATTTAAATTATCGAAGTGTGCATTTACTTCTCCGTTTATTTCAGCACCAATAATACGCAAGGAAGAACCAATCTTGACCGGAGTAGATGACCAAATTCCTTCTAGTTTGACGCGGTAAAACTTTGAGCTCTCTTCACAAATACAATCCAGTTCGCGATGTTCATCGTTGTTATCATCAGACAAAGAAACTACACGAACATCGATTTCACTGGAGCCAAAAGAAACAAATGAATCACAGATATCTGTAATGAAGTCCATTTATTCAAATTTAATTTCTTAAATCTATTATAACTTAGAATTTGCAACAATTTTTTCTTGGGTAAGATTTAGCAACTTTCAAATTGTTCCACGATAAAATGAAAGTACTACCCATCATGTAAGCAAACAATGATAATAATGAACAAGTACCGAATTGAAGTAACTTTACCACTAATCAAAGTTATAACCTTACCTCGTTCCACACAACTGACTGATAAACGTTTGGGACGCTTCCGTGGAGGCACACGATCACTGGATATATAATTTGCAAATGTCGCAGTTGACACCATCGAATTACTGTTATCACCTACAAAAAATTCATCGCCACTTTCTTTCCACGAATTGGTTTCCATTATGCCACCATCAGATAGGTCCTGAAAAAAAAGGTAATTGGGATTTGCATAAATTCGAAGAGAATATGCACTGCGATAATTTCGATAACGCAATATGCCATTTTCATAAAATAAGCAATGTGATACAAGATCTATTTGCCGTCAAATAAATTAGGCCTATTAGACTTTATCTAAACTCAACTTTACTTGAAACGACTATACTTCAGAAACATATGTTGTACAAGCACTGACACCTACTTACCTTCTGAAATATCTCTATTTGCTTTTATAGGATGAAATACCACGATTTAGCAATAATCTTAATAATCAGCGCAACATTTGAATCGAGTTCAATCATGCCACACCTAATTACCTTGTGTCTGTTTCCTGAAGTATCAAAAACTTCAGCCTACTGCTTGGTCCGGTCAGTTTTTCCACTATAATAATTAGTATTTACTTTACCTTCCTCTCTGTTACGCATAAGCCCTGTACTGCAATAATTATCATGTACTCAATCCTTATTATATGCACAACCCTCCGAAAAAATTTCAAATTTACAAAATTCAAATCTTTGGCGTCATGCCAGAATTCCAACTATGATCAAGTTATCTGTTGCAGCAACTGTTTTTTAGATCTACGCGTTGGTTGCGTTTTTCGAGCGATGGCTTGAGGGTTAGCTTCGCATAAGTGTTGCCGCTTCCGGCTTTGGATTTTTGGTCGTTGTTGTATTCATTGAGTTTTCGCGGACATGAATCAGTGTTGAACCGTATACATCGATGTAACGAGCACATTGCATTATGCATGGAATCCTTCAAACTGTGAAAATTGTAGAACTGCTCGCATTTACTTTTAGCGTGCAGTAAAGTGTAATGTCAGATGATAAGAGTATAAGAAGGACAAACTGCCAAGGAGATGAGCAAGAGGACCCACAGCAACCTCAACGGTTTATCGAAGGAGCTGGAGGAGGTGAAAACGTAGATACAGTAGCCCGTGAAGGCAGATCTGAAAGCCAACATAGGAGCATGTTCGGGAAGAGCCTGCGAGACGCCTCAGCCAAATTATCTACGTTTACCGGTTAATTCCTTTTATGCGTTAACTTCCGCAGAGCATCAGTTTGGCCAATAATAGGACTTGTCATGTAAATTTTAAAAGAGGTTTTATATATTAATTGTGTCTAATCGATTTTTTTATAATTTATGCTTTCGCATGAGGCTTTTGTTCTGATACTGGCTAAAGTAGAGTCAATAAATAAGATGCTGTTATATATGACTGGAGTTTTTTTTTACAATAAGTCCTTAATTGATCTAGTAGCTATTTCTCTTTGAAAGTAGTTTATGATAAATTACTTTTTCAGGCGATACTTTCTTGGAAGATTCTGCTTTGACTGCTGAGCACGATATGGCTGAACTAAAAAAAGAAAAAGTGCGATTGGGTATGTTTCAATCTTTTACCATAAATTGCATTTTGAGATGTTGTTAGCCACGCTGAACAATATGCTATGAAGGCTTATTAATAATAGCAATAGCTTTCTCTTTTTATAAGGTGTGTAATTAATTCCTCGGTTTCTAAAGAATGAGGTCACGTCATAAGTTGTGCTAAAAACTTTAAATTATGGTCAAATACTAAATATAAATTATAGAGCATGCTTTATTTTTGACAAACGAAGAGTTGGATGCAGTTCGAGATAAATTGTGCAGAGTTAGTGAAGCAGAGAATGCATTGAAAAAGGAAAATGAGGAGTTACTTCGAGATAGAAACCAACGGATGGCTGCGATGCGAGAATTGGAAGCTGAGCGTGACTGTATATTACTTGCAAAGGTGTTTCAATGGCCAGAAATCTTAGTTTCACTTTGTTTTTTTGATGTTATCTATTTTCCACTTACACTTTCATTTCTTGAGATACGTTTCAGAATGAGTGTGAGCAGAAGGCTGAAATGTTGTTGCGTCAAAGAGAAGATTATGAAGGAAAAATTAATCGCTTAAATCATGACAAGTCACTCATTGCAAGTATGTTTTGGGAATTTCCTTAATTTCCCTACAAGGCACTCGGTGTCGGATCTTGAATTGTTACAATTATTGCTTGTTGTTTAACTGTGATAGAGTTTATGTCATGAACAATTTGATGTTTTAAAGTGTCGAAAGCGGTGCAAATTTTTATCTTTTCGAGTGCTCGGATAGTTGAGTCGTTGTTCACAAGTCGTTCAGATTTCGTGGTTGGCATTTAAGCGGCACATGTTCCAGTCTAATGTTAATCCAGAATGTTGGGATTTAATGGTTTTTTTATAGGCGATTTGCAGCTGCAGAAAAATGAAGTAACGAAATTAATAGAAAAGAATATTTTGTTAGATACTAAACTTGATGAATATGCTAAACAAAAACGGATAATTGAGGTTTGTAATTTGTAATGGAAATGAATAATTATTAGATTGCATTGCAATTACATTTATCAGGTGCTGGAAACGAATAAGTAGTTGAAATTTTAGTTATATATTAACGACGAATATTATTTACAAAAGAAATGCTTTTGTAAGGGCAACTGCGTATTCTATTGTGCATCATTTTATTTCAGTATGAAAAAGAGCGCTGGGCTCAGGAGAAGGAAATCTATTTGTATAACAAAGATTGGTTTATGAATGAAATTAAGGAGCGTGATCGGAAATTTGCTGTTTTAAGAATAGAAATGGTAAGATGAAACTTTGATTCTCTATAAGGAGCATATCTTTGTTTCTATAGCAAAGGATGATGCCAAAAAGGCTGGTAGGGAAGGGAAAAAGAAACTGTTTATTGGTAGGCGGGTTTTATGGAACTTCAAGTATCAAAAATATATGCAATATTTTATAAGGTCACTTAAATGCATTGATTGAGTCATGGTAAGCTGTTTTTTATGACATCATACGCCTTATCGGTCTGTAACGTCGTTTTTCATTCGCAACTACATTAATTTTGACATCTGAGCATTTGAACAGTAATTGTGAGATATTCAAATTAGAATGAACTGCTTTTTCACGGCAAATTATCTAATCGAAGCGAAATGCGTCCTTTTTGAGTAAAGTTACAAGAAATTTCTGCAAATTTTTTCAAAATTTGCAATAGCATTTATTTGATTACTTTACATGTGCCATTAATATTATGAAGTTGAGTTGTAGATCCGATACACTGGTGAACTACAAGCAGAAATAGCATCTGCTACTGATAAGTACGAATCTGCATTGAGCGATGTTAAGAAACTTACAGCAATACTTGCTGATCGGGACAAGGAAATACCAAGATTGAATGATCGCATGAAGGAGGTGATGATAAATTTTGCACATACCCATCGTTTCATATATTTTATGAAGGCAATTTTTTGCATTTCATCAAATACTTAAACAGTTTAGAGATTTATGTTTTATAGATCTTAGAAGATAATGCGCAGAAACTGAATAAATTGGAAGAAGAGTTGATAGCAAGTGAACGACTGTGTTCTGTTTACAAAGAGGCCGGTGATGACGCAGAAAATAATTTGCGACAGCTTAATGAAGATTTTGAAAATCGTGGAAGATTGCTTGAAGAATCCAAAAAAGGTTCGAATTTTTTAAATTTATATTACTTCTAGAATACAGCTATTTTTGGATTGTCATTTATGAGCGAATTTAAAAAATTATAATCGATGTTTTTTCCAAGGTAAGCTTTTTAGCTTATGAATCATTATGTGTCCAATTTGAAGAAAAGCAAGCAGCTTTCACCAAGGAAATTGTTCAAAAAGGTTATTTCTTTTATGATTTTCCGTAAATTTAGCCTTTGTAATGGGTTTAGGACAAAGTGATTTTTCTACTGGGAAATATTAGTGTGCAGTCAATGCCATAATTAATTTTACAACATTTATAGTCGCATCACTCATTCCTGCTGTCTGAAACCGGTTTTCATTTTTCTCACTAATTAACGTAGTTATGGTCGAGCTTCTAGGTAATCTCACATTAAAAGGTGGCCATTAACCTCGTTTTTGTTTTTGTTCAAGTCGAATAATATTTTGTATCTAGCATATAGGTAGAGTGAACAAGTGGTGCTACCTAGTGTAATTGGCTAATCAGTTTCTCTCACACGAGGAAATATTTTTTAGATAAAAAGATTGAGGAGTTATTAGACGAATTGCAGAAAATCAATGATTTGTTGAAGTCCAGGCATCGTGGTATTTTTTAATGTTATTTTTCTACATTTTTCTTTTTCGCCAAGCTTTAAATTTTTTCAATTAAATCAAACTTCAAATTTCAATGAACTTTTTTCAAAAAAAATCGAAAATTCGAGAATGATTTGCTCCAAATAGATGAACATCTAATATTTCTTCATTAAATATCTGCTGCAGTAACACTAACAGATGATGAAGTCATGGAACTGTCTCCGGCAGCCGCTGCGGCATCATCATTGATTCGTAGTGGTGTTTCACTGACGAGCATTTACCGCGAACACTGTCGCGTAGTTACGGAATTAGAAGAAGTGAAAGCGGAAAATAGACGTATCGAAAATTATTTTCATGAATTAGTTGAGGTTCCAGCTTTCATTGGGAAGTAATATGCGTTTTCACCAATTTATCACTTTTTCATTGTGTTCAGCAATTAGAATATGAGAAGATTTCGGACACAAGCATCTAACTGCACACTAATAGTAAATACGTCTAGATGTAGGTTTCGTAAATACCGCTCAACGCATTTTGTAGGATATCGAAGCAAAAGCACCATTGCTTGCGCAGCAGCGCGTAGAATATGAAAAGATGTCTGATTTATGCAAAAATTTGCAAGAGCAGTTGCAATCGGCAGAACAAGAACATCTAAAACTTGAAAATGCTCGTGACGCTGCTACACGTGAGTTGACATACACTCGAGCTGAACTTGAGCGATATCAGCGTGACGTGGAGGATTTGAGCAGACAGGTTATCTTGTAGATTACTTGGAGATGATTTAAATAGCTTCCTCAGCAGTAATTCAATTAAACCATCAAGGTCATATGAAAAAATCAAAAGTCAACTTATTCGCGGTCTAACGTGTAGTACGCTGCTCTAAATAAAAGTTTTTGCTTGTTTTCTTATCGCTATTTAAGTGTGCTATTTCTAAGAGTTCAGCTTGTTTAGAGTCTTTTTGGAAACTGTTTACATTCTTTGAGGTTCGCCATTTGTTACATGCATCCGAAGTTGAGAGAGCACGTAGTGCGGATTCGCCGCCAATGAGCGACGAAGATCGCGACATACTGTGGAATTCAATTGGTGAAATGCAGAAAGTAAACCAAAAATTAATGTCCGATTTACGCTCAGCTAATGCTAACCGTGATCGTGCAGTAGAAGAGGCTAAAAATGAAGAGTATGTTGAGCAGTATTCTTTTGATTCTTATTATATATGCTATTCCACATTTCAAAATTCATACTTCTGGATCCGTTTTTTAGGATCAGCCGACTTACCGATGCTTTAAATGATGCTGTTAAGAAGTTGGATTTCTTGAAAGATGAAAATTCAAAGCAGAATATGGTGATTGAGGAACTGGAAAAACAGCGTGACACGTATAAGAGAGTTGGTAACGAGAGAAAAACTTTAGAAGAGGTAATGTTTTTTATGATTTTTGTTTCCTTTTTTCATTCAAAGTGTATGGTTATTTTTCATTGCCGTGCTACTTTTCCAAACGATGCGGTACCTTTTTTCATGCTTTAGCATTTACGGTTAATGCATCTTCAGTCTCACTCTTTAACCAAACGAATGCAAGAAATCGACTCTGAGAATGCCGTTTTGCGGGTACATTTAGAACGTGCTGAGAAGAGCTTAGACTTGTTTCGAGAAGAAAAGCATCATTCCGATGAGTTAGTTATTATCTCCTTTATGTTTTGTTTGCAACAGCTAATTAAGTATCAAAGGTTTACCGCACTTTTATGGAAATTTTTTGGTCCATAAATTTATGTATTTTGAAATAAAAAGAAAATTACTTGAGACTTCTGCAAGCACGGATTGATCAGCAATTTGCTTTGATCGCTGAACTACGCAAAACAAATGGGAAACTGGAGGCCGATATCGAAGTACAGAGGCAGACACAGCTGATGCTTACAAAGCAAGTAAGAAGTGCTTTTTCAAATGGTTTTTATCTGCAACTTCGTTGAACATTTCCTTCCATTCCAGTGTTACTATTGTAAAGTGCTAACAGAAACTATTACTAAATCTACATTAGGAGTATACATTAGCTTGAAACTCCGTCGGGATTTTGCTTCGAATTTATATTGTGCTACCACTGGGATTTATTTGTATAGTAGTTAAATCTAAGTAGTCATTACTTGTGTGGGTTTTTACTTGTTCTCACGTGGAACAGTAGTAATAAAGGCCTATTATTGAGTGAAAGTTTTCATGATGCTATCAGTCTTAGTATGTGTGACAAGCTGTATGCCTCAATTTCGTAAAAAACCTTTACAGTAAAAATTTTTTTTTTAAACAAAAGCACTGACTATGCGAACCATAACGAATAAATGTGGAAACGTTGTCTAAATATAGTAAGCAGGTTCAAGAATGGGATTGAATAACGTAATAGTGAAAATTCCTTTACTGAATGCACTTTTCAGTCAGAAAATGATTCAAACGAATTAAATTTGGTTCGTGAGAAGCATATCAAAATGAGCAACAACTATAAGATGGCAGACGAACGATGCAGGAAGTTGCAGGAAGAGCTCATGGAAACAAAAGCGGAGGTTGCCAAATATAAGTTCGTCTTTAATGTTTATATTCAAAATATCATTCCTAGTATAGCTTTCAGTAGTGAAGATATAGGTTAAATGCTTGTGTTGATAATCAGTGTTTCTGATGTTTCATGCACATGGTTGTATTTGATAACGTTTTTAATATACTGAGATGCAACTGTTTACTGCAGAACTGACGTAGAAGCTCTTATGGAACAAGTTTCGCTTCTCCGAAGCACGGAAGCACGGTTACAACACGAACTACATGTTTTACGAGAATCAAATTACAGTAATGAAAAAATGTCGTATACGTTGAAGCAACTTGAGGTTACTTTGAGCCTTTGAGAATATCGATTGTTTGAAAATGCAATTTGTTAACTGTTAATATTTTTACATATACCTCGGCTGGGATCGGAAGGAAAAAGATAGAAAAGAGGTGAAGGTGAATTGGGTCTTATAATGTTCCAGATTGATTTTACAATAAGCAAGCGTTATTTGAAGCTTGTTTTCAGAGTCGTCTACAGCATAACGATGAAGAAAAGGTGAAGGTTCTGGAGGATCAGCTGAAGCTTGCGCAAAATGAAAATGAGTCCTTGAAGAAGTTTGTTAGTGAAATTTCGGAACAACATCGCTTGATCAGTTTGGACTTGAAGGTTTGATTGCTTTCTGCTGTATAACTTTTCGTTTTGGAATCAGAATATATTATTTAAATTCGATTTGTGCAAAAGTAATTACAGATGACAACAAATAAGATCCAAACAGAGCGTGATCAGGCACTCGCAAGCAAGAAATCAGCGGAAGAACGATTGACTTGGAAAGACAAAGAATTAAGTGAACTACAAACAAAATACGATGATTTGATGAGTCAGCTGAAAACGCCGGATACACCTCTTGGTAAATTGTTAGATTGAAAATAAAAAGCAATACAATTATTATGCCATAATCAACAAAATTTGAGATAGAATCGTTCTGTGTCTATGCAGCTTGTCCACATTCCAAATTGTCTTATGATCGCTTGCTTATAATATTTCAGAATCTACTGATAGCGGTTGTAAAAAAGAGGCACAACAACTTCGAAATCGTAATAGTTATTTGGAAAATCAACTGAAGGACGTGTCTCACAAGTTGGAAGGTTTCTTAATTTTCTTTTAAAAATTGATAAAAATTATCATGCGTTTTCAAAGAACAGTACGGGTTGCTAATATGTAGATGATGTCAGTCATGTTCAAAGTTTCTTTGTCTGGAGAAATGGGTGCATTAAAGCAGTGCGAGTGATACCAGAAAATTCAAACGAACCAAGCACCACTGGGTTTTCCCTATATTTCGCTCATAGCTTTGCTCGTAGTTTGGTGTGGCTTGAAATTCAAAGCGGTAAATTAGTTGAGGGCAAAATTTTTTTGAATCAAAATGATGCGTTTTCTAATTTTCTAGCAAGCGAGAAAATGCTAGCGATACGCGAACAAGAACTTGCTGAAATTAACAAATTAAGTAATAATATGGAAACGGCATTATTGGAGCAGGGAGCCGTAAGTTCATGCTTTGTTTTTTTTTTAATTATTATCGACGATGAGCTGTAGTCAGTTTTTATATAATACAGCGCATTTTTTTGAGTTTTTTTGCAGAGTGCGCTTGCAGAGCGAAATAGTCTTCAGGCAGTGTTGGACTTGATAAAAGGACAGTTGTCTGAAAGGTTTTTTTACTTCTGCATTAAAATACGAGATGATAGCAAATTTCGTAACGGGTTTTCACAACTCTTATATTTTACTGTATATCGAAGAAGTTTTGCTGCATCTAAATTACAAATGTAGTAATAAATTTAGACATCATAACTAAACTCGTATATGACTGTTCAGTTAAATATTATATCCTTCAAATCAAGGAGCAGAAGATGTTGTTTATGCGGGTATGACGAATTAATCGCTCTTCAGTGTGGCAGTAGTCGAGAATCAGCGAGCAGAAATTGCTCAGCTGGAGCAAAAATTACAAGAAGGAGCCACCAAAACAGAGCAGCTAAGGATGGAAAAAGTGAAAGAATATCAGGGATTGGAGAAGCGATACAGCATTTTGGATATCCAGAGAACTAATGCTGAAACTCGGATACGTGAACTAGAATTAGAAATTGCAAAAATTTCTTCAGCAAAAGTTTCGGTATGAAGCATTTTCTGGAGTTAAAATTTTTTTCTAACTGTGAATTTTGGTCGGATATTCGATGCTCGTTGTTTGAATAGTAGAATAGGTTAAAGTGATGAGCAACGAACATATCAATAAATAAAATTTCTTTTTAGTTTGACGAAGAAAGCGGTCGAATGAGGGAAGATATCAGCAAACTGGAACAAACGCTTCATATTAAGGAGGCAGAACTTGTGAATTTGAAAAATGCCGCAATTGAACTTGAACAAAAATCCGAAGACATAAAACGAAGTTGTTCATCAGAAGTGGTTTGTGATTCATAAGCGTTTTTTGCTTTCATTTTTTCTAGTTTTAGATGCGCAGGAGTCCATTTTTACAGTGCTTTAAGTAATTAAAAAACTTTCAGTCTGCACTTCGTGTTGAGAAGAATCGACTCCAAGAGGAACTTTGTTTAGCTAATAAATTAATTGACGAGCAAAAGCAGAAGCTAGAAGAATTGGGTGATAATTTAGTAAAGGTGAATTTTATTGTCATGTTGAAATGCATCTGAATTTTGAATGAGGCAACTGATGAAATCTTTTTCATCCACTCAATTCAATTATTGGGAAAGAATTTACTTTTTGCAAAATCCAGCGAGTGTAAGATTTTATAGGATAAGCCATCAGATTTTATAGGATAGTTTAAGCCATCATCTGACACAAAAGTCTACAAATTTAACTTTTGGATTATGTTCTTTAATTCACTCCAGGTAACAGAACGTATGACCGTTTTGGAACGTTCTGGAAGTACTTCTAGTGAAGATATTGCTGCACCTGTCGGTTCGAAATCAACTGCTGCATTGTATGAAGTGATCAAATATTTACAAGGCGAGAATCGACAGGTAGCATCGTTTTCCATTTGTTACAAAAATATACTTTTAAGACTATTATGAAATTCCAAAATTCAGGTCATTGTTAAAGTTTAATTTTATTAATAAATTTCTCTTAGGCTATGGAGCGAATGATGAACGCTGAATTGCAGTGGAAGCGTTTGCAAATTCAGCAAGCCACGGCTGATGAGCACCGATTGAAATTAGAAGAAGAAATTCAAAAACTTCGCAAAGAAGCCGAAGTTTGTTTTACTTCAATGGATTGTTCCATCTTCCGTCATTCATTGCTGACTTAAATTTAAGTTAGGCTCTGCAATCACAATTTTCTCCAGTAAGAACACTTAGATCAATTTCATAGTTATTATTAGATAAAAAAGTACGTATATCAAATGAACTGATATATTTATACTCAGTAGAGTTATATACTTGGAATTACTTTAACTCAGCTGCATCGACTGCCTAAATCTTCTGTTCCAAGGTACATATTCGTTCAATTGCGGAAAAAAGTGAAATGGTAACACGATTGGCATTAGTGGAAGATATCCAAAAGGAAAATCAGAACTTGAAGCTTCAGAATGAGAAATTAGTGCGGCGCAGTGAGCAACTGTTGAAAAACGTAAGAATTTTGTAAGTAATTTAGGGCTGATTAATTGATTATATTTTGTTTGTTTTTTCTTTTTTTCAGGTAAGTGATTTACAAGCACGTGTTGCAACTTTGAACGCAGAGAAAGTAACCGAAAAGGGACGACTGCACAATGTTAATGCTGACTTACAAATCTGCAGAAAGGAAGTAATTACATTGTTATATTATTTTGATTTTGTCAGTTTTCAAAATTTCTGTGAGTGATCTTCTGAACGTTATCCTTAAGAAAATAGGAAAGACGACTTCGTCTTTAACAAGAGATAAACACGAACACGGAACCTTTTTTTAGCTGGAATCGTGGAAAGAAAGGCACAATCAAGCTTTGATTTCGTTGGGTAAATTTGGACCCGAAAGAGTGGTTGCTTTAAAGTAAACTTTTTGATATGTCCCTGTTTTCTGTTTAATCACCTTGATATTTTGATTAAATATTTGAATTCCTTATGTTTTTATTCATAAAGATTTATTTTAGTAACGAAGTTGAATCACTAAAACGCAGATTAAGTGTGATTGCAACAGAGCGTGATTCATTGAAAAGAGAGATAGAAAAATCTGTTCAAGAATCAACATCTAAGTAAGCTTCTTTATATCCAGTGATAATTTTTTCGCAGATCTATCACCTTGCAGCGCATCGGAAATTTATGTTGCAATATCTTACTGATATCCTCATCCCAGTGCATTTAATTTTTTAAAAATTTGGCGAACCTCGAGAAGATCTTGTACCAAATGTTTAATTTCCTATGAAATATAGCAGTATCATCAGTTGGTCACTCTTCTTGGATAATTTAGTTGGATAAATTGAAACTGGGTTAGCTCACGATTTCTATTCTGAATGATATCAAGTGTTTTTTTATTTTAGATGGAACTGAATCCACTTATTAAACTTATATTATTTTAACAGAACTATTAGGAACATTCTCTGTAGGGAAACCCTAGTGGATGTGCAGAAAAAATTCGATGAAAGTGAATCAGAACGAAACAAACTATCTGCGAAATTTGAGCAAGCTAGATTACTTGCGCGACGATACAGGATGAAATCTCAAACATTAGAAAAAGAAGTTGAAGGATTAAAAGCGATGCTCACTGAGAAGTCAATAGCAGAGGAGGAAAATGCCACTGAAACTGCAAGACTGAAGCAAGAATTGCTTACACTGCGCGCTGAGATCGAGAAGCAAAAGCAGCAAGTGGTAATTTTTATATGTATTTGACTGCATGATTGTTTTATGAAATTTTCGTTTTGAGCTTTCAGCTGTTATTTTAATACATTGAGTAGGGTTAAAATGTTTTGTAGCATTGCTTGATCGGATTTGAGTTTTTTTTAATTCCTTTTTAGAAAGTAATGCCTCGGACCGGTTGGCCGGTTGATATAAGTGGCGTTACACAGCCAACGAAAGCAAGCACTATTCTTCAAACACAGTTGAAACAGTTGGAGGGACTCAATCAACAGAACAAGGTTGCATATTGCTTTTCCTTGAAAATTAATGATAGTTTGGCTTCCTCGTTCTTTTAATTACTTACCTACATTATGCGCTATAGTTTTTTATTCCGTTTCTTGGAGGTATCTTATATTTTTTATGCTGTCTTCAGGCCTTCCTGTATCAGTAACAATTTCAATTTCTTTTATAATCATTTATAGGACTTATCCAAGCAATTAGAAGAATCTGCTGAAAGATATAAGGTAGCGCAAGCAAAATTGGTTGAGGCTGAAGCTAAATTCCGAGAACTGAAGACAGAAAATGATACAAAAGGTTCACAATTCGGCGAATAATAAAGCTGTTTTTTCTTCAGTAATTGTAATATTTAATACAGAATTTTATACAGACTTTGCTTTGCAGAAGAATTACGTTTTCGCTTAAATTCGATCACAAGTATGTTAACCAAGAAAGAACAAGAAGTAGCTCGGTTGAGAGAAGAACTTGAAACGTCTAAGCAATCAGACGAAGCTTATCAAGGAAAAATAAAGGTGCTGGAAGCTGCATTAGACACGTGTCGTAAAGAAGCCAGTAATCGTCCTGGTTTTTCCAGCTCAGGATTTGTTAAACCTGTTAGGTAGTTTTTTGTCTTCTCTTAGTAATTCAGTTTTTATTTTCGACGGTTTTCGTTTCTTGGTGGCCTGAATGATTTATTTAAGGGATTTTCTAACCTATAAACAAGATAGCTACAAGGCAGAAATATGTATCACTTATTTGATTATTCAGTAATGTAATTTCAGTTTTTCATCAACTTGAGAGCTAATCGATTTGATATATTGCCTAATTTAAATCGATTCGTGTCAAATTTCTGAATAATTTAACTCTCGTTTCTTTTAGTTCATCTACACCCGTGATTTCCCAGAGTCAAAGCTCTCCTACTGCTACACTCCTTGTTACCAATACTGCTCGAGTGGATTTTCCTCCTTCATCCAAAGAAGGTAATTTATGTTTACAAGTGTGCTTAGCATCAAAAAGTATTTCACAATTAATGATGACTTTGAAAAAGTGCAAGGCACAATTAGACTAGGGAAAAGATATCATTTTCAGATGTTTTAAAATTTCTTTAGGATTGTGGCAGTGTTTCTTCTGTTCCTGTTCTCTTTTTTATGCAAATAATTATATTCATTATATTTCAGAAACGCCAACCACTTCGCGTTCACTGCCACTTGTTAAACCTGTTGCAATGGTAGGTGCTACGCAGATCTATGAAGACGCAAAGCAAGAAGTAACAGCAGTTGGAAACATTGAGGAACGAGAAATGCATCGCAGCACATCTGTATCAACTACTAGCGAACAAGTATCACTAGCTTTGATGTGTTCATATATTAGAATAGTAGGATTCATCATGCTTTTATGTTTTCGCATCACGTGTTATATCCACTGTTTCGTCGAATATAATTTGGTATCAGCTTCTTAACTTAGTGGCTTAAACTTTCCGATTCATACGCTGTTCAAATTGGAACTGAGCATATACGCCATATAAGTGTTTCGTAAACGCTGCTGGTCTGCTGGAGCTTTTATAGTTTTTGATCTGCAATTTTCCAAATTTGAAAAATGAAAAACTATAATTGGAACAGTGTTCTGGGGCATTTGTAGACAGTTACATTAATATATGCAACTGCATTCTAAGTTTATTGCAATAATTTTTACTTAACATAGTATGCCAAGAGAGTCATTTGTGTTGTAAAAGATAGTAATAATAATTGACACGCCAGTTTGACCGTCGTCATTATTCATCTTCAGTTTATTGATTTTATTGATGCCGAACTATTAATTTACTTCAAAAAATGTTGCAGGTGTAGTTTGAGGTACATAAATATATTAAGGAGGGTAATTTCTTATGTAAATTTTTTGAAACTTTATTAAATGAATGAAGAGTCTTTTGCAGAGTAACACTGTGAGTCAATCCTCTTCTGGTGATATTATACAAGCACAATTGCAACAGCATAACGGTAAATTTACAGGTTTTTTTAATTATAGGAAAATTGTTCCACGATAATGAAGTTTGGGAAAGATTTCTTTTTTCTTTGTGAAGCATCAGTGCTGAAAATGTTTGGGTAGTAATTTTCCAAGGATTTCATTACGGTAGTGTAAGTAGTGATTAATTTGAAAACTTAATATTCGTTCCTTTTAGTTACTCCTGGTAATGGAGACGGAGCAAATATTATAACAAGCAGTGTAGCAAGTGGTGACGTACCAATTGCAGTACAAGAAATAGTGTCGCAGTTAGGGCCACAATCAATTTCGGTGGCTCGCAATGAAAATGAATCTTCACGAAAACGGGCATACATACCAACAAAGTAACTTTTTTCACCATTTTCATATTGTCTACGTAATTTTCATAATTTTATTTGAACCATCAGTTTCATTTACAATTTTCAGCGATCAAATTGAAACTGGGTCGGATGTTTTGGAACCACGAAAACGGTATCGAGGGAGTCCTCTGAGCCAGGTATGATGCTCATTGCCTGCACAAAATTTTTGCAAATGATGATATATCTAACTCATATGTAAAGATTTTCTATAAAGTTGAGCGTTAACAAATGTGAAGTGCAGACAGGAGGAACTGTTGTCCTTGTAATTCAGAAAATGCTACATTCTATTTTTTAAGGTTTCCACAAGCAGTCGTTTTATGAAGTCAGGAGGTGAGTCCCTAGTTGACGTCGATCAACATGCTGCGGATGAAGCTGATCATGAACAGCAAGAAAGTGGTGAGTTTGATGGGCAAAATGAAAATAGTCCTCTGCATATGATGCTACTATCAGTATGAACTAAACTAATGTTATGATTAATATTGAATTCTTTTAACAGTTCAAACAACTACAAATCCTGAGGGCGACCGATCGGATGGCATGAAAAGTGAAACAGGGAAAAATACTAAATCAGCAATTGAATTTCAGGTTTTTCCTAGAACTTCTTAACTTTCCTCTTTTACTTTTACTGGCTTTCAGTTTTCTTGGTTCTAATATTATATATTAATGAAGATTTAATTAGGACTCATTTCATTTCCAGTACTTTTTGATGTGCTCCATATCACTGAGGTTTATTTTCATATTGAAATGGATGTGTTTAGTTCTGAAATTCGCTTTGCAGAAAGTTAATGCAGATGCCAGTTATGAAATCGTGGGTGAGGGAGTGGTGCAAGAAGAAGGACGTGATGATGGTGAACAAATTGAGGATAATGAGCATAATATTATAGTGGGTGAAGATCTTAGACGAGAAGTTTCAGCAGATGAAGATAATCTTAGTGAAGAAGAGGTTGATGAAAAGATTAATTTGATTTGATTTAAATTGGTGAAACGTACTAAGTTCTTCCCTATCGCTAATAAAATTGATGTTGCGGTTGGTTTCTATTTAATACAAAAAAAATTGAACTTTATGTTACCTATCTTTGGTGTTTAAGCTATTTTTATTTCGTTCGAATTTTTCAGGGCGACGAAATGCTAGAAGAAATGGAAGATGAGGAATTCGATGAAGAGGAACCAGATGACGAGGGCGATTTCGAATTGCCTCCAAATTATAGAAGACCTGATTGTCATGCTGCCCGAGTTAGTTTTTGTTGGCATCTGAATCATGTGTTGTGAAAAAGTTTTGCGGATCTGAAAATGTTCATTCTTGGCTAATTTTTATTTCTTGTATCATGCATAAGAATTTGAAGAAAATTTTTGCTTTTGCAGCATTTTGATGTAATTATTGTTTCTGCCTCTCGTTCTTCTAAGACATATTTGTAGGTATACACACCCTAAATGTATCATTTTAGGAGCATGAACTTTCGACTTATCGTGAAATTTTAATGTTTTTTGTAGTGATCTGTTTTTGGGTTTGAGAACGCGAGCGTGTTGAAACATCACTTTTCACTTTTTACATAGCGTATTTAAAATCGATCTTAATTCAAATGCTTCCTACGAATAAGAAGCGAATTCCTTGAATTTACTTAATTGTATACAGGAATCAGGAAATAATGGTGATGAAGACGACGGTGTTATTTTAATCGATGATGATGACGATGATGATGGTGATGAAGTGGATCATTCACGCTCTCCAGCTGATCTTTCCACAGATGAAGCTCATGGTGAGGATTGCAAACGTTCAATTGTTGTTGATGATGATGTGGAAAGAAGCATTGCTGAAGCTCGTCAACGGCAAAACATTCAAGGTTTGCTCATTTCGTTCCAAATTTATGTATTACCGCTCTTATATTCATAGCAGTTTATTAAAATTGTAGAAGCAGTAAATTTAATTATTCATTTCTTTGCACCTATGCTATTTGTTTTTATACTCTGAATGATATTTGTAATATATTAGGCATAGAACTGAAGTTGGATGCATCTGCAGAACATCCCGGTTCTGTCTTGCACATGGATTCATCTGCTGCACGGGCCTTTAGTGCAGATCATATGGGTAAAAGTGATACAAGTCATTCCGAGTAAGAATTGCTTTGAAAGTTTGTTGAAACTCAACCATGACCTTGTGACTTCAACTTTTTATGATTTTTAGATGTGATATCAAAATTAAAGCACAAAATGATTGATTGACCCCTGATTAATTTATCTCGGTCATTTTTGAGCTCTATACAAGTTTTATGATTTTAATAGATTTTTTCAAACTTGTTCTTTTATTTTAGGCACTGTAATTCGGAAGCTCTGTACTTACCATCGGCAGAACTTGATTTACAGCCTCACTCGATGGATATAACTTTCCAGGACCGTGGTGATGGTAAGGTGTTGAAACTGAATAAACCTGAATTTTATTATCAAAATCAAGTTTAGTAGAATTTTAAACGCCTAGATGTGAATAATTCTGGTTCATTTAGTTGTTTCCGGTTCAGAATTGCATGCGGTACGTGATTCGCCACCTCTTATTGGTATGTATGCTTGTGTTCATTTGATATTCGGATTTTTGGAATTATTGCTTATGAAATGTAGTCTCAAGATATTTTTATTACGAGCTGGCAAATTAATCTAATTATATTCCTTCAAAAAAATTACAGAAAAAAGATATTTATAGAAAACATTGAATCTGATAGTCGTGGTGCATCCAGTACAGTTCCTCCGGTAACAGGTACAGATGTCGATAGCGGTGAAAGTGAACATGCACTGATGATTGAAGAGGGAGGGAATGATGTGGCTGAAGAGGAGCAAGGAGACAGACACAGTACACAGACCGATGATGAAGCAGCATCTTCGGGACCGAGTACATCAGATGGATCAGCAACGAGACGTATTAGAATACGTTATCCTGATATAACGGAACCCACTTCAAGCAGGTAATGCACTTCTTAAACATAAAGTGAGTGAGTTACAGCTTTATGGATGTCACATCGTAATACTATGAGAATCTTTTGCCGTCGTTGCAAACTGGTTTTTTAATTGTTTACGTAAAATAACGGTGTAAAATTGTGTAAAATTAGCATATAGCTTTGGACTCTTTTTATTTGACATCTTGATTTATGGTTTTATAACTTGCAATACCAACGACTTCTTATAGTCTTGCTATCTTTTATCTCAACTAAATATATTTTTCGGTAGCAAATTCAATCGATTGCTAGAATGTAACGTTAAATTTTGTCAAGATATCGATTTTTAGCAGTGATTCAACCCATCAGATCTCGCGCTCTATAAAACGTGGAGGGCGTGCTACGCTGTTACGTCGTGGGCGTGGATATCGCATGTAAATTGATATTTGTTAAATTTAAGAACAGAATTTCTTAATCCAGTTATATATGTATGATTCTGTTTAAAAGCGGTATCATTATGTCACTTATATGGAGTAATTTTTGCCACCTTTTTTCCTGACAAGCGTTATAGTCAAAATGTTGTTTCATTTTATCATTATAGTTTAAAAATTACTAAAACTATAGTTCTTTATTTTCTGCAACTATAGTTATTTTTTTCTCACGAGTGCGTAGGAATACTTTTTACCTATGGATGTGTATTCTTTTATAAATATAATCCTATGAAGTTATGAAAGCAAAGAGTGTTTAAAATGTAGAGTTATTTTTTTAGTAACTATGAAATTAAGTACGTTCCTACATTGTTTTTCTAAGTTCCAAGTGGGAACAAAATATGCATTTTACTACTCTTTTGATTTATAGATTACTGTTTCGACCATTATTTTTCATTTTGTGGAGAAATAAAATTTATGTTGCTTTCACATTATTTTCTAATTTTGTACTCTGAGCAAAAACCAATAATGAACTATTCGTAAGTCAGTGACAAGTGAAAAGCTATTTCCGAGTTTGAATGAAAAACTTTTGGGGATATAGAAGCTTTCTCGTGTTAGATTTCATTATTCGAGTTCTTTATGTAGATAGTTCATTTAAAAGGATTGCGGGTTTTCTACGAGATGTTAGAAAGGCTAACGTTCAGGTTTTATATATTCATTTGAATTTAAGAGAAAAAGAAGCCTTGGATGTAAGGGGGTATTAGAGTAGTAATGGGCGATTAGTTATTTTTAATTAGTTGTGGTATTGAAATTTTAGTTCCAACGGTTAGAATCAGTGACCCGCATATGATTCTTTATTATTGCAAAGAATTATGATAGTGTGTATCTAAAATTCTGACCGTTGGAACTGAAATTTCAAATTTCCATTCCGGTCATTTTTGACTAACCATTATTGTGCTGCATAATAGTGAGGGATCAATCACTTAAGTGACGAATTAGGGTTGTTCAAGAAATCCTGTTCTCCTAAAAAAGGAAAATCCATTTTCAATCAAATAGTGCAGTGGTGTTTGATATGGAAGCAGTAGGCCCTGTTACCCTGCAAAACGATATTATAAATCGTGGAAACCCTCAGCAATCGATGCTAGCGATGGATGACGAATAATCACAGTTCTGCTGCTTAATAATTGAATCGTAGCAGCGTCCGATTATTAGTTAAAATTTCTCTTTTGAAAATACAAAAGGAAATTGTACTAATAAACGTCATTTGGTTACGTAATAGTTATAATCGAAATTAATATGCAAAATATGTGCGACGTTACAGTCAGTTCAGTGATGCGGTGCAAGGTACTTATAATGACTACTGATCATTAGAGTGAATTTCTAACGATAATTTGCTTTGATAATGAATGTTTAGCGCATCGAAATCATTGCAACGGCGGACGGCGACTTTTTCACAGCAGAGGGCGGGAGTTGAAATAACTTGTAAATTGATTAATTTCGTTGTATGTGTTTATTTTTGGAAAGGTGGGAAGAGAAAGGGAAGCAAAGTAACATACACTGAAAGGTTGAACAAAAAAAGAAAGGAAACTAAGAGATGGAGAGATAGGTAAGTCTTCTCTTCTCCTTTTCTTTCTATTTTTTTGCCAGTGAAATCGTAATCATTATGATGCTTCTGTGAAATGAATTCCGAATGTTAGAATTCTACTACTATTTGGAAATCACATGCATCAGAATAAAACTTTTCCTCCTGCAGGACACTTTCCCTTCCTTGCTAATCGAATCTTCAAATTCACGACCATTTTTCTTCATTGGTTTAGTCGTTAGTAAGGAGGGAATTGAGAAAAATTTTCAAAAATTCATTTTTACCAATCATACTTCTGGCGACCTATAAATAACTGACCTATGTGTTCGTTCATCTTTTCAAAGCAGCTTTTTTTTCACTTCAACTTCATGCTGTATTCATTGGTAAATTCCGAAAGATGGAAAAAGAAAAGGGGTTGTTAAAGTCAGCTGCTCCTTTTTTCTTCTCAAAAGAGTATTTTTTGCTGAGTAAAAAACTACTTCGTTAAATTTATTAAGTAATTTATTAAAATGCAATAAGTCGCAATAAATCGTTGCAATAAGGAGCACAGCAAAATAAACTGACAGAAAGACCCCATTTACTGCAGCCGAAATGAGAATATTTGGAAGAAAACTGTCGCACGAAAAAACGATGAAGTTCTTTGTTTGCAGAGAAGAAGAAAAGGAAGCCACTGTTCTTACTGTATGTATTATCTACCTATCAACCCATTCTTAAAATTTCCCGTCCAACAAGGCAGTGTCAGAATTTGGTAGCACTTATACATGTGAAATGAAATGCGTTGCAGTGGCCGTTTATAAATTACCGTCTACTGTCCGCTCCGTGGAGGAATGAAACGTGACTGGCATAAGCCCGTCCGTCATCCGCCAGTCATTTCAGTTTCAGTGCTATTCATTTGCTGAGGAATGAATAACGCTCGCTCATTACCGCTGTTGACACCCACACTGCACTGCCTTTTGGATGCAAACAATAAGAACTTCTTCCGAACGCATCTATATACATGCACACACACACACACACACACACACACACACACGCACACACATACACACGCACACGCACACCACTTACCTCTTCCTTTCACTTTTTCCTCCTCAAATTCCACCTGCCTATTCACTTCTCCTCCCACTCACTCATCATTTTTCCTGTCACACCTACGCGTAACTTCCGATTCCACCAAATGTGGCAGGAATGTCCCCTTCCCCTCTTTCGTAACCCCTTCTTTCCATCCATCGTCGGTATTCTCTCGAACCAGCACATTCAAACAAATTACCGATTAATGTTTGTAAGCGCTGAGCAGTGTTTTATAAGTAACTGAGGAATTTTTTTCTAGACACTCGTTGTCATCGAAAATATCACGAAATTGATCATTCCTGCCCCTCAACAACATATCGAAATTTCATTACCTAACATCAAAATTTAATACAGCTTTCTTTCATTTTGACTTTTCATTTCGCCGAAAAATCTATTTCCTTTCCTTTTCTCTCCGAAAGTTTCACCCGTAACTCTATGCTAAAGCATATTATGGTAAAAATGAACACAAACATACTGAGATAATCTCATTTCCTTGAACTTTTTAAATTGTCATCTTGATTGGAAATCTTTGGTGAGTAATACAATCATATTCCGTAGTTGAAATGATTGAGTGAATCAAATGAAAAATTAGCCAGGTGTCCACATACTGCTTTCGGATATGTGAAATTAGTTTCCCTTTCTTCACTTACTTTCCAAACCCGTCAGTTTGGTTTGGTTTGGTTTTTTCTTTCACATTGCCAAACCTGTCTTACAACAATGCATTTTCCATAAATAACAGTCGAAAAATTTTTTTGCTTCCTTTCCACATATTGATTCACGCTAATTCTGAACACCGTCATTGCCGGATTAGGACAAATCGAACCAGATGTGATGACGTTGCTTACGCCACATTCCGATCAAATCTCCTCCACCAATTCAAAGTAATAACTTTTCTGAATATCTAAATTTAATGAAAATTAACAATTTCAAGCTTACCTATCTATCAATCTGTCCTTCGCCCTATCTTCTCCCTCTCCCTTGCTGTCTAACCAATTTTATTATTGCTTTGAGAAGAAAGAAATAAAACAGAAGTTCGCATTTCTGTTTTATTTCTTTCTTTTCAAATCAATAATAAAATTTTTTTTCTTAAAAAAATGAAAGTCAGTTGATTTAGAATTTCAACGAGACTGGTAGTGGTCGATGAGAAAAAAGAGGAAAACGTAGAAGCAAATGCGAGAGACGGAAAAGAGGGAGACGAAGAACGTGAAGAAACATTGCTGGATGGTTATCCAGTCGATCTGGAATTCAGCCATGCCTCTCATCAAGGAACTGAATCTTTCCGAGCATTTTTTCAGCGTTAGTTTCATCCCTCTTGCTGCCATCATTAGTCACTGATCTCTCAATCGCACAAAAATCACTCAAGCAGTTACGTTTCAACTTTCTCACGTTTTCCAAGATGCCACCGAGATGGAACAGATTGCGTGAAGAAACCGAGATTGCTAGAAACTCATTTATATTTGCTACGAGGCAAAAAGTTTCAATTAGTTAAAAAAATTAAGGACAATTACGAAACGCTGTGCACTTCTTTCTCGAAGATTGGTTCTTATCCGCCGTACTGGGCATTGTTACAGCCGCTCTTTCAATTATAATGGATATGAGTATTGAATATTTGCAAGAATGTTAGTGACTTTATTCATTTACCTTAATTATGTTGAACAAACTTGGAATTCTTCCTTACTCAATGAGGTGGTGGTTCAAGTACTCCATAATGAAGCAATCATCCCCACTAATAAATTAATTCCCTACCTCAAATTTTAATTTAAAGGCACAGCAACGGTTGATTTTCTTTAAGTAACACGAAATTTATAAAGAAAAGTTTTCTGAAAGTGAAAAATTTACAAATGCAGTTACTATGACAGTCTTTGCATGTTTGTAAGAAATTTTATTTGAATTGTTACCAATTTGTTGCTAACAACAAATTTGCAAATGTGGTTGCCTAAAGTGCGTAGGAGTATAAAGTAATTAATTGAAGGCTTATAGTTTTTACTGCTAATTTGAATATGTTTAATGAATTCATCTCTGGTATGGGTATGAATTGAACTCTTCATCACGTAACCAGAGAGGAGGAAAGTTAACCTTACTGTTAGGATTATGCACTCTCGTTGCAATATGGAAAACTGATGTCATTTTAGACCGGGTGGTGTTGTATGAATATACCGTACAAAATTATCATTATTACATAGCGCTTGTCTCCTGGACAATTTACATTACCTTGTTAACAGGTGCATCCGCCCTATTCTGTCAGTGTTTTGCAAAGCAGGCCATTGGTAAGAAATTATTTGCATTCACATTAAAATTGTTGAAATCTGTGAAAGCCTATGATAGTAAAGCTTTTTTTTGTTGGTTTGTTTTGCAATAAATTTTTTAAATTCCTCGTTTAGGATCAGGTATTCCGGAATTGAAAGTTATAATGTGTGGTTTTAAAATGAAAAATTACTTGTCGCTTCAAACAATGGTCGGGAAAATATTTGGTTTAACACTTGCGCTTGGTAGTGGACTTCCGGTCGGTAAAGAGGTTCGAACCGTACTGTTGGAAAAAAATAAAATTATTTATCCTTTTCATCACTTACTGTGAGATGGTGAAAGTAGGAAGCTCCAAATTGCGGCAATTTTAAGGGAGGAAAATGTCGCATAACGCAGTAGTACAGTAATTGTCCTTGCATTGTCATTTTATTTATCTTATCATCATCTATTTCTCATTGATCGACCGTCTCGTAATTAGTTGTTGAATCAGCCGCATTTTTGCTCATTAATTTTATTTAGTTTTACATTTTTCCTGGCGCATCATTTCATTCTTCAGAAATCATTCCTTTCTATAAAATCCGGAGGTTTTTCAGGGGCCGTTTGTACATATAGGAGCAATTGTGGCGTCGCTTTTAACACGCATCACTTCCTTGTGCCGATATCAAGCATTTTTCTCGAGTGAAGGCCGCGAAATGCAGATGCTGTCATCGGGGTGCGCAGTCGGTATCGCATGCACATTTTCAGCACCCGCCGGCGGTATGCTCTTTATTTGCTTTTTACAAACAGTAAGTAAAATATATTGCATGGGTGAAGAAAATTCCAGAAATGAGTATTTTAACGCTAACGAAATAAACATGAAAGCAAATTAAATTATTGCTGAACCTGAAATTCAGTCAAGTTAATTTTACTGTGTTTGAAGTTCAAAATTTCGCATTGCATGAGAAGCTTTCCAATCCGTTAATCAAAAATTTACTGAATTCATTAAGCCTTGCAGTAATATATTCTTGTAGCAGTATTGTACGGTATCGAATCAACGTCAAGATTTTTCGCCGTTCGAAATTATTGGCGTGCCTTTTTCGCAACGACTTGCAGCGCACTTATTTTTCGTTTCGCTAACGCTGCTATTATACCTCCAGAAATTGGTTTGATTAGTCCTCCTATTTTACGCATTACTTTTTTTTTCAAGTAGGAAAATGTAGTTCAATAAAATGTGAATTTGAAAGTTATCGTAGTTTATTTTAGAATCACAATACATAACTTGTAGTGAGCTGCCGCATGTATTTTTTCCTCTGCACGCACCCAGTTCTTCTCAATTTCACCTCTCTTCAGTGTTTATGTAAACAAAGTCGAGCGAAGCCTCACAACTACTTGACAAAATTTTACTCTCAAAAGATTAAACATCACTACAATATTTGCTAATTTGTTCTGAAATTTGCACTGTCCACGTGTCCACTTTCAGCAGGTACTATAACAGCGTATTATCAAACTTACTTTCCAAGTTCAGTATTTGTTGTGGAAGAATTACCAGTATTCGCTCTCATTGGGTATGTATGTGTTCATTGGTTGTTTCACTTTTGCCTACAGCTCATAATTAATTGTTCAATTTCAACAATCAACAAAAGATAGAAAATTTTGTCGAAAATTTAATCATTCATTCATTAAAGTATCACTAGGCGGTACTTTTCTCTTATCGCAGTTTGTTTAATTTCTAAACAATGCTAAGTTAATATCATGCTAATATTTTTTAACAAAAACTTCGTGCTCTTCATATATTTTAATATTACATTTAATTTCTAGGGTATTTTCGGGTCTTTTGGGTGCATTTTTCGTATTCATACACAGACGGATTGCTATGTTCAGGGCGAATAATCGTTTATATTTACGTATTTTTGGGAAAAAGTGTGTTTGTTTATGAATTCTTTCAAGGCACGTCATTAGTTTCATTAATTTCAAATAATTCCTTTTTTAAACAATCTGTTTTTTTAAAAGACTTTAAATCTCTTACTATTTTCAGTCCATTATTTTTTACACTCTTCATGGCAGCTATCGTTGGTACAGTTACATGTCCGGACGGCACAGGGCGATACTTTGCCGGAAAAGTAATCATAATGAATTATTGTTATCTGTTATTACCAACGATAATGTTTAAAACAGTATTCCATTTCTTAGCTTCACAATATATATCAGATAGCGTTATTATTGTTGGACATATAAGTAAGGAATTACTGTAATTTATTTATAGCTATGACTCACTAAAGTATGATTTGAAATAATGTGAATTGAAGTACTGGTTAGCATAGAAATAGAAATGAATTCCATAAGTACAGAAGTGTTTCACATCTCTTCTGCTTAGACGTACAGCGTTGGATTTTCCGCACAACTTATTCCTTTCTTCTTTTCAGTTTACATTTCGTCAAACGTTAGCAGATTTCATTGCGAACTGCACATTTATGCTATCGAATATAACAGCAGAAGGTTGTTCCAAGGACCAGTTAGAGCGTTGGATTGGAATAAATCATGATTTTAATGTGTTAAGTAGCCTGACAGTTTACTTCTGTGTTCACGTAAGTTCCTCTACTAATTATTGTCCAGTCCAGTAGCCAGATTGCTTTAAGTGGGGAAGATGGGAAAAAATTTTCCAAAAAATGAAAAAAGTGACATTGCAACAGCTGAAGTCTTTCCATCACATATTTTCAACCTTTTTTTCCTTACTTCAACGCATAGCAAAATTTTTTCATTATTTTTATAAATATTTGTGTAGCAGCGATAAGGAGTAGAAACAAAATTAAAAGATAATGAGACGTTTTGAGTTATTCAACCGTTAATATGAAAGCAAATATTTGTCTTCTTTTACAGTTTTATTTTCAAGAAGGAGGAAGAAGTGAAAAGCAAACTTTGCTTCTATTTTTCAGTGAAAATTTCACTTTCAATTCTTTAATTAAAGAAATGATTTTACATTTAAATCTACACAGAAATACATAGGAAATTCATAAATTTGAAAAATCTGTAATGAAGTAATTTGAAAGCGATAAATTAACGGAATGGTTGTAAGCTGTTTAGCAATTCAGTTTATCCTCGTTGCAATATGCATATCGTTGGCGGTACCAGCAGGTATCTTTGTACCATCCTTCGTCATTGGTGCTTGTGGAGGTCGATTAATTGGTGAAATAATGGCATTATTATACCCTCAAGGACTTCGAGGTCCTAATGGTCCACAAATTTTTCCCGGACTTTATGCCGTTGTCGGTTCGCTTTCCCTGTTTTAATTAGAAAATACGTCTTTTATTTCTTCATCTTTTTTGCACTTTTTACTTTTTATATTTTTTAATACTTTTTTACAGATTTTTTTCTTTACGTTATTATTCCCGTTTAAGATATTAGTGAGAGAATCAATTTGTATTATAATTTCTTTAACTCTCAATGCATCAAAAATTATTTGCAAAATTAAACAATACTGTGATTAGTATAGAGTGCACTGTTCAGAAATAATGTCATCTATTCTAATCCTTAATCATTTGCCAGTAATTTACCAGACAAATAAGACACATCGAAAGCTTATTGAAATGGAAAATTCAAATTTTGCTTCTTTCAGGAGCAGCTGCTTATACAGGATCAGTGACACATTCTCTGTCAATTGCGGTTATTGTATGCGAAACAACAGGTCAACTATCGCCTTTACTGCCAGTACTGGTCTGTTATCTTCTTTATATTGCGAATTTAAATTTTCATTAATATCAGTCTGATTCCTAATCATCAATGCTATCTCTGCAGACAGTTCAGAGTTAATGGTTAGTAGTGATAGCCTACGGATTTTTTGCTTGTCCAGCTAATATAATGCGTTTGCCATTATCATATAAATTTACGGAATTTTCAAAAAAAATAATGATATCATATAGCTTATCGGTAATGATGCAAAATAGTTGAGAAATTTCATCTAATAAAAATTCTTGTTTCATCTTTAAAACAAAGGGATATTTTCTTTTTACAGATTGCGTTAATGATTGGTAATGCAATAAGTAGTTTTCTACAACCATCAATTTATGAAAGTATGATCGAAATCAAAAATTTGCCACATTTAGCTGACTTGCCTCCTTCTCGGATTAGGTAATTGTTTCGATGTAATTTGGGAAAGACGTTAATTAATACAACAGTTGCAAAATGCTCTTAAATCTTATCTTTCATTACCAATGAATAAAAGATGAAGGGATGATAGCGATGTACTTTGTTAATTTTTTAAATAACATTCTAGTGATGGACCTCACGGCGAACATTTGAAGAGTTTGAAGAGTGAGATTAGATTAGAGGATCAGAAGGGGAGGAGGTAGAATCATTTAATTTTTAAATGAATAAATTAGGTTTTTTCCTTTATTTTTAAGATAAAAATTGTGCTTAAATTCTCACTTTCTAGCGTTCATAAGCTGAAAGTTGAAAATGTGATGATTCATGATGTGCTATGTATAACAAAATCTACTACGTACGGCGAACTCAGAGAACTTTTACTAGCAACACCTCATTTACGGTCCTATCCACTTATCACTGATTCCAGTGAGTTGTCATCAGTGCTTACCTTTAAAGTGTATAACACTTATATAAGCTTAACTATTTATTTCCTTCACGGACCATAACATGTTTTTACAAATTAGAGTACTTGCGTTATTTATTTTGATCAAAATGTGCCGTTTGAAGACCAAAAAGAATTTGAAATGCTATATAATTGCTATATAATTTCAGGAACAAAAATCCTACTTGGTTCAGTAGCACGGAAATACTTGAATTATTTATTATACGAAAAGTTAGGACCAGACTCAGTAATTGATCGGAGGAGGATCAGTACAACATCTGATTTATTAAATCATATACGACGAAATTCTCGACTGAGTACCAATAACTTACTGACAGATCGCAATATTAGTGGTAATACATTACTTGCCAATAGTCCGCTGCATGAGGATCACGGTGGAGGTAATTGTAATTTTTGATAAAAATGTCTGGAAAGTGCGGAAGTGGCTTAAGAAATGGGAAAGTCACATGTCATTTGTGATCATTTTCATAGCGAAAAGGCGCTGGCAAGCTTGTTTCTTCACAGTGTTTCCAGTAATCAAAGAAAGGTAGTTAAATATAGATTTAAAAGTTTTTAATTTACATTTTAATTTTATTTCATTTTACAGAAAGTCCATTGGCACCACTGCTTCAGCGTCAAGCAAATGTTGATCATCATGTGGGCTTTCTTATTTTTCATTACTTTTAGTTCAAATTAATCGTGAGCTCGAGAAAATGACTTTGATTTCACAAATTTAATTAATAATGAGAATATGTAAAGCGTTACATTTCATAAAACTGTATGATCATGCGATCAAAAGCAAACTGTATTAACAGTTTCAGTGAACTTTCAAATCGTCACTTACCACAATGTTACAGCATAAACTGGTAATTCATTAAGATTTATAGCATTCAGGTGACAAATCTGAGTGTGCGTCAGCGTGCACACATCTTACAACATCCTATTAATTTGGATGAAATTGCCATCGATCCTGCACCATTTCAACTTGTTCTCGGCACATCACTCTATCGAGTAAGTACACCACCGATGGGTATAGCTTTTTGCTTAAATATCAAACAGCTAAATATTTTAGCAAACTGACTTCATCAAAATTTGCTTTCTCCTATAATATAATAAAATAAACTAGATCCTATCACTAGTGTCACAAGATGGTGGTGTTAACAACTGCTTGCTGACAGCGATTTGATGCTTCAGGTGCACACATTATTTTCATTACTCGGTCTCAATCATGCCTATATTACAAATCGAGGAAGGCTTATGGGTGTAATTTCGATTAAAGAGGTTTGCTATTTTGTTATTTCGCACCATTTCAAAAGGTTTTAATCTTCTGGAATTTATCAAAAGGACGGGAACTTTTCATGTGGACCTTTTTCGACAAAGTTGCTTTATTTCAAATATCACCAAAGTTTTCTACCATTTCTCATCTTCAGCTCCGTAATGCTCTTGCAAATATATACAGTCGTGGTGCAATTCCAACTTATTCAGTACGCAAAAGCACCGCAACAGCACCAAACAGATTGGAATCGGATGATCGGAATGGACAACGACCAGTAGCAACGATTGCTACCCAAACATCGTTAGAGGATCAGGTTGCATGCGGCATAGATTCCGATGTTGAAACATCAGGCACTAATAGTATTACTGATTATAAAACATCATAATTCATTCCATTAAATAACGAGAAAAGGAAGGAAAAGTTGAAATAAACATATTTTGAAATGAAAAAATGATGGAATTCAATCCACAGTTGGAATTAACATTAACTAGTGCATAATTAAAACAACTATCAAAATGATTAATTACAAAGTAACGGTCACAAATTAATCCGGAAAATGCCGCATTATTTTTAGGGTGTTGTTACTGTGTCTTTATTTCCACCGTTTTGAATATTTTACCTCAAAATTTACCTCATCGAAAACGTTTATCCCACGTACTGAAATTATTGATGCTTATTGGAATACTGTATACTAAATGAGAAAGCTTAATATGTCGAAGTTTTAAGGTGATGATTCCCTAAATTTGACAAACATACCTAAGTTTTAATGATTTTACAGGAAAAAGTTTTTAGTCTTACAAGTAAAGATGTGAATATGCTAATTTTTGAGCTAGATGGATAAATATATAGTTCTCTCACGCTGCTTCGCGTTCTGAAATCATTGCTATTTTTTTTAAACAAAAATCTATCATGAAGTTGCACTGTTTCATTTCGCGTAGTTATTCATATCATAAATAAAGTATCCAGTACTTGAAATGTCTAAGCAAGTCAAAATATTTCAAATATGTTAATTGCTCTGCAATAATTTAAACATATTGTGTGTATCCTTTCCCGTTTAAAATTTCTGCTTTTATAATAATTAGCATATTCTCGAAATTTTGTTTTTGTTCACTATCAATCTTTAAAATGCAGAATTAGCAAGCTATGAATGAATGGAAAACTTATCAATGTATTTGTGTTATGCATCGCGTATAATTTATTGTGCTTATCACATATGAAAAATATTTTGACAGTTTCATGGTAGTATACCAGTAGACAGTACGGTGAAACAGTTTGAAAAGTTCTCAACTAAAAGGTAAACTTTGCCCAAAAATGCTTTAATTGAGTTTCGAAAATTATTAGATTTTAAAATAATTTGAATCTTCAAGAATAAAAACAACTAAAAGGCAACGTAATTTCAGTTATTTGCTACCGAGTGCTGCTTGCTTTAAATTTTAGGATACTGTTAAAGTGTGTTACAAAGTTAGCGAGAACTACCAAAAACTTTCCATCAACCCTCATAGAAACCCTAAAATTAAAACAATCTGATATCTGGTCAAACTAGGATATCAATTAATGTATGAAATCACACCATTCATGCTGAATATCTTGTGAAATTAAAAAAAAAGTCAACGAGTTCGATAAATTTTAATTATTTAAGTTACGTTAATTTAAAATTTCAACTCTTTGCAACATGATGGGGTGCGTTGTAAATGTTTAAATTACATAAATATTTAAAAATATAATTTTATTTTTGGCAGTATATAATTTTGAATTATAACAAAACCTTTTTGTTATTCAAAATTATATAAATTTGGATCAAAACCATTGGTACTGTTTGCAACATGGAATTATAACAAAGTTTTTAAAATTTTATTAAGCATAGAAAGTGCTCCAAATATCTAAAGAGTGACTGGTGCGATGAGTTATCCGCCCTTTTAAATCTTTCTGAAAATGATGCAATTTTCAAATTCTATTGGATAAAACAAAGGATCATTTATACAATATCCGTTTTTTCCTCTATTCCCACTACAAGCACAAAAGCACATAAATGTAAAAAAAAATAATAAACGCATCATACGATAGCTATGGAAAGATAGCTAAGGTTGTATGCATAATGAGTATCGAAGTCATCAAAATACCGTACTCCTTTCCCACTCTACGTGGACAGAAATTTTTAGATTTTAGAAACACTGCCAATCGATTTTGATATTCGTAGCAAACAATTATTTTTTTTTTGCGAGAATAGTAGATTACACTTGTCAAAGAAAGGTTGCTAAGAAACCAGAAATTTCCGCATTTATCAATTTTTTTATTTAAAGTGTTCAATTTCAAAAACAAAAAGTACCCCATCACCAGATGTTTTCATTACATCCAATTAAAATCCATTCTTCAAAGTCATATTCCTCAGACGAAATTTTAATTCCGATGAGGAATGGAATTTCTACATTAAATCTATGGAAATCAATCAGAACGTCGAATCCAGATTTCTGTTAGAAAGAAAAAACATTTGCTACACAAGTACTAATCAGTTAACTTTTCATTAGTCACCCTCCTGCTTAATACCCATTGATTGGACTTTACTACTTGAAATTTTGATAGAAACTACTTCGCTCTATAAAATTAATCTAACTAATTAAGCCCAACCACTGTTAGACATTTGCATTTTCCAGACTCCCAAGAAATTTTCAGCACATCTATTTCATTACTAAAATAAAGAAAACACATCTTGCACAAATCCCTCATGCATTGTCGAACTCAGAACTTAATTTAAAATAAAAAAGTGAAATCTTGCTGCCAGTTTTTAAAAGTTCTAGCGACAAAATACTTAAAGGAAAAATGTTGACTTTTAACTGAAGCACACCGACAACTTAGCAAGAATCATAAGATCCTTCATGTTATTGGTCATAATCACATGACCAATTTCAACACTGCTTTCGTCGTTAACACTGTTGTTTAATCAGAAAAACGACTTCCTCCGCAAAACAGCTTAAACAATCAAAAAAAAAAATTCAAGGGATAGAAAAGGAATTACAACAGCAAATACGGAAACACCAAGAATAAACAATGAGATAGTAAAATTTCTGAAAATTAAAGAAATGAAGTATGTTCTACGAAACTCAGCTAGAGAAACATCTATATCAATATTGACCGAGCAACTTACGCCACCAAAAACGCCATGCAAGAAGATCGTATCCATGTTGAAGTCGTCTATTCAATAAATTATAGTTGCTCTTACGAAGTGTTTTCACCAGGTGATCTAATGTTGCACCGCTGGCCATAAGTGCAAGTCGCAGGTTTGGTTCTATGCTTTCACGATATTGTCTACTTTTCAGAAGTTCTTCCTCTGCTACCTTTAAGTTTAGAAAATTAAGAGATGCCCACATAATAACAGCAGCTGAATGGGTATTTATAACAGCAATTGATTAATTACTAGCTTGCTAAAGTCCACAAACTATTTTCTACGTTTTCAAAAGATAGCAATAAACCGAATTAACAGGATTCTTATTTACAGCATTTCAAAACTGACCTCAAAAAAAGCTACATAAGGGATTGCATGATTTTTCCGTAATGATATATTAAATGAAATACCAAGAAACTAACACTGGTAAGTTCTTTGACTAAATCACGGAGCGCACTCTGCTTTTCATTTTTGAATATGTCGTTTGCACTTAGCTGATATTTCTCCATTAGATCATTTGGAAGCAAAAAAATTCCTCTTGCTAATAAAGGCATTGTCGATCTATTATAAATTCAACAGAAGTTTTGGAAAGAATGCAGATACTTTTTCAACATCTTTAAAAAAACAAAAATTTAAAATTTAAGTTCGAGATTTCCCTCGAAAATATATACCTGATTAAAGTAATAACTGAAACAGCGTGTGACATCGACTCCACTGCTTGCATTGTTTCTTCAGTAAGCAGCACCTTATTACCTCCATGAAAGTCGGCAAGCAAATGCATTATCAGCTGAGTGACGGAGCCCGTAGTTTCGATACCATACTTCCTTACTTCATTAAGAGATTCGAAAGGACGATCACCCAAAGTTCTTTGCCTTGCAGTAATCAAATTTCTCAGTAAATGTTCATCAAAACGATGACCAAAGAGACTTAAAGCGATTGCAACTGGTTGTCTGAAAATCTACCATATATATTAAATATATATATATATATATATATATATATATATATATATATATATATATATATATATATATTGAATTTTATTTGAATTCTTATATATAAACTGAACTTCAATTTAAATTTATATATATATATATTAATTATTGGAAAATAGATCTCCGAAAACAAAAATTCAAATTGAAGCTGTAAAAAAAAGATGAAATACCGAGGTAAAGGTCCTTTCGCTTGATTATATAAAATATCTAAAGTGTCCTTCCAGAACTGCAAACGATATATTCCAGAAACTCCCGAATTACGAACAACCTGGTCTCGAATAACGGCTAATTCAACATTAAAAGCCAGCAGCTGAAAAATACCCTTCAGAACTGACTGCTTCATAAAGTGCGTTGCATCTTTATTTTTCTACCAAATCACTGTAAGCAACAGAAGCAAAAAATTTACGGTGAATAAAGCAGGTTGAATTTCTGATGGCATCACTAATCCAGCAACATAATTTGTATAATCTCGCTCACGAGTTATTTGCAGACATTGACGGAGAGATTCGTTTATTATCTGAAAACACAAAATAAACACTTTAATTGACTAAGTATGACCAGTGTTTCTTTTTTTATATAGTGTAAAAAATATTGAAACGCTTTACAAATGTCACGACCTGATTGCGCAAATGAAGGGCCACTTAGAAATCGACCAGATTCAATTAATACCGAAAAAATTCAATAAAGTAAGAAAAGTATCGAGATTAAGTCACTCATAATTGTTTTTTAAGAATTATAAAAAGAAGACCATTCCTGTCATCACTTAATATTGTTACCTTTCTGGAAAAAGGCTTTAATTGAGGGGTTCGTTGCGGCGATTTTTCCTTTCCCATTGAAAACTTTCGATCACTTCCAACACATTTATAAAGCAGGGATGAAAATGACGTCGCTTTTCGTGAAATAATTATCTGAATTATAATCTATAAAGTATGAAGCATTCAGAAAACATTAGACTTTTTGTGAAATTCCCTTTTGATCCAAGAAATCAGAAAGTCTTTTAACATACCTGATGAGGCATAGATGAGTACAGTGAGAAATATGTGGAGAATAACGTTGAATATTTAGTGATCAATCGTTGCAGTGAAAAAGTTTGCCATCCTTGACAGTTGATGAGGATGGGTACTAAATTAAGAGTTAAATAAATTTTGTAAAATAGATTGTGAGTAATGAACCTTAGATTTCTACTTGGAACCTTATTCGTTCAGAAAGCAGTGTACTAGAACTGAGCCTACTAATTCTTTCCCGATATTCCAGCTCTTGAGCTGAGCAAGGATCTGTTAGATATCAGCAAACTCACCAGAAGACAAGTAAAATATATGGAAAATCATGTAAGAAAAGTATTGTTCAAGAAAAACGAATTCGGCATGTTTTACAGAAGGTGAGGAAAAGCGAGAGACAAAAGAAACTTATTTCCATTTTAACCCTTGGTGCTAACCAATTCATCAGCTTGCTCTATGCTCTCTTAAGTCCCAATTACTAAATTAGAAAAGGAAACTTCGGGGAACATCCGTAAAGCTAAAAACCGGGCTAAAAATGAAGCTTCTGAAAAACAACCAATGAAGAATCGCAGTAATGCTGGGGTGAATCGCTGAGTGATGGTGAAAGAGTTCTTGCACGGTGATCGAATGTATAAAATGATGGGCAGTTTCCAACTGTATCCCATGATTTTGTGCGATTCTAAAACCATCCAACATTAAAAAGTTCATAAGAAAACATAGACAATAATCACCTGTCCCCAGCTACTTCCTGAATCTTTATCTTCAAGAATTCATTTTTTCCGTCTCTATCAACGATGTACCTACCTAGTTTTAAAATTAAAATTCAATTACCATAAAAAAGAAGTCTTGTAAACATTTAAAACCATTTGAAGGCATTTAACAGTAGGAATGAAAAACCTGCAAATCAGAACGGATTGGTTGAAATTCTCCGGCAATATAAGTAGCACTATAAACGAAAGCAATTAAGCTTACGACAGTTTGTAATGCGATATCGAGAGGTAGTTGAGTGAAAGGTTGTTCGGTCAGTCGTAAATAAAATCGATGCTGCAAAAACTTTCATATGTATAACAACTAATGCTAATTTCATATGTATAACAACTAATGCTAATTAAGAAAATAAACCGAAGTTTCATATACCTAATTTTGTAACAACTGTTGCTGGAAAATTTTCTGGAAAATTATCGTGATACTAACCAGCAAAAGTATTCCACTTAATCATTCATTATTTTATGATCGCTAGCTTGAAACATTTATTAAGAATTGAAAAATGCTAATTCCAAGGAAACAGATACTCATTTGGAAAAAATGGCATTTAATCTTTCATGTCAGTCAGCCAATCCTAATTAGAGAAAACAGTAAATCATATGATGTCTACTTGTAACCACAAGTTAGCCTCACAAGGTTCACTTGACTTTATAGTCACTTTAGTGAAGAACATTAGAAGTGGCGTAATTTTGAAACCGCTAATTTCTAGACCACGCTTTTACCCTAATCTCACATTAACTAAGATAAAACTAAAGCTGTATTGAAGGAAGATCACCGATATTTATCGCTTCTCGAGATAAGCTATATTTTGCTCTCACATCAAGCGCACTCACAAATTTATCTGTTTTTTAAGAATCGATGCAATTTGTTACGATGGAAGTTGCAACAGTCACCAAGGCAATTTCGTAAACGACAAATTTTACGTCTGTTTCTATACAACTGTACACAAGTTAAAGCAATCTCAAATGACCTTCGTATGATGTAGAAGTTACAAACCTGTGCAGCTGAATAGGCACAATGTAAAAGTGAAACGAGACCAGCTAAACAAACTCCGCGAAATACTGATAAACTCGCTGGATTCATCGAAGTGACCACCGTTTTGCCTTTTATACTTCCCCTTAATCTTCCACTAATTCTGATTGCGAGGATCGCATAAAATTCTTGAATTTTATGAAAATATGTTGCCACTGAAAAAATAAAGATACCAAATCATTCAAATTATTCAACAGATGTCTCAAATGTGAATGGTATAATGTCCGATATCCTGATCTTTTTTCTAAAGCATTATGCCACCAGCATGCTGTTAATATTCTGATTTTTTAGACTCGCCAGTCGACATTTAGATACAAGTTCTCTAAGACCTATCACATAAAACAATTCAATTGCCATGAGCGTATCTAAATGAGAGATGAGATCAAAATTCTTACACAAATGATTAGTAATGCGGTAAAATAGATATTCTGAAAACATTTTCCTTGTTATATGTACTATGCACGGTTCGAAATAACTAATTAATATTAAGAAAAGTCTTGAGAAACCAGCTTTTAATGGAAAGTCTTGTGATATCAGCAAGGTACACGAAGGAAAATACATTTAAATTTAAAACCATCTCAAAAAAGACAAAGCGCAACAAATATAAGAATTTATCATCAGAATACTGCAGATTTTTTGTTTGGCAGAAGGAGTAGGGTGATAATGAAAGAAAATAATTTATTTTCATAAATAAACAGGATGAAAAGCAATTTGGATTTCTGACGAAAGAGTAAAGGTAAAAAACCACACCCGTAATGTTCTAAACAACTTTATCATTTTTAAACGCGAAATACAAAAATAAAATTTAGACGAAATATACAAATGTATGATTAAGCCTGAGGTCGGACACACGACATTAATAAGTGATGATTGAAAAATTGCGACTGTGAGGGCAAAAAAAAATCATTCCTGCGTGGAAAAATTACGACGATTAATCTTTTGCATTACAAGATATGATTCGCTAGTTCTATGATTGGCCATTGTTGGTTCACCAAACCTAAAAAATCAAGTGATTTCACTTCCAACTTACTTTTGCCACGTTGTGTCTAAAAAGTTAATGCGAATGATTTAATTACAAAGATTCATGAGATTTAGTGTTCAAAAAAAATCGCATCACCAGATTTAAATAAGTGGTACAATCATCTACAACATCATCAAGAGGAAATGTCATATCATAAAAAACAACCTTTTCATCAGCTTTTCCATATAAACACTCGCTGCCTTCCTCATATTCTTTTTGAAATTTGCCATTAAAACACGCTCAACTACCGAATTAAACTTCCCCAATGAGGTCGACACAAAACCACCGCGTTCCACAATCGTTTCCGTCACTCCATCTTGGAAACCCTTTTATATGCTGGTTAAATCACTAAGTAATCTATAGATATTATAAATCCTTGTTTCTAATTAATAACAATAAATTAATTCTGCATTACTCTCGAACAGTCGTTCGAAAATCTATCGGTCTTTGGCATTTTCAAAATTCAAAAAATTCAAGAAAGTAAGATGTAATTTGAATCCCATATGGAATATGTGCAAATACGTACCACACAAAATGTGAAAAACGAACTATAGAAAATCCTGAGTTGAAATAAAACGAAAAAAATACCGGTTTGTAAACACAACGTTCATGAATTTTGCAGGTGGACAACATTGTAATATTTCTTGTGTATGTAACTAATGATCTTTTGCTTCGATCAAATATACTCTCCTCAACTGTTGGCACTACCTGTAAAAGTGTAAAGGAGATATCCTTGAATGAATGAAAATCTCGCTACCACTATGAAACCATGATGTTTTTGAATTCGAAATATGATTCCAACAGAAACTGTTCTAAAATTAATTTAGAATTTGCAACCGAATGAAACTAGTTCACCCTAATGTTCGTCAAACGCGACATCCACTTGGGAACTGCCTTCAAGAATGTTCCTGTCTGTTTCAGTATTAATTTCTTCGTCCTGATCTGATCACCAACTATCTGAAATCTGTAGAAAATATGAGAAATTCCACACAACAAAATTATGATTTAAATATATAAGCAAATGCAAATATCGCAAATCTTAATATGCATAAATTTTATGTACTATTTTTCATGAATGGTATATTTTTACTTTATTTGAAAAATGCGCAATGACGTGTCCATATTAGGAAATAGAAGAAAATGACTTAAGAATAGCATTAGTTGGTTCACGCAAAGGTAGGTCAGTGAACATATTCAAAATTAAGCAACTGGATGATGCCGGTGATATGCGTATACAAGAAGGACAAATTAGCAAGATGTAACAGTCAAAAGGACTATCTAATGGCACAGTTGTTAAAATAAATCAGAAAAATTTTAAATTCACTAACCGTAACTTCAATAAAATCTTCGCTTATAACATGCTTTGCGGTTTTATTGGGATACCGATGCCAGAACACCGTTGCAACTTGCTCGAATGCATATGGCAAATGCTGGAAACAATCATAGATACGCATTCCAATATCCTGAACAGTATCAAGGTCATCCAAACTGAACCAAAATATTCCCTAGAAGCTCCCATGACACGAATAAAATGTATAATAGTTTCTGAAACAATACTGTTGAAGGTAAACTATTCTACAGATCAAGTCAAACTGTACTTTAACCAAGCTCAAATCATTAGATACATTGCAACTGACAACAATGCCTAACATCATACGTTTCTCCCTTAACATTTTGATAGGCCGTATAACTAACGGATTCTGGCTGACGAACAGCTGAAATCTGATTCTTAATATTTAGAAAAAAAAAACAAATAAGTAATGAAAGTTGACACCCGCCATAATGCACAATTTCGAATATATGGCACAATATTTCAAATATAAATGATTTCAAATCCATAGTAAGCACTAACAAAATTTTATATCTTTTATTAATTTTTTACGAGAAAGGATGACAAATAAGAAAGGCGATTATTCAAATACTTTCTGCAACGACAGCATTACGGACACGGATTGAAAATAAGTCCAAAATTTAGGAAGGACGATAAGACACATTAAAACCACTGAGATCAAATAATTAACTGCAGCAGTAATGGATGGACTAAACATTCCCATAACAGATTTGGAGTCCTTTTGGACGATTATTGAATAAGAGCTTAAAACTTAAAAAATAACATATACTGAAACCAATGAGATCAAAATAGCTAGCCGCAAGTAATTAGAGTGTTACGTGAAATCGCATGTAGCTGCTTAAAACAGTAATAATGACAAATACAGTAAAACAATTGAAAAACATTACTAAAAAGATTAAAAGAGTGCAAAATAAATTTAATAAGAAATACAATGTTAAAATTTCAAAAAATGAATTATACCCATAAACTGACTGACTAGCAAAAAGCCTCAGGAGGACAACAAATGAAGTTAGCTTCCTATGTTTAACCTAAATATTATGTAACGAGGCACGCCAATAAAGATTCATAATAAAAATTAAGTGAATTTATATAAAGAGCGATGTATACTGTGGGCCACTAATGACTGGCCGTGCATATTATGGTATGTCTTAAATTTGACTTCCTAAATCACTGATCATAAACATTGACATATTATCTCCTACGCAAATGTTGAAGTAGTCCATGAATGCAAATCTAGTAGAGGAGATTTATTTATATCGCAGCGCAATTGGCTGCTTAGTATGAACATCAATTCAACCTCAGGAAATTTCGATTTTGCTAAAAGATAACAATATTGTAATCAACCAAGAAAATAAACAAAAGCACAACTATTTAACGCTGAACTTCCTCTCATCTTCTACTGGAAGTAATTTTTGCGTAATTATATCAAGAAAAACATATGCTAATTGCTTATTTAAACGAGGATATTGCAATACACGAAAAATGGCATGCATCCCCCGATAGAATTGCTTATGGCCAATTAGTTTAATAAAACAAGTTGGCAGTTGCTCCTGCAAGTATTTCAATGTTAAACGTTGAGCCAATTCCATACGCACCACTTTTTCCTAAAAATTAAAATCAGTAACATATTAACTATAACTTTAAAAAATAATTTCACAATTTTCTCCATACATAACACTTTTTCTAAACGAAAAAGTACTATTAAAAGTGCTACAATAGGTGAAAAATTCAAAAATCGAGATAAAAATTGAAATAAAATGCTACTAGTTGAATAGTCCAAGAAACAAAAAAGACTTACAATTCACGCACTCATTAACATAATGAATCTTTAATCACCTGGTCAGTTTCTGTTGGACTCCTAAGACGAAAAATTGATTCTTGAATGAAGTGTAGTATGCGTATTAAATTAACTTCCACAAATATTTTATTCAGAAACCGTCTGAATAATATAGCCACTACCGCATCAATAGTACACCCCATTAAATGCTTGATGGTAATGATGATCCACATTGGCCACCGAACAACACCAAACAATCGATTCAAAATCAAAAGTATAGCATCGCAGAAACTGCTGAAAATTTCACAAAAAAGTAAAATGCAAAACTGAATTCCCAAAATCCAGCTGTACTCGAAAACTAAATGATTTAATAATTAGAGGACAGCTACAGTTTCAAAATCATTGTTTTATTAAAATTTATGTCATCTTTTGTTTGAATATGTTCAGTATCGCATACAGTTGCTCAGTTTCGAGCTCTTATCAAATCAAATTTGGCTTAAAGCGGATCAATTTTGGTTTAAAGACCAAGATTGATCCGTTGAAGACGTAGTGAAGGAACTAACCTAAATCATTAAATATCTGACTTGTTACATATTATGCAACTGAAAAGAAAAAATGAGAAGAGAAAACGTCATTGAAAAGGAAATATCAGAATTTGATAACTGAAGCAAATACTTTGTCCATAACGTCTTTTTTGTAAGGGAAAAATCTATCTGAGCACTTGGACAATTGTCGCCGTATATACTGCTTTGTAATATTCTTCGTCCTTGAATCGAAATTTCTGGGCTAATTGATGATATGTTACTAAAAATAGCGCAACATCTGATGATCCACAGCCTAGCATTCCAAAACTATAGAAGAGCATTAGAATAACCTTTAAACTTCGCTTTTGCCAAAACTTTTTTAAAACTCGCAGAATATTCTGCATAAGCACTTTCAGTTGCATCTACACATATCGCATCTCCAGCTACTTACATGCGACTTATGATTTACGGTAAAATTTAAGATTTGTGATGTTGAAAATTTACTTTGATTCAGCTAGATTGTTCGAATGAGGAACCAGTGTTGCCGCTAGCAAGGATAAAATAAATGGTTTTAAATTCTGACCTCTTTCGCGAGCAAATTTACTCGGCACTTTCTTCACCATCTGAAACTCAAGAGCATTAACTGTTCGCCTACAAAAGTTGAAAAAGAACTCATATTTTAAAAAGTAACCATATTTATATCCTATCATAGGCAAATCACTTTATTTCTGAATTGCACTTACATTCCACGGATAAAGATCGGAAATTTGTGTTGAATCCTTCAATTTTTGTTCAGTACTCAGAAAAACAAACAGCAAATCTGATTGCTTCAATGCTCGCTAAAAAGACAAGCTAATTTAGATGAGCTGAATAAGCTTATTTTTGTACATACCTACCGAATAATTTTAATTAAGTCATCCAGACTCATACAATTACAGAGGACATAAAAACACCACATAAGGCTTTTCTGTTCTGCATATTACATGCACAACAACTACTTCAAAAAAAGCAGTGCTATACCTGTTTTGTGAGTAGCTGAATGAAATGTTCAAAAATTTCACGTCGCGACTCCACATGAGCACGACTCTTACAGTTAAAAAAACGCCGTGGTGGCAGTGACTCCGTTTTAATTGCATTTCCATGAAACTCCACTAGTTTTGATTCCAGAATGTAAAATTCATTGTAATGTCGAATGATAGACCACTGAAACATTAACAGCATGAACGACAAATATTCGAAAAATCAAATAATTTCAAGTAGAGACTCTATATAGCTTAATTCAACTTAGGTCGAGAGAAGAATTTACTCTCTGTGGGGTAACAGCAGCTGACAAGGATTCCTGTTCAACATCATCCCTTACATCGAACCGTTCAACCGAAATAACATAAACATATACAGTATGACCTGAAAAAGAACCAATTCATAAAGAGACCTTAACCTGAATTTTTTCGTATAATACGATAGTTTCTTTTCTAAACTAAAATATCAAAAAATGCAGAACAGACCGCCAACAGGGTCTCGTCGTGGTTCAACATATGGAATTGTTACATTCCACTTGTTCATATCACGCTCCGGATCATACATCGGTATCGCAAATGAATTATTCAAATTCGTCTGTTCAACGAGCAGTTCGTCCGGCTGAAAACCGTTTACGGGAATTATAATCAAACTTGCCCAAAAAAAATTTGAGATTGGAGAGTTGAGGTCCCAACTATGAAATAGGAAATAGGCACCAGGACATACCGCAATGGGAAGAAGCTGGTTATCCTGTACTTACGTCTTCTCTTCCCTATTATTCAAGGTAAGCTGAAATTACAATATCTGAGCGGTATCTAAAAGTAAAAACTGATGAACTTACCTCAAAATTTGGCATAGTTGTACCATAATTTGGTGAGCTAAAACTCAAACTTTGCCCCATATCATCAGCAGGCTCGATCTCATTTAATGCAATGTTATTGAAATGATCAAACGATGGATCCGCGGATCCTACAGTTGGTAAGACTATTCGCCAAAAGCGATTCCTGAATTTGACTTTTCAGAAAGACTTCGAATAACTGTAAATCATTTATATAATGAATGTTCATATATCGTCAAAGAGTTTTCCGACATTCCAAAACTGACACTATCTGATGCTGATTTAGAACTGCTCTCATAGTCACACCCAAACAAGAATGCTTATTTTGAAATACTTATTTTTAGCGTTTCCGGATTGCAATATGCCTCAATTGATGAAATATGTGATGTATCCCTCTATTTATGCAAAATACCAACTATAAGTTAACTAAAAAAGTCAGAAACTAAAGAGACAGTGGATATGCAAATAAGGAATTGAAAAATTGCATTTACCTAAACTGAGTTAAGGAACAATTAGGTTCAACAGCTGGTATAAGAGAGTGAGTTGACTCAGTGTGTTTACCAGATGCAATTAATTCGACGACGTCCACAGGTCGAGCGCCACATAAATTACCCAAGAAACATTCTGATTGACAAAACGGTATCACATATTCATGCTGCATCCGTTTGTACACAATTTGAAAAGCCTGAAATTCTCAAATTGATAAAACATATTAAAAATTCTATAAACTTGAGGAACTCCTCGCATAGTTGCTCCGATCCTGTATCAAATTTCCCACCGCATATTCTCGACAATTTCTTAAAATTTTAGACTAGATAACAAAAACTAAACCTTTTCTAGACACCGATCAAGCAGCATACAGTCACGTTTTTCTACTGCTTCGTTGAAATTATAGCTAATCTCAAGAGGAAGATCAACCCTATCTGGAGAACCCTCGTGAATATATTTAACAAAAAGCTCCCAAATGTCATACTGCAGCTCACTCATGGCAACGTGATCGTTCTGGAAATGCAATGTATGATTACCAAATACAATCATACTGTATAATATAAAGATTTAAATAATGGATCAATCAAATACAAAACATAAAATGTAAACATAAAATGCTACGTGAACTTTCAATTATTGTCACCGGATTTACAATATATTTCTAACGTTACTTCCTCACACAAAACGACATCATGTGGCAGCAGAATCCAAGACTATTGACATAAAGGCATGTCAGATGAAATTTATGACACTGGCACAGATTGTTCTGGTCGATTCGTTTCCAAAATTATTTCATTCTCTATATTTCAGAAAGCATAATTCCAAAAAATAATTAATTACCTGAACATTAAGCATTCTTCCATGAGCATCTCCTGCATGAACTAAAAAATCAAGTTCATTCAGAGGTGTATGAATATCACTTAAGTATGCTCTAAACATCACCAGTTGCCCAGTATCTCGAAGCATATCACTAAGCTTCAATTGAAGCAGGGAGTTAGGAGTGTCGTTCAAAGAGTGATTAGTAAGTCCATGTAAGATCTCAACTTGCCTGCTGCTCTAAAACACTTCTCAAGAAACAATCATTATATTTTATATAGGAATCATTTCGATATTAGTGTTACCATTCATACTTTTACGTTACAAGAAATACTTATTCAGAACATAGTTCTGACACGAAATTATTTCTAAAGTTAAGGTCAGAAGACAATACATTCTGGCTTACCTGAGACATTTGCGGACAGCTAAGAGCGTCGGAATTAAACAGAAATATCAGTATCCGATTAATTATATCTGGATCAGCTATTAAGTCCATAGCGGGTAAAAAAAATGAAAAAACAAAAAGTTCCCGCAAAAAATGGCGACATACATGGCTTGACCATGGTAGCTAAAATGATTTGCATGCGAAGAACATGGCATCAAACTGATCCGAATGCTGCATCACTATAGGCAACAAAAATTATCCCACCATATACCTTTCGTCATGTACATAAGAAAATCCCATGAAAAATGCTACCAGTTTGAACTACATATCAAACTACTTTAGACGCTTGTCAAGTATCCACTTAAAAAGACCACTCAGTGCAAATATATTCTACTTCTTTACCAAATGCAACGTCTTATTAAATCAAAGTGACCTATGACGCAGCCAATCATAAAAAATTGTGACTGGTGAGAAATAATACCGAATCATTATCACTGGAATGACCCGCGATGCAGCTTTCATCCATTATAAGCTCAATCAAGTGATCAGCCAATTCCCGCAGATAATCCACCTCATTTTGTCGTGAGCTGAGAGCAAAATGTACGTCAGGCATAGCCTCCAAGATTTGCGTTTCAATCAATTGAGCTGAACATATCTAAAAGATACGTGGTTACTCATACTATCAGAAAGGATTAAAACCAACTTTTTTTTGAAGTATCTGAACTGGTTTTTTAAATTAAATTAAAAATAGTACGCACGCTTTTGTCAATAACTGCACTTAAGTGTTCAACTCTATCACAATGTATTACTGCCAGCGGCACAGCCTCAAACAGGATTATCGATGAAAGATCAATCTTCCGAAAGCGTAAATACAAAACAACAATAGCATAACGAATTTGATACCTAAAATGAGTAAGATTCAAAATAACAGTCTGCTTTCTGTGTGTACGCTCCCAAAAAAACATACAACGCTGTAGCAGACCAAATAGTTTTAATAACTATGCAGTAATGTAAAAACCTGCTGAAAATACCTTATTTCATTGACGAATGCTGTGTCATCGCTTACTTTTGCTTTATACCAACTATTCACGTAGTTATCAATTAGCTGTTCGATCAATTCCTCAAGCAGTTTATCGACCGATTCCGGTACTGTTACACCTGAAATAAACCCTTCTCTTATTTTGTAAGAAAGTCGATTTTCTATGTCTTCCAAAAAAAACACATAGTTTTTTGGGAAAATTTTATGAGGAATGCGTCAATCGAAATTTTTTTATGAAAACGGTACTAATAAGCGATACATTCTCTCATAATAACCTGTGACATGCAATTGAATTCTACACATAAAACACGGGAATTAAAGCGCTGGCTAACCTTTCCACGGCGAATTATGAACATCCTTGAAAATATTTTCTACAGTCACTTCATTAGCATCCAATTTTTCGTTTAGCCAATTTTCGAAAAAATTCCATAAAAATTCTCCATTAGAACGATTCATCAAAGAACTTGTTAAAAAATAACCAATCAGTAAAGCTGAATACTGTGCAACAATCGACAAAACACTTAAAACAAAATTGTAAGATTTTAAATATAGAAGCATGCAGCGCTCACCTCAAAGGGAAAAATAAATACATATGAAGGAAGTATGTAATTCTAACATAACAACATCGGAATTGCGAAGCTTTAAAAAGAATTGCTACAAAAAATGCAAGTATCTTCCCTTCCCAGAAACCAGTAAATAGTGCTAAGGTGTTTGTTAATGAATGCTAGAGTTTATGACTTCATGCTTTATTTCGTAAAAACACGCAAAGTTCTGGGACCTAATCTTTCTGTATTTGTTGAAAATCTCCACGAAAACATACCTCCGACTGAAAAAAATCATAGGAAGAATGATCAATACAGAGGTTGAGAGTATTTTCATCTTAGGACTTGCCAGCAAATGAAGCCGACAAGCAGTTAATGTATCCATTAAAATGACATGATATATGAACTGCAAATATAGTAGCTTCACAATGTAGAATGTCAATGCGGGAATTTGTCTGCTGTTGAAAATACACTCCAATTTAATCATTCAATTGCTGCACATACACATACACACACACACACACACACACACACACACACAAACATACACACACACACATACACACGCACACACATACACACGCACACACACACAAGATAGAACAGCATCTTGAAATGTCCAAAAAATCCCAATCCTTAAACGTGGTAAGAAAATGAGTATGGAAAAAGGAAATGAAAATTACTTCAACATATCTACATTGATTTATTCTAGAATTCAGTTAACACCACTTTTAAAAATAAAATCAGTGACCAAGGTAAGCAAACCAAAAATTAATTTAGTAATGTTTGAACAGAAAATTACTTAAAATCTGCGTATTTTAACGCATCCCGTAAAGACAAAAACGAATGCTTTTCGCATGTTTTATTAGCAACTGTTTAAACAGCCACTGATACATTCACTGAATGAAAAAACAATTTAAGACTAGGAGCATCAGCGTATAAAAATGATTTCTTGTCCCAAAGAAAACTATTGCTGAAAATAAACGAGTATCACCGTACTGTTTATTCGACGCTCTAAAGCATAACTCATCTATCACCCTACTGTTTCTCCAACCTACTAAAACATAATTGATCTAAAACCGACCACCGTTTTTAGGCGATAAAGATTTAAATTTTCATAACTAGTCGAGGTTGCACAAACTAACAAAGCAGTAACTCGATTACAATTAATCCGGCGGTGCACCATATAAAAAGTTTTTCCAATTGCAAAAAAGATTTATAATAAAAGACAAAGCTCACATCATTACAGAATCGCTTAAAAATATTAACATTTCTAACTGAATCAGAATAAATTCATCACTTGAGACTTCCTTTATTGGAAAGTCTTCGTTTTCTTTGCTTCCGCGATGCATCTGGATTATGCAGTACGGGTCGTTTTACTTTATATGCAGCCGTGCCGCCTATACGTGACCCACGAAGTTCTGCACAGAATGGCAAAAGAGCAGGCTGCCGTAAAAATAAACCACGTCCTTCAGGTGTATGAGCTTGTAAATGAACTTCTCCACGTCGAGATGTTACACATACCCAGCCTACGGATGAAAGTACTACATCGCCGCAGCCTTTCCATGATCCAGGGCTTTGCAAGATCATTTCACTACCCTTAAGCTGAAAGGTAAAATCGACTACTGTCTTCAGTTAGAAACATTAAATCTTTCATCCTAGAATTCAGGATTCACAAAATATCATGACCATAAGTAATAATGCATGTGTTTAAAAAAAAATTAATATGTGTTTAAAAAACACTATCTGTAAATCATAACTCACAATCGGAAACCGCGCTATTCTTTCAGCATCACCAGCCGGCACAACAAGAAGTGAGCTGCCCAAATATTTCTCACGAAAGACAGCCATTTCATGTGTTTTTCTTGTGAAAATTGGCAATTTGTCACTGGCAAACACCGTCAGCTGAAATATTAAAACTTTGCAGATAGCGGTTTCACGCCACTTATCTCAAATTCATTTTATCTATAAAACTAAAAGTTGTATTTCAAAACTTCTCTCTCTCTCTCTGAAAAATTAGCCCGAATATAAGAAAATCTTCCAATTAAAGAAAATCTAAATCAATAACGATCTTCTAAAAGGACTTACTAGAACAGATGACCGCCTTTCAGGATAATCTTTATCTGGTGCAGCTTTCGCAGTCATAGGTAAGCTGATCACATCGATCTGCGCAACTCCAGCAATGAGGAGAGATTCCCCAGAATGCAAGATAAATGTTCGCGGTAAAATCATACTCCGAGGTAAAACGGCAATCAGCTCCTCCAAAGTGAATAAATCCAGGATCTAAATAACAACTTTGAACAGTATCTACATTATCTCAAGAAAGGCAGTATCCGAAAGCTTCAAAATTCCAAAATACTGACATACAATAATTAACGGAAGCAATTTTACATAAATTACATTTGCTAAAAAACAATCTCAACAGAAAATACATGGAATCAGATACACACCCACTATCAGTCCACAATAAAATGATAGTACGCCTAAGACTTTCCAGGAAAAGAAGCTATTAAAAATTTCGAATTAAATAGCCGTGTATGTGATTACCATGTCGATAAATTAAAAAAAATAGAGCACAAACCTGATTTGAATTGACAGTTCCTGGAGTATCAAAGCACCATTTTCCTTTCGCGAAAATAAATGAATTCGGGTCAAAACTAAAAATCAATATGTGCCCGGTTTGTTTCGATAATGTGTAAGATTAAGTCCATATTCAACGAGTCATCTGATCTACAGTGCTTTAACTAATATTCGAAAAATTCTTGAACGTTTCCAAATCATTATTACTTTTGACAAAACTAGATGATTAACAGATACAAGATAACATACACTCGTTTTGGTTTTTCTACTACTTCCGAATCCTCAAGTACGGAATGCAAAGCTGGTGGTTGTAATTCTTCTTCACGGTCCTTTAAAATTGTAAGTTAAAAAAAAGCAAAAATTTCGTAACTGAAATGAGTTAGTTCGAATTCATTGTTCGGTTTAAAAATATACTTAAAAATAATAAATAAATATGGATGTATACTAAATTCTAAAAAACACAAAATGAACCTTGAACGAGTTACCAATTGCAGACTGCAACATTGCATACTTTATATCTCCTGACTGCCTATATAGATTATACCTCATACGATCTTCCTTTTTTCGCCAAGCTTGGTTTGCCAACAATCTGTACAATTTCGACAAAAAGCATGCATAAAGACAAAAATGCAGCATAAACACAAACGTCATACACAGTACTATTAAAAAGCTCAGCAGGCCAAAAATCGACTCATATGATGTTCAGCAAGAAGTAACGTCATTACAAAAGAGATACCGCAAAAATGAAACCCACTAGAAAATGCGACTGAAAAGTATGAAAAAAAAACTAAAAATTCACCGCCGTCGTCTGATTTCCAGCTTATGTGGTGAAGGATTCATTACCGGAAATTTCAACAGTGAAATAGTAGTGCCGGGCCAAGGAGTTGCTGCTGCACGTTCTACCAAATCTACAGCACGCACTTTACACAGGTCAGACTGCAGTAATGCGTTGAAAAGCGTTCTAAATGCACAACAAATTAGCCTAAAACTCCAAATGTTGACAGCTTTAAAAGAGCTCTTTAAAAAATCTTCTATTCCGAATGACGGAATGGTACAACAGGTTTGGGACTTATATTAGACTATGCATACATCACACACAAATTTCCAGCTTTAAGTTATGAAATCGGAATTAAACATACACAGTGATGAAAACTATCTAGTGAAGCAAGTAAAGTTACAGATTTCATCAATTAACAGAAAGGACGTACGATTTTCCTGCATTTGTACATCCAACTAAATACATATGATTGCGTAAAGAGTCCCGAGTTGAAAATCTCAAGAATATGTTCTGCAATAGTTATATAAATAATAAAAAGACTTTGTCCATGTTACACGATAAAAATCCTAGCATCTCCTTATATAGCAGCAGCAATTTCATTCTGTTTCGAATTCTGTTTGAATTATACATAAATAAATTATCATATTTAGGAATAGTACTAGAATAGTAAGCTGAGACAGTTTTTAGTGTATATTTGGAAGGAAACTTCACTTTTACTACCAGTATTCAATAACTCAGAAAGTGACAATTTTAATGACTGACTGTTGAAAAAATGACAATGAGAAAAATTAAAATGAGTACAGTAATAAGGTCTTCCACACCATATCCTGTTTTCGCACTAATAAGCGACGTGTGTAAAATATTGAAATTATCAACAAATCCTGCTTCCTTCAATGAACTGTGCAAAACTTGTCGAAAATGATGCAAAAAACCACGATGCGCATCTGGCGGCAACAAGTCAACCTTGTTTCCTATGATAAATGCATATAATGCGACGCGGAATAATCAGGTATGATTGGCCAACCAAATTAGTGTAGAAGGTTTTCAAGTTTACAAATTTCTTGGAGAATGAAGAAGAAACTACGGATAGAGACATACAGACTGACGTGGGTAACAGAAAACGACATACCAACAACGATCATAGGTTTCTGATAACCAATTATTTTTGGCAATTCAGAATAGATGGATCCCGGTAAATCACACATATCAACGACAAGTATTATTAGTGATTCCTGTATCAGTTTTAAATGCTTCATCATGGAATGATAATCCACTGTGCAAACATTAACATTTAGCTGGAATAAAATTAATGGAAATCGATCTACTGTCTACTAAAATTAGGCTGGAAATTTAAACTAATCACATGGTACTTGATTCCATGACTTCTAAAATATAATTACTAAGGAATCAACACAGGAACCAACTTTCATTCCCCTTTTGTTCAAATAATAGAGCTTCAGAAACGTGATGCTAACGACATTGCTTAATATAATGACTTCAATTTTCCACAAATATTAATAGAAAGCGCTGATCAAGCTAGTTTATCAAACCATCCAATCAAAAGACAGAATTACTAACCAAAAATTTATGCTTTTTGAGCATATAGCACCTGCGACACAATTGATCACTATAGTCATTTAATTTCAAAAAAATTTCTGCGGGCAAAAAGCCTGGTAAGGAAGCATCCTGAAAATAAGAACGAAGTTTCGATGACAATACACTGCCTTTCATTTTTAGCTTCTATATCTATTAATTACAATCATCATTACATCCAGTTGCTCTACGGTTGATTGCTTTGCATTAAATTTAGATAAAAGGGTATTGGCAATCGCTTCATACCTGACAATGGAAATTCGCTCCACAAGCGAGACAAAGCCTATTCGAGGAGGGTATTGATGGATCGACTGTACCGCAGTTATCGAAATACTCATCACCCTCGTCTTCTATTATGTTATCCTGAAATTCATCACGTAACATTAAGAAAAATAGAGTGTGTTCATTTTTTCGTCTGAAAACACTCTTTAAAATGAATTTCAAGAATTTCAGAAAATACATTCTTAGAGAACAAAAACTAACCTTTGGATTGGTATTTTGCCCTGGAAGTTGAAAATCAATTTCTTCAATAGCATCTTCGGCACCATAACGAATTACGACTTCATCATCAACACTAAAATCTAGAATTCTATTTACCACTCAGGAAATAGTTATGACAGAATCCCACCCATCCTTTACAAATCTAACAATATGTAATTTAAGATTAAAATGAAAGTGATACAAACTTTTCCAGTTCACCACCAGGTATATCCGCCGTTGAACCAACAACAAATTCATCGACAACACTATCTCCATAAATGTAAAACCCACGATCAGAGCCAGGAAGATCCCGAAATGTCAAAGAATTTTCTGCAGGATTTTTTGCACCAGACGAATTAGCTTTTAACACGGAGGAATCAGCTAGCAGGATATTCTGTAACAGCAGTGTGTATAATATTCCATGTTCTCCATGACTAAATCTTGGGCTCGATGAAACTGCGAAGAAAAAACTAAGCTATAAGTTAATTAAAAATTTACAGAACAATATTATCAAAGTTCGCAAATTGAAGTAATATGTATATAATCAACAAAATGGTCTAATGACTGATATTCAAACGATTCATGTCATATCACGTACAAGACTATATCCTCCACTACCAGAAAACAACAAACGATCAATAAACATTAAAAAATAGAAATTAATTTCCACTGAGAGAGAACAAAATAAAAGAAAAACACTAAGAAAAAACGTGAAAATTACCTTATACTCTTTTCTGGTTTCTTGATAATCGCATTTAACCGTTAATTCTTTCTTCCCATATTCATTTTCTTCTTTCTTAGTTTGTTGAAATGTAACAATTGAAGGATATTTGTTGGCATTTATCCTGAAAGCAAAAACCAAAAAAAGAAACTGCTGTAGGTCCTTCCAAAATTTTTAAATTTAACAAGAAATTAAAATGCCAGAGAATATTTGATTCAGTGGAGCCATTTTTAAAATGACACAAATAAAACAAATAAAATAAAACCATACTCCAAGTATCTCCTAGCGGATACGGAATCCAAATCCATTTCCAAAGTTGATGCCCGGTTCTCACACCACGAAGTCTCTAACCGTTTCCGCATTAATTCATTAATTTTTGAAACTGAAAGTGCTTTTGTTGGAATACTTTGAATGATTCTTGTTTTTCGCCGAAAGCGTCGACCAAATGAGTTTGTTTCTCGTCGTGCAGAGAGTAACGAAAACGGAATCAATTTTAAAATCCGAGATGCTTCGCGTGACATAATGACAAGTATTGTTCGTTTCCCTTTGAAATTTACAAACTGCTTGCGCTGTCTTCGCTAAGTTCAGAGATATGTGGCACTAAAACAGCTATAGAAGTTATCTGATATAAATGTTTTCTTGGAAATGTTAAGCTAATAAGTTCGAAACAAAACGAAGCAAGCAAATATTTTTCACCATCGTAAATACTAGAACCAAGAAATGATTTAAGAAACTCTATTAAAAACATATACCCTTTCTTTCGTCAAGACTTCTGATATTTGCAAAGAAAGACTGTAAATCAACACAGCGAACTCCCACACTTCCTCCAAAATCGTCTTCTACAATCTACAGAGAATTCCGATAAGCCTGAGCAAGCATAAGTCCAACTGAAAACTTTTCAAGAAGCATCTTATTTCATCTGTAAGAAAGCAAATAATAAAGACTTACTTCGGTGTCCTCAAAGACGCCATGTAACTGAATGAGATTATGTGCTAATACAAAGATAATAAACGCAGCAACTGTTATGGGTAGCAATAATGGTACAGCGATAGCCCAATATTTGGCTGGTAAGTATGTTAAATGAAGCGATTCCAAATACGGTGTTGGAAGAATAGCCCAAATAAGATATAAGACGAAAGAAAACCAAGAACAGATAAATAACACAAAGCCTGAAACACATACCGCTACATACTAAACTCTTAAAAAATTCATTAAGTAATCACACAACGTGATTTTCTTTTGATTAACTTAAGTAAAAACAAAATAATGTAAAGGCAAAGCTTGCATCCTGATAGTCTGCAGGCAAGCAACACATTTAAACTTTCTATTATCAAATTTCATAAGCCGAAAGTATTTCCTCAGATAAAGAAACAAGTGACATGAAACATTTAGCAAACTTAACTGCTCTAAAGATAAAATATCGTACTAGCAGAATTTAAAAGGCTTTTCTCAAAACTGGGCGTACCATACACTCCTCGAGCGGGCGAAGGATTTGGTGAGGCATACGATGGGATTGAATCTGAACGAGCTTCTAGTGGATCATCAACAATAACCATACGGTTTTTATTAACAACCACAGAAAGATCCTTCGGAATATGTTCACTTCAAATTTTTCTTGAAGTATCACCTAGTTATCTATTCTGTTATCATCCTTTGGTCTGACATAAGAGAAATAAATTGTAACTGTAAAACAACTTTCAATTTAAGAAAAGTAAAAACCAACTGACCAAACTTTTCATACATGAAGTGGGCTCATAAATTTTAAGTAATATCAGCAAGAGATACATAACAAATAACAAATAATATCGGAGAGACATATGAGACTTGTAATACATTTACTGTAATACATTTCTAAGTGAAACGAGGAAATCATCCAATGTTAAGCTCATCTGTAACTTTTAAAATGTTAATAGTCTCGAAAGTAGACTGCATCAAGTGAGAAATGGAAAGTAGGTAAAAGGATTTAGTAGTTAATATAATAAAAAACGAGCAGTTTTACGAATTCTTATAGAAACACCATCACCGATTGCATACACCAATACCGACGGTCCATCGAAATCGCCACCAATCTGTCGAAAAAAAAATCACAGCAACTGTCAAAAAATGTAGTATGATGAATTATTCCCACTCATCATCAATTTCATCAACATCATCGCACTCATCATTATCTTCTTTAGGAGGTGGTGGCGGTATTCGGGCACTCATATGCGCGAATGCTCCTTCACTTAATCCCAAAGATTTTATTGATTCTCGATGTTCCGGTCTCTTCCCAAATATTCCTATAAAGTTTTCGAAAATTTACAACACAGTACAAACAGGAGGCAAATCTTTTTTACATTTATTAGCAAATTCGTGACAACGACGAAAAAATATGTTTAGCAACAAATATGACTTAAATTTTAATACCCTTACGCCTCTGCTCCAAAGCTTTCGCCAGCGAAGATAACATATCATTGCTGGACGACAAAGCGAGTGCATTTCGTTTAGGAAGAACTGATGCATCTTCAGCAAGCACTTCATCCTGAAAATGATCTATTCAGCAATTTAACCATGCAGCAAATGGTTGGATGAAAAAGATGATTTTGTAAAGTACCCGTCTTCTTACTGATCGTAACTTTGCACCTTTGGCACCTCCAGCCCTTCGTATGGCCTCCATCAAATTAGCTCTGCCATCAGCAAGTGCAATCTTTGGCTTCGCTTCATTACCCTTTGCAGTTTGTGATGTAAGCGGAATTGATGGTGCTGGTGGTGGAGGGGGAGGAGGAGGGGGAGCTGCTGGTGGAAGTGAAAGCACTATCTTTTCTGAAAATATGTTCAAAAAAGGATTCATATAATATACATAATTAGTAAAAGTTATTGGTCTCAGATCGTCACAAAATCAAAACTTCACATCAAAGATAAAGGGAAATAAGAAGGGAAGACACTGCCTTCATCCGTTATAAGGAAAGAAACAAAGAAAACAGAGTGCAAACATCTGAACTGTACAACACTTTTACAAAAATATGCAAAGAAATAAAAGCAATTCGGAAAATAAAAAGGAACATAAAGACTGATTTAATATTAGAATACGGCTGGTTTAACAAACAAAATTCTTCTTTTTAACATGATTTCCATCCGCTGTTGTAAAATTAACTCAGACAGTAAGTGGAAAATGAACAAAACCGAGCTCCTATCCAAAAAATTCACAAATTAGCAGGGTCTTAATTCACAATAACGGTAATGACCCAAGATTCCGAAACAATGTTCCGGCATGCAACTGATATAACGATAGTATTAATCTTTCCGTTTCATAATTTTGTCTTGAGCTCTTCATAATGCTTAATTCGTTATTTTCTATCTGCTACAAAAATACAGCTTAGTTAGGCTATGAACAAAATGTTAGGGAGTGAAATTTCAAATTCGCGATCGAAATACTTCATGCTCAGTAAATGCTTCTGTTGCTTGCAGCCATAATGTCATGACTATCCAGTTTAAATAAAAAGCGAGCACCAATTGAGACGAACCGCTATTTGATGTCGCAAAAGTCCTGGTTTCTGAAGTTTCATTCTTGGAAGTAATCAAATCTGCTATCTTCGTTGCCAAAGAAGATGTCTCACTTGTTTCGGAAATCAAAAACTGCGAAACGACTGCTGAATTCTCACTTGCTGTTGAAAACTTAGTATCTTTCGCAATTTTGTTTAGATTCTGTTCGGTCGACATTTCTTCCCCTTTAATATCTTTTTCCCCAACTGAATCTCTTCCTGCGGACTTTGGAACAACCAAGGAGTCATCAGGCAGATCTGGAAATATTTTGCGATATGCGCTTAATTCAATATAAAAATGTGCTGTCGTTTTGAAAGTCCTGATTTATTGACGAATGAGTCTTTAACAAAGAATTCGGCCAGTGGGAAAACTTTCTAAATACTTCGCAACTAAGATTTTTGCAGACATCTAGCACGAATAGTTAGATGTACTAAGGAACAAGACTACGACGGCGACTCTGCCAGCAAATTTAGAAACGAAAAAAAAACATACTTGATGAAGTGAATAACAATTCTGGAAAACTGAAATTCTGAAGTGAACCGAATTCTGGCTTATATTGCAAGGGATCCATTTTCTGTTTTACACTTACCGCCAAGGCTGAGTCATCAGCTAATGATGCGGGTTGTTGGACCTTGGATTCCGATTCCCCATGTAACTAAAGAAAGTAGGGAAAGTTCGTGTAATTAGATGCCTATTTTGAAATTTACTTTTAGATTTCTGAAAGTAACTTATTCTTTCACTTTTTACCTTTTCAAAGGGGTAAAAAAATTCAATCCTACTTCAATTTTTACGTTATCAAAAGGATCCATGAATCGATTTTCAGTATAGACATTCAGGTTTGTGTTAAACAGCAACAAATCAGCAGCAGACTGCAAATTGTCTGGAATCTTCCTTGCTGAAAAAAAAAGTTTAATACAAATTATCCTTTTTAAAAGTGTATAAGTTCCGAATTTGTTTCTTTTTTTCCAGATTCAGATAAAGTTCCGAATTTTCTTTCTTAGATTCCAAAGCCAACAAAAGCCATTTATATTGCATCTAGATGAAAACGTAAGGCTCTTACGAATCTCCTAAAGATATTACAAATACAAATCTCGTGAAATATAAAACTTACTTTGTCTATTTGATCTCATTCCTCTTTCCGTAAATCGATAAAATTTTTGCTTTTCATCGACAAGCACTGCAACATCTTTTGACTCATTTAAATCATATCTGTGCTTTCTCTCAATCCTCCTTAAAGCGTTCAAATTTGTATGCAATCCGTTCTCCCAAACACTTCGTTGGCATCTATATTCGGTTTTGACAAACTTGCTAGGAGCACTAATTACGATTGCTGTGTTCATCTAGAAAACAGCACGACACTGCTATAACTCACTTATTCTAATCAAGATTTTTCAACTTCATTTTCATCCTGTAATTTTTTTGAAAAAAATGCTGTGTAAGTAAACATTAAAAAGATCTCATCCACAAAGTCATTACTAACCTCTCTGATTTGCTCAATTTTTCTGGCAACTCGTTCGAGATTCAGATTTATTCGATCAGCATGCTCACCAAGACTCTTCGTCCTATTCGCTAAGCGTTCAAATATTTCACCAGCCAAATTTAGCAGCTGTTCTAAGCCAAGCACAATCCATTCCACTGCCTCTTCTTGATTTACGTCGCTTGGTATAATGCAAACAGACATCACTTTTGCAACAGTCTGAAAGATCAAACTTATTTGTCTATTGCAGCAACTAGTGAGTACCAACGAAAATTTGCTTGATTACATAACGTCAAGAAAATAACCATTGAGTTCATGCAACTCAAGTAAAATATCAGCCTTTAAGAACTTGCAATTATGTCGATTTAAGAAAGGTGTTTGAAAAGTTGAAGTCCTCTCGCGGCTCAAGAAAACTACACTACAATGCGATTTTTAACTTCGTTTCATATAGAACACTGTCATTACAACTTGCCTAAACTTGTTGTAAAATTCGATTCTTAGTTACAGTTCTGGAAATGCACACAGGAGAGAGGCAAGAACTATTATACGTGATCGTTTGTATAACATGTACCGAAAGCTTTTTGTAATTTAAACAGACTGTAACATTAAAAAATTTTTAAACTAATCTCTTCTAGCTTGAAAAATATAAAAACAATGCGATTCCAGATAATATTTCATTGTTATCTTTTTTGATATATCACTTAGTGCCTCATTCTTCACTAAACAAATATTCTACGCTCTGCATTAATGGAATTTCTCATCGGTGACTCTTTTTGTAAGTTGCTTTAAGCTACAAATTTAAAATGTCTTATTACTTGTTCAAATAAATCTATAAGCACTACAAAGTAGCAAATCATTCCATACTATCTACACACATTCAAGGAAACCTGCAAGCACTGCCTACCATAATTGCAAAAGTACTACTAGAGTTTTAAGAACAGTGCACATTTCGCGAACACGTAGAAAGATAAATTTTCACATGAACTGCATCACTTAAATTTAACAATTCCCAGGCATGCCTGCTCATAACATTTAATTTGACGAAGTCGTCACTTTCGGTGCATCGATAGCTTGTGTTATACGAAATCAAAGGTGACTACATATCAGCGTAAATGTATAAAGGACATCATAGGCCTGCTTTGCTTGTTCAACCACTATGTCCGGAACAATACCTTAAAAACATCCAGTACCATTGTATTGTATATCAAAAACTTGGTAATGAGCCAAATTAACTTGAGGTAGTAGAAAGAGGACGAGTTAGCTCATCGCCTTTCTTTGTTTAAATTTCTCATTTGTCCAACGATTACTAAAATTTCCATAGCTCATCACACTAGTAGTACAGCTTATGACAATAGAGAAAAACAGGCAACGCGACGTTAGGTGCGATCGAGCGCTGTGATGTAAAATGCTTTGAAAAACAATAAGGTATCTGGAATTGTAAAACAAGAGTACGAAAATTTAATTCTTTGTGCCCTGGCGCACATAATGCGTTGATATCTGTGATGACGACAGCATATCTCAGCCTGCTGGAAAGAAGTCCTAACTCCTCCCACCAAATGTATTTCCAGGATTAGAGCAAAATGTACCAAACCAACCTGCTTGAATGGCATGAAAATTGGCATCTCAAACCTTAAATTAACTTCCAGTTGATTACAGGGTGTGCTTTTCAGTACCATTCGGGCTATTTTGCCAGTTTGTGTTATTGAATGTACTAATTATGTTATGCCAAGCTAAAAGTAAGCAAAACGAGGAAGCAGTACCACAAAACGTCAAAATTTTGACCGTGCACCCACCGGTAAGCTCATGAGGTTAATATTTTCAACTTCATGACGCTATTCGGTCTTTTATTCAATCCAATTTTATCAATTTAGTGATGTGTAAACGAAATTTCGCTTTTTGTTCGTCGGATAATTTCACGTGAATTTGCTCTATTTCATGCAGACTGTGGAGATTTTTTAAGATTTCTAAGTTATTAATTTATGAATTATATATTTTAAAATACAATTTAACAATGAATTATATAAATATTTTTAAGAAAATATTTTATAGAGCCGTTGAAAACTTTCGGCTTTGATATTTTCAAATGTTGTTAAATCTAAAACAATACAAGAACATTTTTCTGTAAAAAAATGCGAAATGTCATACTTTTAACTACCTCGTAAGGTTTCACGTTTGCTCATACGTTCCACGTATGTTATCCAGCGTAGTATGAAGCTATGGTAATTTTCTTTTCATTGTTCATTTTCCGAAACATTTTCATTTAAGTGACACATGCTTCTCCTTGTTAGTGAACGCTTCTTTGTGAACGCTTCTTTCTGTGGAAGTTACGTATGGAGTTCAATTGATAATATCTGCGAGTTCCCCACACTATTGCATTAAAAATGTGAGAAATATGGCAGTAACGAGCACTTTATATTTTCTTCTCTTTCCACTAAAACTCTCAATTTAGATAGCAACACAGCAGCCACCATTACCAGCACCATGTGCAACTTCCGCACCACCGCGAACTTCCAATATAACAACAGAAGCTCTCAAAAAAGAAGTACAGAAACACTCCCCAAAGGTACATATACGATCAGAGACAACGGTTAAAATGATTTCCTTGCAATCAACACAACCTGACGCAGGTAGGTCAAGTGTAGATTGAATTTAAGACTGAATTAATGCGTTTCGATTGTTTGTTCATAATTTTGAGGAAGAACAGAGTTATTACGGTATCTTTCGTAAGGTACGCTTTCACATTTTAGTTCAAAAATTAAAAGAATTAATTATTTTCAGCAGAACGGAGAAATAAGGGTGAAAAGTTAAAGATTAATAAAACACAATCAGAGACGGAACTTGAAGATGTACCGTTAGTAACATCCGTAATTATCGATAAGACGCAAGCAAGCATTTCACAACGAGTCAGTCAGATGTTAACATTTTCAATCTGTATTTAGCCGTCAAAATGGACGAGCTGTAAAGAACTTAACAAGATATCAGAGCTTAGGAGAAATGCAGGAAAGAATATTCGTACATATCCCATTTTATAATTTACTGTCAGAGTTTCCTAAAAATATGATTTTAAATATTAGTATATGTTCACATCAAGGAATCCACATATATAGCCTTCAGAATAGAATAAACAATATTTTACAGGTAGATGACAGTGCTGATACCGGTGAATATGTGGACGACCTTCCAGAGGAACGCGAACAAAGTAGTAGTGAATAGCTTGTTCCTGTTTAATTATGCACTAATTAAATAAGCATTAGCTCGACTTGATTGTTTTAAATGAATAAAATGCACGCTAATAAATGATTCCCAGCATCTAATCTTCAATAGCTTCTGAAGTTCCAAATATTTCATTCAAGTACCTAAGTTACCTGCTTAAAGTTTACCGTTACAAACATCTCCTAGAACTAACATTGATATTCAATTTAAAACGGTATTTGCAAGGCGTATTCATCAAACGCAATGAAATTCTTTACATTTTGTATTTGAAAAACGTTACCCTCAAAAATGATCATATATATTTCCTTTCCTTTAGCAAAGCTATAATTCGGGATAATCCATAATCCCACATTCCAGACGAAGCATTTCAGAAGAACACAGTTTTGGATATAAATGAATACATCTATAATCAAATTTTTTAAGTTTTAGATTCCAAGTCCTTTTAAGCACAAATTTTATTACCCATCTTAACGGTCTGATTGATTAAACTAAGCTTTTTCAAAAATCATTCGCGATCGTTTTTGCTATTGTTTTATATTTTTTTCTTTCTACGACTCTCCATATTTCAGCATCTTTAATTTAAACCAGTTGAAGATTTCAGCTTGTACTTATTTAGTGCTTGTCGGCGAAGCGTTTGTGGAATAAAAGGCGGTGGAAATTCAGTAACTCGTATAATGTTACATTCGTGGGTTATTTCCGACATAATGGCGCTACCATCATTCATTATGTCGATCATTGCATGACCACCTAACTTCAGCCAAGTACAATTCGCCTTAAATGCTTCTAATATTATGTTGAAAAATTTTAAGACTCCCATGTTACACCATAAAAGTTATTTTACTTTAAAATCCTTCGTTGACAATCGATAGCAATCCATATCCAACTTGAATACGTAAAATGATGGATTTAATCCGATGCTAGCTATTAAACGAACACCACTGATCCAGACGAAAGCACGAATAAACCAATAGGCACAAAACCCTCCATCGATATTTGATAACCACAGGAACAACGTTCCAAAATACAGCAATATTAACCTGGTAGTGACAACACGATTAAGAAAATACATGGTTTATTAGAAACTCGAAATTACAAAACTTTTACTTTGTTAATTAGATTTTATGGTCAAAGATTTTATCAATATTTTTTAAACCATAATTGTTAAACGAATCAGTTAGAAACTTGAAGTTTTACCCCGAAATTATAACAACGGTTCTTTGCAAAACATTCCTCCAATGAGATGGATCAGCCGGTACGGCAGAATTCATCCAACAGGTCCGATCACGTTGAGCCAACATAGACACGTAATTAATGCAAAGTTCTCGTTCTGAAAGATGCCTGCAATTATTAAATGCATCCATCAAAAAAATTTTTAAATCATTCTTTATTATTTTTTTTGTTCTAAACACTTCGACATAAGTTATTTAGACAAATAATAAATTGAAACTTACTTAATTGCGGAGTCGTCTACTGCAATCAACATTGGATTGTATGTTCCATCAGGTAAAAACTCAATCGCACCAAGAAGACTTGTTTCATAAACTAACATTTGACCTGTTCTCCTACAAAAACTATAGGATATTTTTTTTTGAAGCAATAAAATGTCCTTCATCATCGACAAAAAAGCAAAAATTATCCTGTATAAACATTATTCTTGAGATAATTAAGTGAAGGCAGTACCGTGTAAGCAGGAAATAAAGTCCTTTATCGTTTATCAGGGGCACTGATCCGGGCCAAACAGTCAAATTCCGTGACGGATGTTGCTTTATCAATGATTCTAGCCTCGCAACCTGGTGAATTAAAAATATTTAAAAAATTTTCAAGAACAATAATACTGTAATTATAATCATTTGTAATTATCAGAATAAGTTGAACGATAGCAGATACACGCCATTAATGTTCTTATTTCACACTTCCGTTCTATTCCGTTATGAATGGTTTATTGAGGATAGCCAAGGATAAACTAAACATAAGGTAGTCCTAACAGTTATGCTAAAAGGAATTATATACAATTTTATAATTGTATTTGAGAATAACTCCATTCTTTTAGAATCTTCCACCTGCCTATCCATATTGATTGCCGGAATAGTCACCGATCCTGGATCAGCAGGTAACATCCGCACATCCAAAGCATTTCCCAATTCTGGGGTTGTATATCCACTTACTACAATATACCCAAAAGGCAAACCACCGTATCCTAAAAACGATTGGTACTAATAAATTTATATCGACGAATAATTTAGTAATGCTTAAAAGTCCTAGCAGCGGAAATGAAATATTTAGAAATTTAGAAATATTTAATCTTTACAGAAAAATCGACTAGAAAATGTTCTGATGAAAAAGATACCACTAACTTTGTTATTCCATACTATTAAAAGTGTTAGCGACCTAAATAGTACAGCTTGTATCATTCCTATGATTTCACCCAATTTAATGCTTAATGATAAACGTAAGGAAAAAGTTTCCTCAAAACGAGAAAAAAAAAATAAATTATTTTTAACTAATGTGGGTATTTTATCCGAACAATTTTTTCCAAATTTGATAAATTCTCAAACGTTATGTAGCATATCTGTAGATAACTTACCAACTCGAAGTGCTTCAGAAGCGTCAATTTTCCAATTTCGACATAAAATTTCAATCGTATCATTTGTTTCCTTATTCATTAACAATAGATATTGTGTTAGCAACTTCATTTCGTCATTATACATCAGAAGTACGCATTTCTTGGCACTTAATGAATAAAAGTCGACAATTTTACCTGGATAAGTATCGTAATGGAGGTTATATATCGACATCTGAAATAAAAGAAAACGAAAGCCAACGAAAGTGTTTTATTTGTATTTCAAATACTTGCTACCTATTCCTCTATTCCCTTGCTACATGGAAAAAAGGCTATTCCACCCAAGGCTACTGAGGCTGTCCTTTGCATCACTGAAACATTGAGCTCTGTATTCCAGCTTCTGTCCATTCAAAGAATAGAATTAATGGCAAACATATAGCACTTAAGGTGCGTACTAGTAATCACTGACCAACTAGTTCTGCTCTTTTCTTCTCAACAGTAAACAGTGAGCAGTAGCGAACTGAACACGTTAACATCAATCACTCCAATCATTGCAACGTTATTAGTGCAAATAACAAATACATCCTTCATTTCCTTCTCTTATGTCCACTAAATACGTTGCAGCAATAAATGCACGTACGTTTAACTTAGCACAATCAAAAATCCACAGCGCTAATTGTTGGCTTATTTCAACGCTTGTCGACGTATGAATATAAACATTTGCGCCAACGATATAAATATACTGCAAATTGCATGGCAATTTCAAACCAGCCAAGTTTAGTTATATCATCCTTACTTTTGTATAAGTAAAGAAATCATGCACAACTGACAACTACAATCCGTTACCACGAAATGCACAACGAACCCGTCCTTCTGGACAGAGTGTGTAGGTATATATAATGTTGGGCATTCGAACGTTCGGTGCCCCAGAATATATTTGGCGTTGCCAAGTCAGCATGAAATATGAATACGACCAGTCAATCAACCGACCAGTCAATTTGAAGAAATTGCTATAAATTAAGCAATTCTGCAAAAAGCAACGGTTATTATCTAACTTCCACTAAAATTTTATTAAGTGCCAATAGCTGACAGATATTTTATTCCATTAACATGAAGCTTCTAGAAATGTTTCGAAATATTACCTAACCAGTACCATAAGGGACTGTAAAATAGCACAGATATAACGATATCAGATATTAGAACGTAATGGATTGAAACATCCAAACATTCATATCTTACCAACAGACATTACAGTTACGATTTCAAAATTTTAATCAAATCTCACGAACTGGCAATAAATTCCAATTTCAAATTCACTACTCAACATTGCTCTTGAAAACAAAAATACTGAGGTAAATCGTATTTATAGCATCAGCTCTTCATATATTAATTTTAAACAACTTTAAAAAATTAACCGAATTTTAAAGGTAAAGATTAGAAGCTGAACTTATGAAGAGGAAGTTTGGGGAATCAATAGTCTCAAAGATTAGCATTTCGAAGTCCTGAATCGACTTGTTCCCTTACCTTTTTTTTTCAAGCTAACGTCATCGTCTACTAAAAAGCTGAATAGAGGATCACGAGCACATGAGAAGCTGTATCAGTTTGAACTTCTCTTGCAGCGATTGCGTGGATGCAGTTCTTCATCCACGGGGTCAGTGGTGTTTGGCTAGGTCTCAGCTTCTGTCGAATTTTATCTGTTCTAATTAAGTGGTAATTGTTCTTATTATGTAAAGTTGTTTTAATTCCTCTCTCATAACATTTGGTTCTCTGTAATATCTGCACATTCTGTTTTAATGTGTCTCACTTTCATTTTAATGTGTCATTACACATATCAATGGTTAGTCATGTTTTGACTTGTCCTTCCCTTCATTCTCGGAACTCTTCCGCACATTGTCTCCTCTCTTCCTTTGAAACTGGTCACCATTTCTACTATTCTAATGTTAGTTATATCAGGTATATATTTTCTCATGTTATTTTCTCAGTCATTGACGTAGGTATCATTTAATTCCCTTTTCCGTACATTCAGAGGTTGTCAAATTCTTGCAGCGTTTTCATATTCTTTTATTATGGAAAATATTCCTTCATCATTTGCAGACATAAATAATGGATTAATTTTCAACTTTCTTTTTCTCTTTCTGTAATTTAATGGTATTAAGTTTTGCGTACCGACAGATTCTGTCATTAAACGCGGACTATTCAGGGATGAATTAGGTGCTAAGGGAATTCGACCATTATTTTATTATTGAAAACATATTAGAACATAAAAATGATTGCGCTTTCAGTACTTTTGTTCAAAATTCTGTGCTACAGAGGTCTTGTACATCAGTGTACTGACAAATCACAAGATCGTATCGTCGAGGGGAATATTAGGTAGTGGCGGGCATGGGAAAATTACGTTTTGCGGTAAGTTGCTCGAGCAACATGAACAGGAGTATGGAGGCCCATAGCTTCCTACAGTAAGTTTTAAACAATTATTTACTTTCAAGTTATCCTTGAATTCGGTCTGGAATTGTTGACACTGACGTATCGGCAATACTATTCGATGTGTCTTGAGAGGTTGCAGAATTCATTTCGTCCTTTCTGGCGCTAATTGGCACTTAATCATAGAAACTAAAAAATGTATGGTATCTCTCCCAATGGGTAATAGTGTTACATTTAGTGTTAGTATGACTAATTTTCTTCCGCATAGTTTTTAGGAGAGGGGTAATGTCTTATTAACTTTATAAATTTGTTTAAGTTATTCTTGTTCTATTCGGGAAATTATGACTGTACAGAAATGAAGACATTTTTACTGTAAGAAGGTTAAGTATTTTTCCAGCACTATATGACGAAGTTGGCAATTATCCTACGTACATAATCATTTGTTAATCCTTGATAGATAATTTAAAGGAGGACTATTACAACTTTTTGCATTCGGCTTTTTAATCGATTTTTACGCAGTCTTAAAACATTTTAAAATCAAGACGCTAATTTTTTTATCATGATAATGACAGTTGGACGATGTATTTCACTCTCACTTGGTGAGAACGGTTTATTTTACCTCTCTTTTTACAGCTCTTGAAAATATCACGGATAGTTTGATACGAATTATTTAACAGGAAAGTGGTAAGAACAAAGTTTGTGTTAGGTTATCACGTTATCACTTTCTACTGCCATCAAGATCACATGTTGTGGAAAGGAACGTGTATGGTAATTTTGCCATCCCATCATTCTCAACAGAATTGTTCATTTCAGGAAGAGAGGCTTCAATGTAGAATCATTTGGTTCGGGAAGTCAGGTGAAGTTACCGGGTCCTACTCCGGATCGGCCAAATTGCTATGATTTTGGTGTAGCAACGTATGAGTTCATTTACAACGATTTGAAACAAAAAGATCCCCAGCTGTAAGTAGTGTTTTTTCTTCATTTTGTTGTCTATGTTTCATTTAAGTTACATAAAAGCTTTTCATGTTTTATTTTAATGCTTTCTTCGATTTCAATAGATTAATATTTTTAGATATACGCAGAATGGTTTGTTAAATATGTTGGATCGCAATCGTAGGATAAAAGATATGCCACAGAAATTTCAACATTTCAGCGGGAAATTTGATGTTATAATATGTCTAGAAGAGAGAGTATATGATCAGGTGAGATTTATTTCACATCAAATGATTGTGTTGTGATGAACTGATTTAAATGTATAGCTTTATTTGAAGTAAAGCCCGAAATAGATCTGGAATACTTACTTAAAAATGCTTACCCAACATTATAGGTATAAAACATTACTTTTGTTTGTATAACATTAGGAAACCATATTATGGATTCTTTAGTTCATGGTTGAAAAGAAAGAGATAATTTGGACACAAATAGCCAAACAAAGTATCTCGAATTATCACAGTATGACAAGAAGATGAATTGTACTGGACAATTTTTGGCATTACAAATCTTTCGAAATGCCAGCATATGAACTACTTATGCACAGGCCTGCACACTGTAAAATATATTTTCGCATTATAAATTGAGAAATAGTTACAACTCTACTAGCCTTTTGATTGGTATCAAAGCTTTATTTGTCTAAATTCAATTGCTGTCGTGTACTCATTTTTTGTTTTAGATAGTGGATGATTTACAGACGCGAGATACAAATGAAGGAGACAGTGTTCATGTTATCAATATTGATATACAGGATAACCATGAAGAAGCTACAATAGGAGCTTTGTTTGTTTGTGATCTATGTGCCAAGGTTCGTTTTAAGAAAAATTGTGTTAACTTGTTTTGTATTTTAATTTCAAAAGTCAATGAGCCAGAAACAAATTCCCGAGCATTACTTTATATTGTAATATATTATTATCTTCATTTTTGTGCTTCGGAAGAAATTCTATATTGCAATATATGTAAGTGTGCTCCAGGTGCCCAATCGGAAACTTAAGGAGGATTTTGAAGATCCTTGATTATTCTTTCTATTTCAAATATTTGGGCCTTGCACATCAACTTTAGTTGGAGTTAGCATTGCAGTGATATAAGTAGGATATTTTGGGGATAGTTTTTTCTTTCTCGGTTGGTGTAAAATATTAAAACTGAGGTAGATTTTTCGAAATCTTTGTTAATGAAGTGTTCTCTATGTGTTTCACTGCGCACGACATTTCAGTTAGAAGCTTGTGAAGATTTGGACAATGAAATTGATGAAGTATTAACAGAATTTGAACAGAATAACAGTCGGCGGAACATTTTACATACAATTTGTTTCTATTAAAGAATGTGATTAATTACTTTTCTGTGATATTTATTATTATGTCTCAATTGTAATCATTAATTCAGAGAGTATTGAGAATAGTGGACTGGACGATGATGAAGAGCTGCTTCTTAAAGAAAATAAACTTTTCCAGAAAGGACGTATACTTAGATTAGAGAATCATTAGCCATTTAATACTAATAAAATACAATTGCTGGGCTTCAAAAAAATACGATTTGCATGATTTCATGTGTGTTAGACTGCTCATTTCATTTTCGCTATCTACTGATGAAAAGTTTATCCTTTGTATTTTTTAAAATGTTATATGAATTGGTATCTTGGGAGGCTAATATGAGAAAGGAACATTTCTCCTATATTTATATATTTCTCATACCACATTTTATTTTAATATATATATATCTCCTATTTGCTGTAGAAAATTCTCGATTTTTGGTGCTGAAAAAAGTGTGTTTTGTGGTAGTGTGGTTATGCAAAAAATCTATACCAATCGTCAGAGTAAATATTAAGCTATATGTGCCTTGTTATTAGTACTTTTCCTTCCAGCGCTGCATACAATTCAGCACCTCCATTCAAGTCGTGGCTTGAATGAATGTTCATTGTCACTGTTAAAGTCTCCGGAGCAATGAAATACATTTTTGTTTATGAAACAGGCTCCTATTAGAAATGCGTGTAATGGTGATTCCTAAACGATGAAGTCATCTAAGGGAAAGAGCATTAGGGTCTCTGATTCCCAAGAGTACTAGTACTTGAATCAGCCGATGTGATTTCGTCCGATTAACTAAGCCGAATTAACTGGAAGGGCGTTCATTCATTTCCTGCATTTTGAAAAGGGGTGAGGTCCCGAGCGAGGTAAGCGGAAGAAATAGGATTTAAAAATATGAAGATAGGATTTGCAACAAAATTGCTCTTCGTTAGCGTTATTGCTATCCGTATGATGTTATTAACCACTAAGAAGCCACAAGTTCGCAGTACAATCTAAATCTATGGTACCGTTGATGAAAAAGTACGTAACCAGCGAAGACGCTCATTTGTCTGAACGGTCGATACGTTCGGACGTCTGAGCACATATATGAACCTTAAATTTGCAAACTATTTAACACATACGTCAGTCGAAATTCGTTTCGCACTTATATTTGCCTTGTTGCTTACGGTGTGTCCGTATGCACTTTTTTTTTACCAACTCAAAGTAGCCACAAAGTTGCCACAAAAAGTCTTTTCAAAAAATTTCTTCTACCGCACCGAAAGCTTTGCAGTATTCAAATGTTAGCAAGCTAATCGTTGATTTTTCAATTTTAAGTCAGACAGTATCCATCCAGTGCGTCATTATCTCACTTAAGGAATTTATCTTACAGCTCGATGCTTTTCCATGAGCATTGCTGGCATTCCAAGATTTTCTAACAAGGCGCTTAACAATTCTTTACACGTTCTCAAAGTAGACTGTATCAACTCAGCCTTACGGCTTGAATTTGAATTTTTTTCTTACACTTGGAACACTACATAAAATTAAGGCATTTCGAAATTCTTATTAGACTACTTCATAGTGCTGACAATTCATCGCAGAAACCAAGTACGTCAACTGATCTCGGTCTCCTCAAAGATAAGAGAAATAAAAAGAGATAAGAGAAATAGTCGGTTAGCCATTTGAACTGTAAATTGCTGCGCCTTACGGAACAGTGTCAGCACACTGAAGAAATTTAGGAAACGTAATTGATTGCGCAGCACCCCGTTCGCTTTGCGGTAGGTACGTACGATTTGTTGTGTAAGGAAGGAAGAAACTGGAACTTCGAAACGATGAAAACTAGAGCGAATGAGGAAAATATCACAGTTGGCTTCATTTCTATTACTTCGCTCTTCATACGTTGCGAGAGAGGATGGAATTGAAGAGCAAAGACAGAGATTCTGGGTGAAGGACCTTAAATGCAAAATTTTTTTTCAGGGACCTTAAATGCAAAAGTTCATCGCTCCCAATTTGGTTGTACAAAATTTTGTACAACCAAATTGGGAGGGATGAAATAAGTACAGTCAAACATATGAGAATAATATAATTCCTTCGGAAGAGATGTAAGAGATGCTTCAAATATCTCTTCTACAGCCGGGCGCAACATGTCCAACCAGTCGTTGTTGTTGGCTTCGGCAAATGAACAAAGAGAGCGGATAATTCGTTGCTAGTCCGTATTTCATCTGCACAATCATTTTTTGCTGTGGAATATTTTAGACACACACGTTTGATAAAGGCTGTCTTGAATGACTTCAGAAAATAAATTTGTTGCACCAGGGTTAGCTGAGAGATGCTTTAATGAGCTTCTAAGGATCCCGAATTACTACTGCTAATGAAACTCATCCATCAGTTATTTAAAATGTGTTTTGCGATAGGAATCACTGAGGACCGACCACCATGTGGTTAATATTACGAGTGGTATTTCCGGATTCGTTGGTTACTTCGTCAGTAATTTCAATCGAATTATTTATGTTACTGCTTACTTTCAACTCATTCATCCTGACTTCTGGCATATCCTTATCGCACTGATACTTCAAAATATTCTTGCCTATCAAGAAAGGAAGAACTAAAAAAGGAATAAAATTTCAGCTCTTCCTTCGCTTTAGAAGGCGTTCATAATGCTTTTTAAATTTCTGCTTTATGCAATTGATTACTTGAAAATCGTAAAAAACGTTTCACCACAACTGAAAACGGAATTACGAAAATATGACAATAATAATAATAATATAATAATAATAATAATAATAATAATAATAATAATAATAATAATAATAATAATAATAATAATAATAATAATAATAATAATAATAATAATAATAATAATAATAATAATAATAATAATAATAATAATAATAATAATAATAATAATAATAATAATAATAATAATAATAATAATAATAATAATAATAATAATAATAATAATAATAATAATAATAATAATAATAATAATAATAATAATAATAATAATAATAATAATAATAATAATAATAATAATAATAATAATAATAATAATAATAATAATAATAATAATAATAATAATAATAATAATAATAATAATAATAATAATAATAATAATAATAATAATAATAATAATAATAATAATAATAATAATAATAATAATAATAATAATAATAATAATAATAATAATAATAATAATAATAATAATAATAATAATAATAATAATAATAATAATAATAATAATAATAATAATAATAATAATAATAATAATAATAATAATAATAATAATAATAATAATAATAATAATAATAATAATAATAATAATAATAATAATAATAATAATAATAATAATAATAATAATAATAATAATAATAATAATAATAATAATAATAATAATAATAATAATAATAATAATAATAATAATAATAATAATAATAATAATAATAATAATAATAATAATAATAATAATAATAATAATAATAATAATAATAATAATAATAATAATAATAATAATAATAATAATAATAATAATAATAATAATAATAATAATAATAATAATAATAATAATAATAATAATAATAATAATAATAATAATAATAATAATAATAATAATAATAATAATAATAATAATAATAATAATAATAATAATAATAATAATAATAATAATAATAATAATAATAATAATAATAATAATAATAATAATAATAATAATAATAATAATAATAATAATAATAATAATAATAATAATAATAATAATAATAATAATAATAATAATAATAATAATAATAATAATAATAATAATAATAATAATAATAATAATAATAATAATAATAATAATAATAATAATAATAATAATAATAATAATAATAATAATAATAATAATAATAATAATAATAATAATAATAATAATAATAATAATAATAATAATAATAATAATAATAATAATAATAATAATAATAATAATAATAATAATAATAATAATAATAATAATAATAATAATAATAATAATAATAATAATAATAATAATAATAATAATAATAATAATAATAATAATAATAATAATAATAATAATAATAATAATAATAATAATAATAATAATAATAATAATAATAATAATAATAATAATAATAATAATAATAATAATAATAATAATAATAATAATAATAATAATAATAATAATAATAATAATAATAATAATAATAATAATAATAATAATAATAATAATAATAATAATAATAATAATAATAATAATAATAATAATAATAATAATAATAATAATAATAATAATAATAATAATAATAATAATAATAATAATAATAATAATAATAATAATAATAATAATAATAATAATAATAATAATAATAATAATAATAATAATAATAATAATAATAATAATAATAATAATAATAATAATAATAATAATAATAATAATAATAATAATAATAATAATAATAATAATAATAATAATAATAATAATAATAATAATAATAATAATAATAATAATAATAATAATAATAATAATAATAATAATAATAATAATAATAATAATAATAATAATAATAATAATAATAATAATAATAATAATAATAATAATAATAATAATAATAATAATAATAATAATAATAATAATAATAATAATAATAATAATAATAATAATAATAATAATAATAATAATAATAATAATAATAATAATAATAATAATAATAATAATAATAATAATAATAATAATAATAATAATAATAATAATAATAATAATAATAATAATAATAATAATAATAATAATAATAATAATAATAATAATAATAATAATAATAATAATAATAATAATAATAATAATAATAATAATAATAATAATAATAATAATAATAATAATAATAATAATAATAATAATAATAATAATAATAATAATAATAATAATAATAATAATAATAATAATAATAATAATAATAATAATAATAATAATAATAATAATAATAATAATAATAATAATAATAATAATAATAATAATAATAATAATAATAATAATAATAATAATAATAATAATAATAATAATAATAATAATAATAATAATAATAATAATAATAATAATAATAATAATAATAATAATAATAATAATATTGATAAGGTTAGCTGCAAGCACAATTTAACTGTCAGCTGGGAAACTCATAGGAGTAAGTGGAACTGCCGCAACGGGCATTAATTAATGATTAACGATCTGCAGAGTGTCCAGAACATCAGAAACAATTCGTAAGGTAGTATTGGACCAAATAAAATGGTAAGAAAAAACTCCCCGGTGTGAAACCGAAGAGAGTGAGGTGAATAAAAAGCGGAAGGAGAAGTTGAAAGTAAGAGTGAGAAGCCAAATATTGCATATAAACTTCCTTCCTACTTGGATCAAAGACGCTTCTCATTTCTTTGGGTAATATGAATTTGTGAAAACTCTTTCTATCCATTATTTTGTTAAAACAGTTCAGAGCAGAAATATCTGTGAAGCTGGAGCTGTTACGATCATCACCTGACATATTGCATAAAGGAATGATTCATAATTTTGTTCATCTCTCTCGCTCAAAGTTCTTCAAAATTCATCTATGTTAGTGCAGCTCTTCATTTTAGGAATGGATTGCTTCAATTGAGAACCGTTTGGTCCAGCGAATCAGGTGAAATTACCGGTCGCACACCGGATCGATCAAAGAAGATCTGCACGATTTTGGTTGCCAATATGTAATGATTTGAACCTCAGCTGTTTTAACACTGTGCATCTTTTCTTATTTCTTGCTAACTTTCTGTATTCATTGGTATTATTGTGCTTTGCAATAATGAGATTCACACCGACTGAGTTAGGCTTTAGCATCTTTTTTCAACCTTTGTGAATGCGCAGTTTAATGCAAAAGCACAACTTCACTCTTATTCCAATGGTAGAGAGTTAGCCCATCGTAGGAATAATTCGTTTCACAATTATTTCTTTCACTTGTTCTTTTAATAAATTTTCAGCAAAGCATTACAGTTTGGAAAAAGCTAACTAGCAAAGGAAATTAGTTAAATACGTTTTTGATTTCTTCGCTTAATACATGCTGAGTAGCGAAGAAGCCTGCGGCTTACGCTTGTAAGATACTGGTGGGTTTTAGGAATTAACTTTAAAAAGGTTTCTAGTGTATGGCATCTCATGGCGATCTCTGAGCTCTTAGACTCTGAGAATTAAGTGTGAATGATATAAAAAACAAGCAACTTTTCTTTTTCTTCTTTAGAACCATGGCTTATTTGTGACTTGATGCTGGAAAGTTGAAAGTGATAAATTTTGAAGCTTAAATAAAGCGCACTTTTATCGCCGACATGATAATTTACAAGTGAAATACCTTTCCATTTCTGCTTTGGAATGCTTCAAGTGATTTGATTATTGCTATAAAATGAATCAGTGTAATATAAATGGAAGGAAATTGGTGGTGCCATTTCATTTCATTTCATATGTTTTAGGCGAGGTGGTCGCTTACCTTTCCAACTGACTTTCCCTAGACCACCCTGCATTGGATCGTTCGTTCCGTTCCTCGGACAGCTGCTTTCATCCGTTGTAATCATTTCTTTGATCTCGCTATTTGAATAATCGCTGCAATCACTGCGCTGCTGCCTTTCCCTAACAATTAGAGGAGAAAAAAGCAATCACATGCTCCACGAGCACTCCCTTTGCCCTTTTCCACTGAAAACAGTTGACGTTGTTTGTCACTTTGCAAGTTCCATAATCAACCAAGCATTTCATCGTAGCAGTGACCTCGTGCATCTCACAAATTCACTGTTGCAATCAGTTTGTTTACTTCCAAACTTCCATCCCTCCATCAAACGCTTTATCGAAAATCAATGTTGCGCCTACGCCGCTTAAGTGATTCGCTAGCGATGCATGTTTATCAGTTTTAAACCAGACATTCTTTCAATTTACTGGAATAATAATGTAACCGTTGTAGACACACAGATATTTGCCTTTATCCTATTTCAACTTTGCTTCTTCTCTTTTCTGGTTTCTCTCTCCCTCCACTTAGCTAGTGCTTACTGAAAGGCTTGAGGAGCTATTGAGCTGAAAAGTTTGATGTTAAATCAATTAAAGACGGATAGGGAGGGTTGAAATATGATTAGAAAAAGTGCTCCTTTATTCTTGTCAACAGAATCCCGAAGGTCAAAGTTATTCTAGAAGAACTTTGATCTGTCGGCAAATTATAAATCATTGTCTACTTGCTTCTTTTTTTGTTACTTCCCTCTTCTCCTTCGCTTCCTGTTTGCATTAGAGTTCACTCACTTGCTGTTATACGATTTTCAATACTTTTAAATTTCCACTCTTTTAATCCATACGTTTGCAACTGCTAAACTGAAAAAACTCAAGTCTCGCGATGATAAAATTCAAACATTCTTAATTGAATAATTTCCCAATCAGCCATTTTTTATGCAATGAAATCAAGTTCCGAGTATTTAGTTACTACCATATGCAAAAAGTTCAGCTTTTTGCAGTCTTGAATTGCTGTAAAAACTTGCACCAAAATATCGTTCATCAGTTTTTAACCTTCCTGATAAATTAACTATTACTGACACATTTCCTATTGGACTCATTCCTTGTGCACTGTTCATTTCATCCATGCTGACTATTTCGTGGACCCATTGCTATAAATTAATTTTAAAGTTTCTCCCTCCTACTTTTTGCCATTGGCAACTTGCTAACCCAACCAATTTGCGTTCTTTTTTCACTCGCCGCTTCTTTTATCTTTCCTACTAACTTAATTGTTCGTTGCACACTGCAGAACATTCTTGAAAATGATTTGCAAATTAAATTCTTCGAAAAATGTTTGCAGTAAAATTTTTCTTTAAGAAATTATTTATTCATTCTATTTTCATTGATGTCACCTGATCATTATCATATTATTATTATCATTATCATTATCATTATCTTTATTATTAATTATTATTAATTATTATTATTAATTATTATTATTAATTATTATTATTAATTATTATTATTAATTATTATTATTAATTATTATTATTAATTATTATTATTAATTATTATTATTAATTATTATTATTAATTATTATTATTAATTATTATTATTATTTATTATTATTAATTATTATTATTAATTATTATTATTAATTATTATTATTAATTATTATTATTAATTATTATTATTAATTATTATTATCAATTATTATTATTAATTATTATTATTAATTATTATTATTATTTATTATTATTATTTATTATTATTAATTATTATTATTAATTATTATTATTAATTATTATTATTAATTATTATTATTAATTATTATTATTAATTATTATTATTAATTATTATTATTAATTATTATTATTAATTATTATTATTAATTATTATTATTAATTATTATTATTAATTATTATTATTAATTATTATTATTATTAATTATTATTATTATTAATTATTATTATTAATTATTATTATTAATTATTATTATTAATTATTATTATCAATTATTATTAATTATTATTATTAATTATTATTATTAATTATTATTATTAATTATTATTGTTAATTACTATTATTAATTATTTCATTGTTCAGCAATTATCGAGTTTTGTTTGAGAATGGAAAATACTTTGAATTAGTCGAATGAAAATGCAGAGAAGTGAAGGGAGCGATTTCAAAAATTTCATATTTGATATGTCCCATTTTGTCTAGTAACAAGTAAAAAACTTTTCCTGAGGAAAATTAGAACGGGAAGTTTCTTCAAAAAATAAAAAGTGGTTGAGAAAATTGGTTAAAAAATATTTCATACTTTTTCATCACTGATAATTTATTTTAGCTCATTTTTATAGCTATTTGTGATATTTTTTTGGAATCTAATTTAACTTACTGCTTGCACTACTTTAACATATGGAGCGCAAGAAGAAGGGGAGAAAGAGAGACAGATAGAGAGAGAGAGCTTCAATGAACTGTTCCACTGAAGTCAGAGTTTACATTAGAAAACCTGCTTGTTTAATGAATAATTAATAATTCCAGCAAAAAGTACAAAAACAAAATTATTTATAATTTATTTCGTTTCGTTTGTCGATAAACTGAAAAACAAATACTGCACAGGAAGTTGAAGTTTTTCGAGTTAATCTAATATTGCATAAATATGCAATGCGCAAATGTCTCAATAGTTTGTTTAGTAATTAATTATAATTTGTTCACAGCCTTTTTTTCTTTCTTCGCTTTATTGATATGATTTCGCCAAATCTGTTTATGGATGCTTAATTTTAGGTTGAAAATGACTAATAGCAGTGATGATGATTACGGGCATTTGGAAAACAGAGAAGGTAAGATAAATTTGTGTAGCGATTATCATCGGCTTAAAAGAATGAATTAACTATTGCGCTTTTTGAATTATTACCTTTGCTCTTCCAATGCTCATCCATTTATATTAAAAAAGAGCATTGCTAATAATTTAGAGAATAATGAAGAAAAGATGGAGGAGTTACTGGAGAAGCTGTACGATCAGCCTTTTCACCGGAAAACCCGAGGACACATGAAGTTCGATGAAAGCCGCATGAAACACGTATGCATTCCATCTGTTTTCAAATTTCAATAAAACTGTTCTAATTTCTGGAGAAAGTGTGAAATCCGATATGCAGAGAGTGCAATTATAGCAACAGAAAGAATATGTGTTTAAACCTCAGAGGTAGCATACGTCAGTATCTTAATGGTAGATTACGTTACTGCGTGCCAGCACGATGATGCGATCAGTTTGATAGGTGGTGTTGGAAACGTTTGGGTGCGACTGCTTGCGTGGTTTGTAGGTGCACAACAATACTGCATAATATGTAATGGTTGGGAGCTGGGAACTGGTTAGTCCAAGTAACAGAACGGTAAGCAATGGGACGGTAATTAAGGGTGGAGAATACAGTACAAGCAAGTAACATTGCTGCAGGAAGAGGGAAGGAGCAAGCGCAACTGCTTCCTTCTCTCCACGAGATTGAGGATGTGCAGCAGCGTCGCTGTGATCAAAGGAGTTGTTGGGATTGAGAAAGTCTAAGTGTTGTTGCTTCCACCAAAAATGGATTAAAAGCGACGAGTGGGAGTAGTGAGTGCGTGTGATTGCGTAACGAATGGGTAAAAGCAAAGAGGGTGGCTTCCTCTTGTTCAGTCAGTTTGATTGGGACATGTATCGTCATGCGTGGGCGTTTTTAAGCTTACCATAAAGGAGTGAGTTACACAGCACACAACGATGGTGCAGTAAGCTTGTTACATTGAAATGCTGAAGTGGTGGTGGTGGTGGTGGATTGGGATTGTGCGTGTGGTGGTATGGTGGCAAGCACAAAGGATTTGTGGTTGAGGTTGAGCAGATCAACGGTTTTCTGAGGTTTAATGTAGCTTTGTTAGTTAGCAGGAAAGGAGCCAGACTGGCGCACAGTAGCTACCAAAAAAACTTGTAAATGATGTCGGCAATCGTCCTTTACAAGACGTTGAAACCGATTGTGCGCCGTACACATGCGACAATGTTGTTTATGTTGATTAAATAAAAAAATCTTGTAGCATTTTCATAATTTGTGTCAAGTTTCTCTCTGCTCTCCCGACAGGTGAAGCTATCAGTTGTTCTAAAATACCCGTCCTCACTTTGCTCTAATACTCTAGATACTGCGATGAAGTATATAATTAAAAGGTGCACACATTGCAGAGTCTGTTGCATTCACTGAAAGCTCTAGAGTGCACGATTGATGAATCGGTAAATGCGGAGCAGATAGTGGAGTCAGGTCTTGAAGTTCTGGCGCACACGTGGGGACGGCGGGACTCTGAGTCTGAGATCGCTTTTCAGGTAACTCGTAGTGCGGTTAAATCTAACACTAAATCTGAATTCGAACGGTTACTTTTATTTTCAGCTAGAGGTCCAGGTAAACGGAATCGTCTCCTTTTCAGGGTTTACTATCGATACTTGAATATTGCCTCTATCGACCAGCGGCCACCAGCTATTCATCTTTCGAACAATTCATCAATGCTCTTGGCTATAATGCCGTACAGTTTTGGCGATATGCTGTACCGTATATTTACGATTCCGATCTGACCTGCGGCACCAAATTTCGTGATTCACTACTGTTTAGTTTAACACTGTACGATATTAATAATGGACAAAGTAAACTCAGGTTGGTCAAATTCAATTTTAATAGTTGTCATTTAATAGTCAGTGAGTTTAACGGCTTTTCAGTACATCGCTAATATTCGTTGCACGATTTCCCTATAACAGCTAGATATTATTTGTTTACAGCTGTCTCCTATGAAGCTCATCAATCACAAGCACATAGTACAAGCCTGTAATTTCGATTCTTTCAAGTTCATGCCGTTTCATTATCTAACACTTTTCGGTTGTCTGGAAATTTCCTAAAATTATAATGCTTATTTTCCAGGGAACTATACTCTTCAGTACCAGGCGTTCGTAAATCCTTACTTGGAGTCCATGCAAAACGCTTTGGTGAGCGATTTCATCATTTGCAACAACGATTAAGTATTAGTCGAGGAAGTTCATCACGATCCAGTCTGATTAATTCCACCGACTCCATCTTTTCCCAATCCACCGAAAGCAGTAGCAGTAGCAGTAGCAGAGCTACGTACCGTTCACGAACTGCTTCACGTGGTTTGTTTTTCGCAAAGCTTCGTAAACGTTTCTTGTTAGTTTCTTTTCATTTTCATATATTTCATTTTTTTTCCATCTAAACTGCCTTACTGGCGGCATGTTAGCTAATGCTCTCTCAAATTATTAATTCATTAATTTCTATTTTAATTCATTAATTTCACACCTTCAGCAGTCAATCTCTCAGTTTTTGTTTCTCTTTACTAACTCGTTTTTTTACATATTCCAATTTATTCAACAAGTAATTAATCTGCCAATTCGGAGTCTAACTTTAAGTTCGCAATATAATTTAGATTGTGAAAAGAGTTAAACAAAAGAAGCAAATGTTGTCAAAAGATCTTGAATACTTTAATATTTTGGACTGATTTTAAATTTGTTTTGCTGTCTTTTTTTTTAATTTTTTAAGCTGATAGATAAACATAAATTGCTTGTCAGAGAAGCCAAGAAGAGTACGTCGATCAGTTTCACGTGGTTCACCCGAAAGTAATATGAATTCACATGAAGCGTCAAAGGAAGTAATTGCCAGCTGCGGCCTGGCCAGTACTCATTTTCAAGTATTAGTTTTGCATTCGTTGCTTTTTTAGCCGATGAAAATGTCTTCTCGCTTCCGAACTGTTCGCTTTGCATTACTTTTTAATTAGAATTAATTCAAAGGAAGTTTCATGAGCGCAATCTCTTGCTCTTATACGTCAAATTTATGCCATTTTTTCAGCAACGTGTAATCAACGTTTCAAACGCACCACCCGTTAGCTTGAAACGAGAAAAAACAGGCGATTGGGAAATTAAGCAAGGTTCTGGCGGCTTAGTTTCAGCAGTAGATCCTGTAATGTCTAAAGACAAGGAAAATGTTTGGCTTGCCAATCTCGGAATGAATTTACATAAGAAACCAAAGTAAATCATTTATCGTAAATGGGGATGGTTGAAAGGAATAATAAAATTCAAGTTCCAGATATAAAAAAACTGCATTTTTTCAATTTTGAAGGGTTGAACTTTTTAAGAGAGTGGTCATTTCAATTCAACCGTGCGAAAATGAATTTAGTTCAAGTTAAGCCTGAAGTTCAGTACGAAATTGGAACTTGCTTTAATTTTATCTGCTACAAGATCGCTTGTTTAGTTTTTTGACTTAGGTGTTAGTGTGTTTTGGGAACTGGAAGTGAATGTGACGTCCGCCGTCACTAGTACGTTGTAATGGTGCTTGTGAAGAGCAGCAAAACAGGGAAGATTTAACGTTTAAAAAAGCAAAAAAATTGTATTTTGCAGAAGAAGCAGAGATCATTACAATCAGAATATTCAGCCGACAACAAACACCTTAGGCATGTTTGATTGGAATTTTAAGAATAAATTATATAACGAAATAGATTTGTACAAACGTTCAGCTGTTTTTTTGATTTATAGATTTTGAAAAGAATTATAGGATTGCCGTTACTGAAGCAATCAAATGCCGGCGTTCTCTTTCATGTGCTAGCCGATGGACCAAATAGCAAGGAGCAGGACACTCAACATATCAGGTAGAAGCTGAAACATTCCTCATCTTCAAATTTGTAATATGACGAAAGCTTATAGGTAATTAAGACAATAATAATAAAAGAACAATACATTTAAATGATGAATCTCGGGAAAATATTGAGTTCAGAAGAAAAGAGCCTATGCTAATTAATGAAGAGAGAATAACAAAATGCATATTTGAGGGATGAGATTTCATTATTGGATGTGCTGCATAATTATAACCGAGGTAATTATAAATTAAATCCTGTAATTGTGCAAGAAGACGACTACAACGTGTACTACGGTGGAATAAGTAACGGCTTATTGTGGCCTGCGTTGCATGATTTGGAGGAATATATTGTGAAAGAATACGATGAGATAAAGGTACGGTGCATGTAGCTTGAGGTGTGGTTTGCTTATGAGATGACTGAACGCAGTTGTCCAGTAAGCACTGGAAACACGTCACTGTAACTTAGATTAAATAACACAATGAATTTAAAATTAGTCCTTTTATACTCGGAGATAAAACATACAGCATCGAAATTGTTAAAGGTAATGCGCGAGCATTGGTATGCGTATGTGCGAGTAAATTATCAATTTGCTATCGACGCCGTTCGAAATAGCAGACCACAGGTACGTATGTAAGTGATGGAATTGAAATCAAATATTCAAATTAGACGACAGCTGAATTATCCACTACATTTGCTTGCTCTATGAGAGAGATTTTCAGTTACGAATCGAGACTAAGATGACAGTTAAATCATTATTCAAGCATCGTTAATTATGATGTTTCATGGTGCCAGCTAATTTCTAGTCTTACTATTTAGCAAAATGCATCTTATTTAGCTTTCATCGTGAAATAACTTTCAGGATTTCATTTGGATTCATGACTACCATTTGATGTTGACCGGGATGATTATGCAAAGTTTGGATGAAAACCTTGAAGTAGTCATTTTCCCCTCTTTTTCGTCTTTAATTTCTCATAATTTTACCCGAATTAAAAATACTACGTTTTCTAGCCTTGCCTTTTCTTAATTATAACATAATTTAGACGGAAAACGTGGAAGTAAAATACTTCAATTTTGTGAAAATGCGCTAATTTCAAGCATTGCTTGTGCTTTCCTAGCGGAGCTATACATTCTTAAATGGAAGAGAAAAAATTTGAACTATCATTATTTGTTCTAGAAAAACGATTTTTGTTGAATCAGTAGAACCTTTCATTTTTATTAATTCATTCATTTAATAAAAATTTCCGGTTGGCTTCTTTCTGCACATACCATTCCAACCACCAGAAAGTTTCTTCACCAAGTATGCTTTGGTTGGATTTGCCGTTTTACGGGGCTTATTGCGATTCAGCAAAGTACGTTATTTACAAAATTGCAAAAGTGAATTAAATAAAACAAATTTTGTTCAAAGATGTAAAATCTAACCGAAGTTTTTATTTGTGTTTTTTACTTCATAATTAATAATAATAATAATAATAATAAATAATAAATAATAAATAATAAATAATAAATAATAAATAATAAATAATAAATAATAAATAATAAATAATAAATAATAAATAATAAATAATAAATAATAAATAATAAATAATAAATAATAAATAATAAATAATAAATAATAAATAATAATAATAATAATAATAATAATAATAATAATAATAATAATAATAATAATAATAATAATAATAATAATAATAATAATAATAATAATAATAATAATAATAATAATAATAATAATAATAATAATAATAATAATAATAATAATAATAATAATAATAATAATAATAATAATAATAATAATAATAATAATAATAATAATAATAATAATAATAATAATAATAATAATAATAATAATAATAATAATAATAATAATAATAATAATAATAATAATAATAATAATAATAATAATAATAATAATAATAATAATAATAATAATAATAATAATAATAATAATAATAATAATAATAATAATAATAATAATAATAATAATAATAATAATAATAATAATAATAATAATAATAATAATAATAATAATAATAATAATAATAATAATAATAATAATAATAATAATAATAATAATAATAATAATAATAATAATAATAATAATAATAATAATAATAATAATAATAATAATAATAATAATAATAATAATAATAATAATAATAATAATAATAATAATAATAATAATAATAATAATAATAATAATAATAATAATAATAATAATAATAATAATAATAATAATAATAATAATAATAATAATAATAATAATAATAATAATAATAATAATAATAATAATAATAATAATAATAATAATAATAATAATAATAATAATAATAATAATAATAATAATAATAATAGTAATAATAGTAATAATAGTAATAATAGTAATAATAGTAATAATAGTAATAATAGTAATAATAGTAATAATAGTAATAATAGTAATAATAGTAATAATAGTAATAATAGTAATAATAGTAATAATAGTAATAATAGTAATAATAGTAATAATAGTAATAATAGTAATAATAGTAATAATAGTAATAATAGTAATAATAGTAATAATAGTAATAATAGTAATAATAGTAATAATAGTAATAATAGTAATAATAGTAATAATAGTAATAATAGTAATAATAGTAATAATAGTAATAATAGTAATAATAGTAATAATAGTAATAATAGTAATAATAGTAATAATAGTAATAATAGTAATAATAGTAATAATAGTAATAATAGTAATAATAGTAATAATAGTAATAATAGTAATAATAGTAATAATAGTAATAATAGTAATAATAGTAATAATAGTAATAATAGTAATAATAGTAATAATAGTAATAATAGTAATAATAGTAATAATAGTAATAATAGTAATAATAGTAATAATAGTAATAATAGTAATAATAGTAATAATAGTAATAATAGTAATAATAGTAATAATAGTAATAATAGTAATAATAATAATAATAATAATAATAATAATAATAATAATAATAATAATAATAATAATAATAATAATAATAATAATAGTAGTAGTAATAGTTATTATTATTACTTATCCTTTGCATTTTTCTTCAACATATCCTCCTCTATGCTGTAATCATACATAACTTGACTGAATTGATAACAGTGCCGATTATTAAGGTCGGATTTCAAACTCATCGTGATCGCGACAAATTTATTGAATTATGTCACATCAAACTACCAAGCGTTGAAATTAATTACGAAAGCTCAAGTGATGTTTGCTTTGTAACATATAAAGGATGGACGTGTTCGCTTGGAGTTTTTCCGGTTTCGATCAAAAATGAAGACTTCCTGAAATATGTTCGGTTGACTGAAATTTGTCAAAGGGCTTTGGAAATACGAAGAAATGTAATTGTTAAGAATTTTTCGTGACGTGTATTTTTATTTCTACAAAATTGTTTTGCGTATTAACAACGACATGAGAAGAAGGTTGAAAATTTGAAGATCATGGGAACAGATGCGCCATCAGATGGACGATTGTTTTTTTCTGTGGAACGATTCGATTATACCAAAGGAATTAAAGAGAAACTACTGGCGTATAGAAATTATTTCGAAAAATATCCCGATCGAATTGGAAAGGATGTTCTCTATCAGGTATAGCAATTAATTTACGGGATAAAATGTGAGATTCTGAAGAAAGTGAAGAAGTAGAATTTATGAGACGATGAAATTGGAAGTAAAGTTGAAAATGGAAGCTCAGTAGTTCACATTTAGGTTGCGGTAACAAATAGGCGTACTGTTGATACGTATCGTGTATATCAGGACGAGTGCATTTTACTAGCTGAGGGTATCAATAAAGTATGCACGTGCGCAAGTCGACCAAATTGGAAGCCATTAATTTTTCAAATGGAAGGGTTGCCACGAAAAGAACTCATTGCTTGCTACCTAGCAATGGATATCGGCGTAGTAACACCGAAAAAAGATGGCATGAATCTGGTTAGAAGCAATGATTTTTCTCAACTGACTATTTAATTTTCATGAAAATTGTTTACCGATGCGAATTTTGCTCATATTCCCGAGAATTTCGCACTGCAATGGAGTTGGTGCTCTGATTAAGCATTCAATTTTGCATATTTCGCAGGTGCTTTTTAACTTTTCCTTGTTTCCAGGTAGCAAAAGAGATGCTGCTGTGCAATCCGAGTGCGGGGTTGATCCTCTCGTCAGGCGCCGGTTGTGAAGTGCAGTTTTCCAGAGCAGGATTTTGTGAAGAAAAGGGGAGTCAGTGTTACAAACGGGTGCATGATCTGTACGACCTGGATAGCTATTCGAATGCGTTTTATCAGGCTGCTATTCAAGATCTAGCAGATCGTAGGGCTAATAGTCTCCGGTTGCATGAATTTATCATAGCCAATGATATTGAAAAGTGGAGCGCGGCCTTCTTAGACCCGTCATGGACTCATCAAGTGATTAGGTCAATCGAAGTACGGCTCATTTTTACTTTTTCCTAGATTCAATTATCTCTAAAAATATCACTTCAATTCGTTTAACACTTTTTTGACTCTACTATTATCTGTAGCTGATTCTGTTGCGCTTTTCAAAGAATCTTATTTGTTTTAGCTTAAAAGAGATTTTAAATTGGTAGCGCTCTAGGTATTGTGGAACGGTTGACCTGATATTCAACTGAAATACATTAAGTTGAAATCGAGATATAAATATATACTAATGGTTGAAAACAGGTGAAAACACTGGAAGATTTTTACACAATTATGCTGCAAACACGTAACGTCAGACGCCAAATCGTAGAACGTATTCTGAAAGGTGTTCCAATGCGAAGTCATTTTGCTATTTCGTTGAAAAATGCGCTTGATTCATTGAAGCTAAGTTGTGAATTGAACACAACTATGCTTAATCTGAGGACATCATCGGAAGAAGGCACTACGGATTGTGCCAGTTTTGATATCAAAAATGAATTGGACGAGTTTGAGAAAGATTTATGCTTTTTAAAATTTATCGAAAGCGACAATGTCTACAATGTCGAGCATTTCGTCGATGTTAGCTTATTTCTTATGCATTCATTGATTTCCATTATATAATTTCAACCGAAGCAATAAGTGAATTGAAATAAATTTATTGCACGGAAGAAAATCTTAGAGAAAAGGAAAACTTCTGGTCGCCTAAAACAATCACTTTCCATCGTAAACCATAAAAAATAAATTCTCCATTCATTCTTTCCGTTCTACCAGGTCCCGTGGTGAAGCTGTGTGCTTAATTACAGACACTGCATGCTTATCATCCTAAATCATTGGCAGCGTTCAAAAAAGAGGTAGCGGGAGCTGTCGATCTCCTCTATGATGCTGATCACTTCCAGTATTTCTTCACAGATCGGGATGGCACCTTGAAATCATACTCCTGCAGTTATCAGGCTAGCATACAACCAGCGTACGCTGCTGTCATTCAGGTTCCAGTTAATTTTAAGCCTAAAATCTTACAGCACAGCATTATGCGATTCAGAAGGGAATTGATTAATGTCTGTTAATTTTAATGCCTTTCATGTGTAAAGAACGTTTTGTTCGTTCAGCAGCAAACTGTTTACAGTAGTTTGTTAACCAACCAATCTTTTCCGTGCCCTGAATAGTCAGTGCAATTAGACTATAATTTTGGATGTGTGTGTATTTGTAACTGAGCTGTTAAATAATTAAATGTTTGGAATAATTTGCAAAATAATTCAGTGAAAAATTTTCATCTTGTTTTCTCAAAAAAATCTTTCAAGAAAGTGAGTGAGAATAAGAGGATTAATCATGCAACCTTCGAGCCACTCGTCGCAAATACCTTTTCTCTCTTTTTTCCACTTAAACTCGTCCCTCAACCACTGCGCGAAGTGCTGCCACTCATTAATTTCTTCCCTAAATCACTTCATCTTTCCCACAAGATATGTGTGCAGTGGTTGAAAGCGATGAGTTCGAAACTCCTGATTGATTTGAAACTTCAAACAGTTTTATTTGACTATTTGAGGCTCAATTTGCTCGACGTTGTGCTCAAACATGCGCAATTATCACAACATCACCACTGATGGGTGTTGGCATATTGGACGTAAGCACAATGCCCGAAGGTTTCTAATTGTCCTTACGTACCGTTAAACACTCTTTACACTCATATTATACTTCGTCTTTACTTTCATTAACACCGAAACATTTTCAGTTAAATTTGGACTTTTGAAAAGTTTCACTAATTAAAAAAAAATTTCAGGCTACTACTATTATGGTGCTTCTGCTGGACGGGAATGGTTCATTGATCCGCGGAATAAATTCCATGATCTTAGTATAACTGCTGAACAATTGCAGGTTCTTGATAAGGTAGGCATATTTTGCAAGTTGTCGTATTTCCCTCGAAGCTTATGAAAATTTAAATCGCCGTACAATATTGTAAGCAATATTATTGGCAATCGATTTGTGAAATCTGTGCTTGAAATTTTAGCGTCCGATTACGTGAGAATAGAATCAAACGTCAAACGAAGTCAAAAATAAATAAATAAATATCTTTTAGGTATACGACGCCGTACAGGAACTTTTAAATACCCAAGAATACAAGTACTTCAGATACATCGGGTCGGGTCTGCAGAAACACTTCGGCCACTTAACCATTGCGCATCAAGACATCCATAGCTCTGTACCAGTAGAACAGTCCAACACACTGTCTGTTTTTCCTACATTTCTCGTGTAATCATAAAAAAGAAATGATTTTTTTTTTAGTTCATTAGTCTCAAATTTTAAAAATAATTCAATTGGTGGAGATAAGTGCATTGAGTAAAAAGAGATTTAAAAAAACTGCCAAAAACACTCGATGCAAATGCTGTTTTTTTTGCTAGAAAATCATGCCATTTCTGACGTGTGACGCAAGTGTAAGTAATAAAGGACAGAACGCAGCGTGGAACTACAACTGCGTGTTTAAAAGAGCTAATGAAGTAGCTTTCATTTTGAGTGATAAAATGCCGAATGATAGTGATTGCAGATATTACTGCACAAACCAGGATGATAATAACAATATTTAAATAAGCTTCATAGAATCCGACACTTCATTTGTTGTTCATTCATATTATTTAACCCAATGGATAACGTCACTTAATACGTCACCGCCTATGACGTGGATAGGCTAGTGCTAGAAATGTTGCTTTTACTAAACTTGTAAGGTTGAAAAGTGGGAGAGAGAACAGCGAATCAGATAAATACCGATTTTCCCATTCACAACACTCTTGTGAAGTTTATTTTTGATGAATTAAACGCTTGAAAGTTAGCTCTAAGAAATATTATCTCATCATCAGATTTGTTTTCTAATATCAGTTTTAAGTTTGAAGAAAATTAACGAAATTGTGAACGAAATTGACGCAATGCGGAGAACACTGGTCGTAAATGAAGGAAGCACGGATATTAAAATATTCTTGAAGGTCTACTTTCTAACTCATTGAATCAAATGATAACACAAAATTCACCAATAAAATTTCGTAATTTTCAGATTTTAAAGGTATTAAGCATTTTCAAAAGATTTTTACTCGGTTAAATCTATTTGTCCGTAATTCGAAATTATGAACCATGAAGATTTAATTGCAGTTGAAGTACTAAAGCAAAAATTGGTTTAGCAATTTCCTTCAATTGCAACACATCGACTTATCAACCATTCTGAATAATTAAAATAGCCGCCACAAATTCTTCCGATGAACAATTTTTTCCTGTGGAAATAAAAGCAGCAAAAGTGTGGAATTACCTGTTTTGCATTATGTCTTTTTTTTGTAATTTTTAGAATTCGGATGGAATAGTTTTCAATAAAGGTCACGGAATTGCATTGATGGTTGCCAATATTCGATGCAAGCTATCTGACGGTAACATTTTGGTATGCGGCGATAGCGAATCTGATTTACCAATGGTAGAAGTATGCTTGGGACGTAATCCACGTAACGTCTATACGATTTGGGTTACAGAACGACAAGATTTAAAGGAAAAAGTTAATGCTTAATATAATTCACTAAATACTTTTTTGTGAAGCCTTCAAGTTTTTGAAAAGATTCTTGTGAAATCTTAGCATTTTCAATCGTCATTGTTAGTAATACGTAAATTTCCTTACCGCCACTTTCATACCTATTATAGGTAATGTCGTTGTGTAGTCGTTATGGAAATAGAAATATCGCATTCGTGTCGTGCCCTGAAGTGTTACTTGGCGCAATGGCTCAAGCAACAATACGGGAAATTAGCATTATTAGGCCACGAAATAAGCTACCATATAAAAACATAATTTGCTAGTCCTCAAATGAAATTTGTGTGTTTTATCACAATCAAGAAATTACACAATTTTTATTAAAAAATGAATTAAAAGGAAAAAATTTTCAAACATTATTTCATATTTCCAAGGAAAAATACGCCTTTATTTATCAAAGGAAAAAAAAACGAAGTATTAATCGCAAAATATTTGACTTAAATTACTGGTTTTGTAAGTTATTAATTTACTATGTTTATCATCTATAGATTTTGTAATTTGCATATTGGTAGGTTCAATTTGCTACTTAAGTATTAATTATTAAGCAATAATCATGTTGCTTTGATCCGACCGTGCATATTATAAATCGTGAAGGAAGGGAATCTGTTTGCAAGCAAAAAAGATGAGGGAGTAATGTCACCGTTTTTAAAACGAATTTTAACTGCTAAAGCTGCTCAATCAACTCACATGAGAGCATACTACAGGAGATATTTATTGCATTGAAAAATTATCGCAAATTACCGTACGTCTAGTAGTCTGGGGGGTCTTAATTCGTAATTGCTTGAATTACTCAGTCTTAGTCTCAGTGTTACTTACGGACAATAACAAAGAAAAGATGGGAGTTCTGAAAATCAAATTGATGGAGTTGATTCTTTCACTGCATACGATGTCAAAAAGGCGAGTGTTAAAACGATGCGAAATGAGTGATGAAATACGACGGATAGTGAGGGATAGATAGAAGATGTACGTGAACTTTCGAGGTAGTGATGTAAAGGGTTGAGTTTGATAATTGCTGTTAATTGCGCCAGTCATTTTCATCCTTCTTAAAAGGAAGTCAAAGTGAGTAGAACTAACTTGAAATTGCTTTGCTCACATAAAATAAAATGTTGTGCTAAAGTTTTTATAAAACTAGCATATGGCAAGCCAGAATGCGGTAAGGATGTGCGAGTGACACGCGTGCTGTGACAAGCAAGATGAGAACGAATCCTTAATGAGTCAGTTCGATGTCTCGGTGCCTCAAGGAAACTTAGTTAAATGAAAAACTCCCAGCTGTAAGTTACAATTAGATGAATTGACGCTTTTACGTCAAAACAACACAACAAAAAAGAATGGAACTAGTCTTTCTGGCTCTTTTTGCACTATTCCTCCTTAGCCACTAAAATACCAAATGAGAGAATTCAGGAACAAAAGTCCGACGATCTGACTCGATCGTTATGCACCGCTGAGCAGTAAAGCTTACGACCCTTTCGTTTTTCTTGACGACATTCTTTCTGCTATTTTTACCTGCATTTAACTGATTTCAAGCAAAAGGTTTCAAAACAAATACACATCGAATCAAAACGATTTGAAACAGTTGGAATTTGAAAGAATGAATAGCTCATATTATGTACAGAAGTAAAATTGCAGCATACGTGAAAAATAAATACATTACGTACAAACAATTATTATATTCTTCAAACTCAAAACAATTCAATTGCGCAAATTTTTTTAATTTAAAAAAGTAAGGTAAAAGAAATTACTTTCTTAAATGAATTAATTAAATGATGGGGATGAAACAAGACAGCAGACGTTGCACTTTCCTTTCCACATACTACACAGACTTATTATTTCCCTCTCACCGTAGTCACTTTTTTCTATTTCATAAAAATTTCACATTGAAAGCTAAACATGAATGGAAGCATTTTTTTTGCGAAATAAAGCGCTATATTAGTGGAAGTGAATCCCGTCAGATGATTTCACAGTTGATGCTTTTTAAAAAAGGAAAAGTGTAAGGTAGGTTGAAGTTCAAAGTGCATTGGAGCAGTACTTAAAAAACAAGTTCTAATTTCATAACCGAGTTCAGCACTCGACTGCTATTTCCAGCTCGGTGCGTTATAGCAATTCGGATTGCTGCATCGAACACTTGGCGAATGCCCTGAAAATAAAGTAATAATTGAGTTGTTGTTTCAGAAGAATTAAATTACAGCCTTAATCAGTGGGATGAAATGCACATCAATGCATTCAAAATCGAACTCAAACAATGCCTCTGCAATGCTGAATGCTAACTTTGCCAGAATTTTCAGCAATAATTATTATTAATTATCAGTTCCTACCTTTTATCATTGTAGCTTTAATGGTTCAATTTTTCGGAAAATATGTTAAAAAATGTTGTGAATATTATTTTAATGCTAACATTACTACGAAAATTAATTGAAAAACAAAGATCATAAGTATTTCTATAATTTATTGGAAGTGAAGTGAGGAAAAATAGCGAGCTGTAGCTTTATAATTAACTGTTTGTCCTGCCTTGCAAGCTTAAATTTGAGTTTTGAGAACATAAAGTTAAATAAACTTAACACTTTGACCTCTTTTGTTTTCGCCGAACATTCGATTACTCGATGGGCGGAAAATTCATTAGCGCATGCAATTGCATCATCAAAATTTACTAAGTGTCTATGTTCAGATTCCTCATTGCTTTCTTTCCGACGTTCTTGCTCGTCCTCATTTCGAATGTCCTTTTTATTTCCAACCACTAATATCGGAACATCCGGACAAAACCTTCGAATCTAAAATTAAATTTCTTCAATATTTTTTAATGCTCAAATCTCATTTATTTAATAGTTTAAATTTTCACCAAAAATTTCACGATGAAAATTTTGAACATTTATCTTTTCAAGTAAAATTTATTTACAATAAGTAATGCATAAAGGAAAGAAGAAAGCGAACCTCAGGTATCCACTTTTCTTGGACACTTTTTAATGATTCTGGCCTTTCCACTGAATAGCACACGATGAAGACGTCGGCATCGGGATAGCTTAACGGTCTAAGATTATTATAATCATCCTCACCCGCTGTATCGCATACGGTCAGCACCTTCTGCAGTTTCATTTTCCATTCAGTTACCATTGGTGTACAACTTATTAAATCGCAGCTCTTAACTGAGACTCATCTTCAAAGAATGAACGGCTACTGCTGGCTAAGTCGTTCGGTTGACGTTGAAGGTATCTATTAGAAAATTTAAGCAGAACGCGTTAATGAACTATGGCACGACTCTTCGCGGTTAGACATGGCACACAAATTATTTTATATCGAGAAATTTTCAAACAATTTAAAATTCGAAATTTGAGGGTATTTAAATTTAAGAGTGATATGAGAGCAACTGTCTTTTATTGATTATCACATACCGTTTTTCCATTAACGAGCGCTCCAATTGCATAATCATCAAAAGCCGTGGGCGTATATTGCTCAGAGAATTCACCGCCTGCTTGGGCTATAATTAAGCTTGTTTTCCCACACGCTCCATCACCGACCACCACAAATTTGAATTGCTTGCGGGTCATTGACCAGCGTTTGCTACAAAAGTTGCAGCAGCCACACCAGTTGAAATTCTTCGACTCAATTTTTAGACGACAACTTCTGAAGGATGGGAAATAATGCTTTCGCTTTTCCATATTTCAACGAAGAAATCAAACAACAGGCGCAGCAATACTGGTTGTTTAAGGTAAAGAGGGTATCAATGATACTTGAATTGTCCAAGCTGGCTTCGCCGACTACTAATTTTGGAAATTTAATTCACTTCAAACGATATAAACACTACACGAGAAAGCCGTAAATTAAATTACTTGATGAATTTAAGCTAATTTAAATAGCATATTAGCAGTGTAAAATTTTGTTTGCATATACTCTTCTAAGAATCTATTTTTTTTCACTTAAGTTTATTTATGGACAATTAAGTACTGGCATTGGAGCGATAGAATAAAGGAAAACTTTTAAAAAGATTGACCATTGGGAAGGAATGAGAAAATGTCAAAGTTAAATTGCTTATAAAAAGTGGTAGTAAAGTTTCTAAAAATTACTTCGAGCAGTAATTATTAGAAAAAAGAAGGAATGATGCAAGCAATCGGTGACGTATAACAATTCATTATTACATGTGCGAGACTAATGTCGAGCAACGAATACGAGTAAATGAGAGGAATATAAGTTGGTGATTTTTTATGCAAGAAAATAAGAAATGAAACTTATAAATTTTATTCTATTCTCAAACTTTTTACTCAATCAGGGACGATTTTGAGATTTAAAATCTTGTTAGATAAGAAAGAAAATAGTTTTAAAATTTGTTCTGAATTTGTTTGAAGAGTAAAAATAATTTATTAACAAAAATCAGTTACGTGGTCCTTGATAGAAATGAAGCATTTTGAATATGAAGTTCCATATAACCAGTGAATTAATTTTTACTCTTTTAAATTCTCTCCCCAAGCTTTCAAATTTTCAAAAATTTATTTAATAAAAAATGGAATAAACTTTAAAGCATTTCTAGAAATCGAAATTCTTAGCTCATTGTGAACTCAATATTTGAAATATCATTGAAGAAAATTTATTTCTTTGATATAAGCAAATGAATTTCATTCCGAGCATTTAAATGCTTCAAAAGGAAAACTTCAATCTGATAACATGAAAAAAGCCTTCAAAGTGTTAAAATGAAGTCAATTCATTATCCTTCCAGTCCAGTCCGTCCTCTCTCAAAGAACTCTGTTCAGCTAACCGACGAATAAGAAGAGCATATTTGCGTAGTGAACAGATGGATAGCATTTGAATGATTCGACGTCTAATTCCATTCCAAATTTCCCTTTCTCTTCTTCCCTACCCCAAACACACACGTTCATTAAGAGCCCATTGGTACCCAATAAATACGCTTATATATTACTTGAGGCCGGCTAGTTCATGGATGAATTAATTATGATAATAATCATGCAGTTTGTTTTTCAAGCTCTCCTAATTACACGTGAGCTTCATACGGAGGCATTCAGGACTGACGCATGCTATTAACACGCGCTAACTAATTTCATGCAGAGGCATCGAGACACGTCAGCAACTAATATCGCCCCACACGAAAAGTTTTAGTGTGGAATTGGACAACATTTTATTGCAAAAGTTGTTCGTCGGCTCATTAATATCGCTGCAAATGTCTTCTTATTTCGAAGCTCTCTCTCTCTCTCCCTCTCTCTCTCTCTCTCTGTTGACCGTTATTGCAATGTTCGGTGCAAGGGATTGTTGTTTCGCTGCAAAGGAAATTGCTATGCCTTGCGATTTAAGTGAAAGTTAAGAAGTTTTGAATTTGTGTCATGCAGTCCCCTGGAAAGGAAAGTCGCTGAGCGAAGAAGCATTTCCTACAAAAACGTAAGCTCTAAGGGCAGAGGGAAGAAATGCATAAATTGCGGAGGAGGATGAAGTGAAGTGGTTGGCATCTGTGCCTCTGTCTACCGCCCTTCCCGCACATTCCCCTCCCACACATTTCTCAGCGCTTCCCGCAGTTAGCCTCCCCCGCGCCTCCCTTCTACTCCCTCCTCCCTCTCGGATAATCAGATCATTTCAATTCTCTTCCATTGATGAAGGCAAATTATCAGATAAACAAAAAACTTCCGCAATATCGCCCCGCCCACTTCCATCGAGAAACTCTCCTTCAGTGAGCACTTCCACCTGTGAAATAAAATCAAAATTGTTTCTCACATGATATAGTGAACAAATGCAAAAAACGTATTCGTTTAGAGAAGATGCCGGAATTATTCAAAAGTCCCACTTCCTCCTCCTCCTCCTCCTCCCCCTCTCCCTCCCAACAATTCACTTCAATTTAACGAAATTCTTTCGTGGATGATTTTGGTGAATGAATGATTAACGGATGAGTCAGCAAAGTGATAAGAGGTGAAATTCGTAGCCAACTGAGACGATGTGCATAGCTGAAATGATATAAATTGCTTACGCCCTTTTCCAGTGAAATACGCAAAAAGAATGAATGAAATATTTTGGGAGCAAAAACCGTGGCAAGAAGATACGAGGAACTCAGGAATTTTTAACGATAAAGCTGTTTTGAAATTTAATTTCAACTTAAACACAGGGAAGAAGTGTGGAAATGGTGCTGTTATTTAGAATTGGAATTGTTTCGCTATTTGTGCAAATCGATCGTCGCATGAATTAATTAACGATCGATGGATAACGAAGTCGAAGGAAACTTTCTACAAACAGATAAAAGTGTGAATAAAAATTTGTGGACAAGTAAAAGTACAATAAAGCTATTTTTGTGGACAAGTAAAGGTACCAAGGCAGAGTAACGATCGGTTATGCAAGGTAAAGGTAGACTTAATGCGAATAGAGAAAACCGACGGTTGAGAAAACTTCCTAACGGACAGTTTGCATGCTGTTACGCGCAAGATGAAGTAGAAGAGCGATCAACTGATGTCAACCGATGCCGTCACCAATTTTATTCAAACTAACATTTAAAGTTTAATTGCAAAATTCAAACATTAATCCTTTTGATGAAAAGTACTGCTGATTTAGTCAAAGAAAATGATTGCGTAAATTCCAAAGCTTTCATAATATTAATTAGTTGTCTAGTCGGATTTGCACTTAAGTGTATATTAATGAATTGTTCAGGTGACTAAATTAGCTAAACGGAAAACGAATGATAATTTTAAGCTGCTGTCAAGAGATCTTTTCAACAGATAAGGTCGAGGAGGAAATATGAAAAAGGGATGAGAGAAGGGTAATTTGATTATGAAAAACGTTGAAACAGCGAAGGCTCAGAGAGAAGTTCGACAAAGCTAGACGAGACTAAATAAAATGAAATTAAGTGAGAATCTCTTTGATTATCCATTTCATTTTAAATTATGTTCTCTTGAGAATAAAGGGAAGATGGGAATATTTCAATTTTATAATAAAGAAGAAAATGAAAGTACAAAAGGCCCATATCGAAAGAAAGACGGGGAAAAGGGAAGGAGAATTTTCATTTTTTCTTATTTTAGAAGGGATGTGATGAGATGGGAAGAAGGGAAGGAACTGATGAGAGAGCTACCAACTCGGTAATAATTAAAGTTTTTTCTCCTCTATTTCCTCCTTCTTCCTTGAAACTTCCACTAATTCTCTTCCAACACAGAAAGTAACTAACTTACTTCAAACTTGTAATTATCATTCACACTCTCATTGAACTCATTCAACTGGAAAATTACAACTCTATTGGAAATTTTCGCCACCTTCACGGTGAAGAATATTAGGTGTGGACATTATTCGCTCTTTGTAGCGCCCTGCTAATAACATGATAATTTCAAGCGAAGGTAAATTTAAATTTGCTCTGAAATTGAAGATAATTGGAAAAATACAGAAATATTGTTTGCTTCCAAATACAGCTGAGCGACGCCGGAAAATCGAAATTACGTTTTATACTTAAAATAATTTACTAAATTCCGCGTTCCAATATTTATACATTAAATATTGTTTCATTAATAAACGTAAAATGGTATTTGTAATGTTCAAACGAATAAATTGCTAATAGAAATGATTACGAAAGAAAGTAGGAAAAGCATGAAATTTGTTATTTTCGCGAATAAAATTATTTAAAAAATTTTGCTAAAAAAGACTGGTGAAGCAAGCAATCTTTTTGGATGCTAGTTTTTAAGTGAACTCGTGATTTCCCCTTAACAACAGTGATACTTATAATTTATAAATGCTAAAAGGAAACAAAAAAAAGGCTTTTTCTTTTTTCGTTCTCTCTTTCTCCTCCTCTCTTCCTTCCTCCTAGGTGGTGTGAAACAGCTGAATTCTATCATTTAATTTAAAGTTCGACAAATGCTTATCCATCTAGCAATAAGTAATACTCAAATAATGAGAAAAGTTCCGTCATCGATCGATTTCCGCATTATTAGCGAAGATTCATCAATCACTGTGTTACAAGCTGTCACATTAAAATAAAATACATTCACACTGTTCTTAAACAAAGGCGCAAAAAAATATTGCAAAAATTCGCTTGTCTCACTGATCATCGGAAGGCGTTTGTTGCAAGCGAAAACAAGTATTTCTCAGAAAAAATTTTTGACTGGTAGTTTTTAATTGCAAATAAAACTTAATGATTTATGGCTTTGTTTTCTTTTATAAGAAGTAATGGAGTGCTATTGGAAGGATCACATTCGTTGCCTCAGCAATTGCACAACAATTTTGTTTTGCTTTTTCTATTTTCATCGTTTTAATCTGCGACACAGATCTAAATTACCTTCTTTTTTACAAAAAAAAGTACTTTTTCCGGAAAATAACTTAAGGATAGCAATAAAGTTCAACTTTGATAAGGCAAAAAGAGAGTGAATTTTGTACTTTTTTGAAAGGAAGAGATTTGATTGCAATTGCATGAAATATGACAAAAATGATTGGCGGTAATTTTCACAGTTAAAAACATAAAACTGAGTTCTTTTAATTCGTTTAAATTAGAAATTTTGAAATGAAATGGAGCGAGAGATAGCGAAAGAGAAGACAACGATAAGGTTGAGAAGCATAAAATTCAGAATTAAGCTTGTCAAATAGTATGCACAACAATTTGATTTTGTTGCATATTGCAAGTGAAAATTATCCATGCAAAAGTTAGCAAAGTTTATTCCACCACTTCATTTTTTTTCCGTCGTCCTAGGCGCGAATTTAAGAGATCTCCGAAATGCTTAACAGTGCCAGTAGAAAAATTAAATCAGCTTATAGGTAGGAATTTTTCCCGTAATATTTGGGAAACGAAATTTTCAGTAGTTACTTCCTCATCGGGCGCACCTGATATGATTGCCGCTTAAAATATAGTTTAAAATCTCTTTGATTTATTTGATTCTTTTATGTTACCTATCCTCACTTCCTGCGCCTTTTTGTCGTCTGGCGATAGATCGATTTAGTGCTAAATTTTCTATAACAAAATTTAAATCATTTGTTTTTTGGAACTTTGAAAAATTCCTAATAATTCCACACATTCTTTTCTCTTTCGATAATAAGCACGCTTAATTTGATTCTATTGCACTTATCTTAAAAGATATTCCAGTCTTTTTATGCAAATTACGGAACTGAATGAAGGCCAATCATATTAATCCAATGGCAATAACTCAATTTTTTCTGTGAAAGAAAAACAGTAACAAATAGAATGAAAGATTAGTTGGGATGAGTGAAAATGAAGGGAGGAAGGAAGAAAGGAAAAGGATTAGATATAGGAATTTGACGATTGACGAAATTTGACGAGGATGATTGATGAAATTGATGGTTTGTTGATTTTTGAAAAGTAAAATAAATTAGAAGCACGGTGATTTCGTTGCACTTCGTCCTCCTCAATCATCGTCGTCTCTCTGCGCCATCACTTTATAAACAAATTTCATTTTCTCCCCCAAATAACTTTTTCGTTTTCCTTCTTCAAGTTTTCAAAGGACAAGTAAGTTTTCTTCGTTGAGATAGAGATGCTGTGAAATGACAAAAAACTATGCAAATTGAATTTCACCTTCTTTTGTCTTTTTCCTTTTTCCTGGGAAATTGATTCAGGCTGTTTAATTGAAATTTCTGCAAATGTCTGAAGGAAATTTAGTGTTAAAACGAAGAAGCAAAGCATTGTTTCACATTTGCGAGGCAAAAGATATCAGAATCTAAATCTAAATTGTGACTCACTCTTCCTATTAAAAATATTTATGGAATAATCGGGCTCTTATTGTTTAAATTTAAGAGTTTATTGAAATCAGAATGACTACCCATTCGAATATTTAGAATAGCGATTATCGAATTCATCCTTACAGTCATATTTATTGATGGTAAATCATGCTGATAGTTTGTCATGACCTTCCTCCCTTAATTTATCGATTAAAATCTTTCTTTGAATTTCAATAAATGAATGAGCTGAACAAAAACGGCACAATTGAAATATTTATAAAGCAAGACACTTGCAATCCTTAGAGTACTTATTTTGCAGTGCTATAATTATTTTTTGAAATGATAAAGATTTTGTTGCACGCTTTCTTCCAACAGGAAGGAACACTCATCGAAGACGAGCGCCTTGTCAGCAAATTTTAGAGGAAGTAAAATTTGCAGTTAATACCACGCGCAACCTACACTTTCTCCTAAATAAATTTGGTAGGAGAAAATTTGAATGCAACATTTATTTTTAGTAAAGGGGTGGGTGAATTATAGAAGTACGTGTGATAGAAAGCGTACAATAACAACAGTGGACAGGTCATGAATGAACTCTTGAATTTAAGTGACCAATGCTTGCTTCAAATAATCATGCCAATATGCTAAATAACTGCTAAAAATTGCGTATTAAATTTTAAACCAAAGACCGAGCTGTTAGTAAAATTTTGTTGGCCACGACATTTTAAATTAGGATCATTGAGAAGAGAAAGGTACCGGTAAAGTAATTCAGTGGGAAGTATGTTTGTCTCTGTCGCGCACATTCATTTCACTTTTTCCTTCTATTGAAATTTATGATAGGGCATGAGCCATTCATCAATTGAACGGTGAAATCAATGAAATGGTGTACGACAGAACACGGAATTTCATTTCACCACGTACGCAATTAACGGAAGTAATGAAAAGAAAGAGAAAAACAGTGGGAAGGTAAAGAAACGTTCGGTGTGGAGGAAAGGCGTTTAACGGTACATCGAAGTGAGGGAAGGCTATCTTAATAGGGATAAACATGAAACAATTAACACCTAATAAAATTAGTAAAACAGTCTTGCAAGTCCTCCTAATGCCTTAAACTTTACACGCTAATGGCTCAACGGATCGATGAGTGTGAAAATATTTTTCTCATTAATATTTCAAAATATATGGCAAATATGCGCTTTACGTGTTTATGTCTGTGTGTGTGTGTGTGTGTGGGTGGGTGGGTGCGTGTGTGTGTGTATACATGCGTGCGTGCGTGTATGTGCGTGTTAACGTATGTGTGTGTAATCTTAATATGCATGTCTTTATAGACAGAGATGTGCGCGCGTGGGTGTTGATACATAAGGAAAGAATGGAGGGAATTGAAATTGCTGAGTGGGATGTGTGGTGGAAGAGGGAGGATGAAAGTGGAGAGGGAAGGGAGGAGGCGTGAGCTTTGAGCCTGCGAGCTTAGGAAGGAATGGGATCGGTCGATGTCCTCTGCGGAGTGATGAGCGGTTGGGTGAGTGGGAAGTGGTGGGAAGCAATTCGAATGTCTTGGAAAATACAATTATTCCAAGGCATTTCATTGGATGAGACATAAAAGACAAAAAGCGAAAGTGAAATGTTTGAACAAATTTTTCTTTAGCTTTTTCATAGTGAAATTTAGCGGCGAGCGAAATCAACAAATTTATTTAGCAAATGAATATTTTGCTATCAATCAGAAGGAGTGGGAATTAATGGACGCGGAAATACGGCATTGGCAACGTCGGGAAGCAGCAAATGTTTAGTATCAAATTAGGCAAATGAGTACTTGGTGTGTGTTCCTCAGGGTTGTAATGAAAGCTGAAAAGAAGAGGTTCTGATAGCTTCCTCTCCCCAGAATTACAAATTTTTCTTTTCAATTACTGTTCCACTGGAATTGCGGGAGCGGTTCAATTTGAATTTAGTAGTCCAAGTTGAATTTGATTTCGAGTTAGAAATGACTTGATGATGGGAAGTGCTGAGTGATCCAAAAAACGATTCTATACATTTAAATAGAAAAGGGCAGAAAAAGAGGAACTATTTTTGAAATCTTTTGCTACTAGTCAGGCTTTTCGCTTCAGAGTGTTTCGATTGAATTAGGAGAATCCTCAGGGGTAGCCTAATTCGAAACTGACCACTTGATGAAATTTTTTGAACTGAAAAAAGTTTTTAGAAAAAAAATAGTAATTGCTCGAGTAATGTCAAAACGGGAAGTTTTAATTATGCTTACAGAAAAGCGATTAGAAGTTGGAGAAGAGTGAGTGTGCGTGAGAGAAAGAAAAGAAAAAAACGAAGAAAGTTAGTAGTTCCTGAATTTGGAAAAAGGGAATTGTAATGGAGAATTACTATATATCCGTCTAGTACCGATAAAATCTAATCCATTTGTTAATATTTAAATCAAATGTACCAATCAAGCGAACTTAAAATGTGCCTGTAAATTTTAATATATCAATGATACTCAACTACTAGCACAAAGAGAATTTAATTATTGTTCTTTTCTTTGTTATTTGTTATTGCTTTTTTCCTGCTGCTGTCGTCATCCTTTTTATTTATTTAATTTATTTTATTTTATTTACTTATTTATTTATTTATTCAATTTATTTAATTTATTTATTTTATTTAATTAATTAATTAATTAATTTATTTATTTATTTAATTAATTTATTTGTTTAATTAATTAATTTATTTAATTTATTTATATTTATTTATATTTAATTAATTAATTAATTTATTTATTTATTCATTTAACTAATTTGTTTACTTTATTTAATTTAGTTAATAATAATAATGATAGATAAATAAATAAATTAATAAATAAATAAATAAATTAATTAATTAATTAAATAGATAAATAAATAAATAAATAAATAAATAAATAAAATAAATAAATAAATAAATAAATAAATAAATAAATAAATAAATAAATAAATAAATAAATAAATAAATAAATAAATAAATAAAATAAATAAATAAATAAATAAAATAAATAAATAAAATAAATAAATAAATAAAATAAATAAATAAATAAATAAATAAAATAAATAAATAAAATAAATAAACAAAATAAATAAATAAAATAAATAAATAAAATAAATAAATAAAATAAATAAATAAAATAAATAAATAAAATAAATAAATAAAATAAATAAATAAAATAAATAAATAAAATAAATAAATAAAATAAATAAATAAAATAAATAAATAAAATAAATAAATAAAATAAATAAATAAAATAAATAAATAAAATAAATAAATAAAATAAATAAATAAAATAAATAAATAAAATAAATAAATAAAATAAATAAATAAAATAAATAAATAAAATAAATAAATAAAATAAATAAATAAAATAAATAAATAAAATAAATAAATAAAATAAATAAATAAAATAAATAAATAAATAAATAAAATAAATAAATAAAATAAATAAATAAAATAAATAAATAAATAAATAAATAAAATAAATAAATAAAATAAATAAATAAACAAAATAAATAAATAAATAAAATAAATAAATAAATAAATAAAATAAATAAATAAATAAAATAAATAAATAAATAAAATAAATAAATAAAATAAATAAATAAATAAAATAAATAAATAAATAAATAAAATAAATAAATAAATAAAATAAATAAATAAAATAAATAAATAAAATAAATAAATAAAATAAATAAATAAAATAAATAAATAAAATAAATAAATAAAATAAATAAATAAAATAAATAAATAAAATAAATAAATAAAATAAATAAATAAAATAAATAAATAAAATAAATAAATAAAATAAATAAATAAAATAAATAAATAAAATAAATAAATAAAATAAATAAATAAAATAAATAAATAAAATAAATAAATAAAATAAATAAATAAAATAAATAAATAAAATAAATAAATAAAATAAATAAATAAAATAAATAAATAAAATAAATAAATAAAATAAATAAATAAAATAAATAAATAAAATAAATAAATAAAATAAATAAATAAAATAAATAAATAAATAAATAAATAAATAAATAAATAAATAAATAAATAAATAAATAAATAAATAAATAAATAAATAAATAAATAAATAAATAAATAAATAAATAATTATTATTAACTTGCTGACTACATTGATGGCTTGTAATTTTATTGAACGCGAGACATATTGGGAAAAAGCTTTATGAATTCTCAACGGATTCGTAGAATTTGTTTAAGCATTGTAATTTTCTCGACATGTTACTTCTGCTTGCATTCTTTGCCTGCTAGTTCGAATATTTCGATCAAATGGATGTTGTAACTGAACAGTGAAACACGGAACAAATAGTTGATAACCGCTCTTTTATTTTTTAATTTTAAACATTTAAGAATTGCAAATTATGAACGAATTTTTGAAATTTCCGGTTCATTTTCCGGCTCCTAACTGAACGCCATCTATTGCTCTCTGAAATTATGCATAAAGAACTTGATATTTTATTAGTTGCGTCAAATTTTGTGTCTGAATGTTTCGAGGAGAATTGATGACAAGTTGGACATGAAACAGCTTTATTTTGTGAAAAGGAAGGTCGAAGAATGAAAGCACTAATTATCAACATGCCTATTTTTGCCCTTCTTATCACTTAGTCAGTGAAAAAGATGATAACAGTTGTCTACAACGGTTTATCAGTCAGCAAATAGAATATGACGTAAGTACATTGCCTCGGTGGGTCATTCCATCTCAGCACGACTTTGAAATAATTCCATGTAGAATTTTGTCTTGTTTCAAAATATCAACGATGTTGTTGTCCGTTAGCGACATCGATCAAATGGATTCCAGGCAATCTGAAGTGAAATTTGCAGGAAACAGATCGGAAATTGGAAAACACTTCAAAGCGAAAAGAAAATGTTGGAGCGTATGCGGGAAGAAAGTTAGAGGGATCCTTTCCTTTTCTCATTTTCCCATTAATTTATGATTTACATAGGTGCTGTTTCTCTGTAAGTGAAAAAGTTATTGCAACTGTTGTTGTATTGCTTGCGGAAGGGATTTGCCATTTAATTAAGGACACAACAGTTTTGATACGTAATTAAATCCTACGACTATTAAGTATCGCTATATCTTTAAAGGTATACAAAGAAGCCTGCATTCTCTTTCCCTAATTCTGCGGATAAATTTCATGAATAATCTTTGTCCCCACTTAAAATTTTGTAATTAAACCGCTGAATATTACTAATATCAAAATTAGTTGATTTCCAGCATTTGAGTTGATTGTTGTCTCTGAATATTCCTAACATTTTAATTGATTTAAATGAAAAAATCTAACAGTAAGCTGCAGAAACATATCGTTCGAAATTTCTTGCAATATGGAAAAGTGAGAAATTTAGGATGCACAAATAATAATTGATTAGTTACAATTAACAGGTAGATTTTCACACCCACCAATCATTCAATTAAAGTCAAAGCAATCAAAAACTGTTCGTTTGATATTGTTGGTGGGCAAGTTATGTTCTTCCCAGTTGATTGTAGCAATACAGCGTGTGCTTCAAGCAACGACTGAATTAGCATCGAAAGCGGAAATTCGAACTTTTCCTGTTACTTCCCAATTCAAATGGTAGCAGTGGACTTTAAATCGCACAATAAACTTCAACTCATTGCGATAATAATTAATTTGTTTTCGAAAGGGTGGATGGCAATTGCCGAGGGAGCATCCATGTAACACAGAAATCAATAAGCAAGAAATTGATAAAGTAAAAAAAGATGCCGAGGTAGTCGACGTGATATTTGTTTGCAGCAAACTTAGTGATCGGAAGGAGACGTTTGTACGACAAGGATTATCCCACTGATCTCAACTTCCCTTCATCGCAATAAATTGCCGCGTGCACGCGTTTCTTATCAATGCTAATCGTAATTGATAAGCAATCATATGTTCCTCGACTGTCAGCTCATTGAGGGTAACTGCTAAATTTCGAAAGAATTATCGTTGAGTCTTTCTCCACCTCTTCCGGCGATTTGCTTAATGGCTGCTTAATCTTGCAAAACTGAAGGCTTATTCAGTCATGCTTTGAGTATTTACTTTCAAATTTTAAAAGACGGAAAATTCCACCAAAGAAAAGGATAGGCAAATAAAAGAGAATTTAACTAAAGTCTAAAAATTTAATAACGGAGAAAATTTTTTGTGATGAGCTTATCAACGAAGGTTGTGAAATGATTCCGTCCTGGATTTTTTGAAGGAGCCAACTTACGAAGCATTCCGTTAAATTGCACGTCACCATAATAATTGAATTTAAGCATAAGTTTCCTATTGCCAAGTAGTGGAGGGACTAAATGCGTTGCAAACAACTCCTTTGAAAATCAAAAAGGAACAAGGAACGGCTAGTGTCATATTCATATTTGAATATATATTTTTCCTTACACGCTTGTTCCATTTCATTATTGTAGTAGTCGCTGGAGAAATTGGTGATAGAATTGGATCGAGCAAAGCGTACGAGACACCACAGGAACCGTGGCGCTTTACGGAAAAAAAACACACAACGTCCCTATCTCCGGCTGAACCGATTCCAGGGAGTCCGTTCCTTAACCAGAAAAGAGAACTCTGGCTCGGGCTTTCCTCAATGTTTCCGAGTTCATTTGCGTTACCGCGCTAAATTCTCACAATGAGAATTCATCTCCGTGTCCAGGTACGGGAATATTAACCCGTTTCCCTTTCGATCAAACACACATCAGCATTCTGGACGATTAGTGCAATCTCCATCACTCCTATGTCTTTTATTCAACGGCACTAGCCAATATCTTAGGATCGACTGACCCACATTCAACTGCTGTTCACGTGGAACCCTTCTCCACTTCAGTCTTCAAGGATCTCACTTGAATATTTGCTACTACCACCAAGATCTGCACCAATGGAAGCTCCAACCGGGCCTACGCCCAAAGTCTTCAACGCTAACCACTGCGACCCTCTTACTCGTTGCGGCCAGGTTCGCTCTCTCTCGCGCGCAAACACAAGCCCACGCAACGGTTGAGTATAAGTCTTCCGCTCAAGCGCCATCCATTTTCAGGGCTAGTTGATTCGGCAGGTGAGTTGTTACACACTCCTTAGCGGTTTCCAACTTCCATGGCCACCGTCCTGCTGTCTATATCAACCAACGCCTTTCATGGGGTCTAATGAGCGGAAAGTTTGGCACTTTAACTCAACGTTTGGTTCATCCCACAGCGCCAGTTCTGCTTACCAAAAATGGCCCACTTAGAGTACACATTCAATGTCTGTGCTTCACGTTCAAGCAAGCAAGACGTCATACCCATTGAAAGTTTGAGAATAGGTTGAAGACGTTTCGTCCCACAATTCCTCTAATCATTCGCTTTACCGAATATGACTGCGCGTGCGCGCGTACTCCAGCTATCCTGAGGGAAACTTCAGAGGGAACCAGCTACTAGATGGTTCGATTAGTCTTTCGCCCCTATACCAAAGTCAGACGATCGATTTGCACGTCAGAATCGCTTCGGACCTCCACCAGAGTTTCCTCTGGCTTCATCCTGCTCAGGTATAGTTCACCATCTTTCGGGTCCCAGCATATACGCTCTACCTCCGCCCTATTGCTGCTAGCAGCAGCATGAACATGGGTCTAATGAGCGGAAAGCGATGGAAAAAGCAAAAACTAGAAAATGAAATAGAAAATAAATGGGTGAACTGCTAAGAATAGTAAGTAAACTAAAATTAAACAATTTAATATAATTTACTAAAATTGCTTAATATAAAGCATATAATCTGGAAAAGTGGACAGACATTGCGAGAAGCCATCATCCAATTGTTGTAAATCTGAAAATGGCCACCAGAATTCTGACCAGATTTTCCGCAATGAAAGCTCTGATGCTACAACCATTCAACAAAAGTCAATTTTCATTTCGCTTTCACTGTCTCGCTTAGACGAAGACTAGCAGTAAGCAAGGAATGGTTAGATGCCAACGTATCCATTGCTTCCATCAAAATTTGCAATTCTCATTTTAAAAAGTAATTTTATTTGAGTGTAGCATTTTATCGAAATCTACCGCAATTGCTATGAATGCAAGATGGAAGAGAAGAAAAGATTGGAAAGTTTGATTTGCTATGCAAATGAGGTTTCATCCAGGCATTTTGTTCTCCTTGTGATTGGAAAAGCTGAACGACAGGTATTCTTCAGTGCTGAAGGAAATCGGATAGATGGCCCTAAGCGGACCTATTTGGCGAAGTGAGGAGGGGAGGGAATCGTGCCTAGCCAAGTAATTGCTGTCCTTTCCTGATAAATTGATGTGAGTGGCGGAATGCCAGAAAGACGGGGTTTTTCATCAACCGGCCAACCAGCAATTTATCATCCCGGGACGCGAACGAGGGCCACAGCACCGGTAGCGACCATTTTGTCGTTTAGCTCATTTCTCCTCCGTCTGATGTCGACGATACGATATTCCCTTCCATTAGCCTTGCGTTATTCCAACTCATTTTCGACTTCAACTTTTTTCAACTTTCGTGCTTTTGAGAGGAAGCGCCCGCAAATATTCCGCTGTTTTCTGCTCCTCTCACGTCTTTCTTCACATATATTCCCATCTGTGCTAAAGAGTTTTCAGGACGAGCTTTCCAATTTTATCCTTCCACTCTACCAAGTCAAAAAACCTAATTCCTCTTCTTTCAAAAACCTAAATTTGTCCCATGTTATTTTTTCGAGAATTTGCAATATGTTGAAAATTTTTGATGGGACAAATCTGCAGGAATCGGTTGTCAGTTTTGTGCATTTGTAATTTATTTTTGTCAGATCAGCAAATTGGGTTGAAATTTAAACTGAAAGCAATAAACTTCATAGCTCAATTGAAGTAAAGTAAGAAGGTGGAAATTGTGTCATAAATTCGGCTCTTATTACTCCACTCTTGCCATTCATCAATTAAGTACTCTAATAGTAATAAGTACAAGTTGTAGTGCAGATGTTGTGTTATGCTATTAACTGTCGGCCGATATATCGATGGATGACGACGGCCATGTAATTGAAGTGTAAGTTAAACTTTTGCCCTTACATTTATTGCTCAGTCCAAGTGTGGCGCCATCAAAAATGTTCCATTCCTTCGTGTCCTCGGGGAAAACATTGGCCATTACTGCTAACGGCATGTGCTGCTAAGAGTGGCCTGGTGCTCTCTGGCCAGCAGCACTTCCATCTTCCCTTCATCAGTTTTTAATTTCTTCCAACAAACAAGCCATGAGCCAACAGTGGCATTCCTCCGTCACCCTTCTCGAAGCATTTCAGTTACAAACAGCAAAGGCAGGCAGACAATCTATAGCTACCAGTGTAATTCAGGCATTAAATTTCAATCGTCACCGTGACCAACAGCAGCTCATCATTCATTCCTTCTCCGCATATCAGGCCTTACACTTCTTCATTGATTTCTCCAGTCCCCTTCCAATCATGCAAATTTCCACTCATTATTGTTCAAAATTATCCACGTACAACTCTTAACCACAAATTGGACGTTAACAAAAAGGTCCGTTGTTCAGCGAAAGTATTGTATTCTCGATGAAATAAAATACTCGAAAAAATAAGCAGGAGATTGAACTTCAAGGATAAGGACCAAAAAGATGAAAGTGAGAGAGCGTGGTAACCGGCTAAATGTAATTCAGGAATAATACGATCAGATTAATAATGCTGAAGAGAGAAAGAGGAAAAGTGATCGGTGTTAAGTTTCGCAAAACCGACGAGGAAGACTTTTATTAGGATCTTCTATTTCTATTTCATTCCCCAAAATTATTAAAATTTTTTCTTTCAATTTCAATTTCTTAATTGATCGCTTAACTATTCATAGTGAAGTCGTCTGTTAACTTTGGCCTATTTATTTAAACTGTTTGAGGGCAAAAGTTTTATTGAAACAGAGTGATAATTTGATGATGATATAGACTGTGATTATCTGTAAATTGAAAAATGTGAAATTAAACTGGCTACTTTTGCTTCTCATTCACAGTGCTCCAATTATTATTTATTTATAGGAAGTTTTCGAAGCAACTTTAAATACTACTTGCTTTTTTAGTAATCTATTTAACAAATTTGCACGATTCGACCAAATCTATCCCATGCCATCGTCTTATGAAATCTGTTCCCCTAAGTTTTATTGGTATTTTCGATGCATAAATATTTTGCTCATTTTAATTAAGCAGTAAAATGTTACGAATTCCTTTCGGAATGATCAATCTGACGGAGGGGAAGGTACTTGTTTAGCAAAACATCCGAAATTTTTCTGCATCCCGAAATTCTTGAAAATTTGGTGGCATTGACTAACAGCAAAGGGTATGCAATCATCCGGAATTCCTGAAAGAACTTTTACATGGGAACTTTGTTCGCAAAAAGGACACATGCATACATTACAAATAGCCTTGCCATCCTTTTCCTTTCCTGTCAAAGGGAAAAATTCCAGTCAATACATATCTTTTCATTCCTTTTTTTAACTTCCTACTGGTAGGTACATCGGTGTGTTTATCTCCGGTATATTAATTAATACCTCTCGCACTTATTGAAAATTAACTCAAGGCTTGCTCTCTTCCAAATTTTACTACTGCAAAATTTATGTGAATTTGGTTACAGAATGACCACATAACAACATTTTGAGCATAAATTTTCGCTTGTTTTTAATTTTGTCAGGAGCTCTCAAGAGCCTATCTAAACGATATTACAATAAAATCGAAAAAAGTTGCAAAAATACAGCTAGCTCCATCTTTTTTTCAGACCGTAAATTTCAGTTTAATTAGCGAAGATTAAGCTTCTTCTTTCTCTTAAAATAATTGTAATTAGTTTCATTTTTTGCTAACACTCTTTTCGGATTTTCAATTGAAGCGAGATACGACTGCTGTTTTCGTATTTAATCACTCCTTTACGAGCACTAAAATTTGGCATCGAAATTGGGAATCTTCGTTCTATTAAATGATGTATTTCAAGATTATAAATAGCAGTATGGCGCAAAAAGGCGTCAAATTGACTGCCTTTTTTGCGCCTTATCTCCCACATCTAAAAGGCCTTTTCTCGCTTCACTTTTATGATAATAAATTTCCTTCTTTTCACTGCCAACTTCAACTGATTTTGCATAAATAAAAGAAAGTAAATTATCCAGCCAATCGCTCTTAGTATTTTCGTATTCCTCCAAAATTGTTATTAGTTTAATTTTGAGCGAAAATATTGCAAGTTGAGCGTTCGAGTGATTCACATTTTTCAAAATTGGGCGAATCATTGCGAACACTTCACGCTATTAAATTATTTAACTATTTTTTCAGGAAGTTAGAAGCATTTAATTTCACTTGCAACTCTTAGTAAAATCAAAATTTTCATTGTAATTGAGCAAGCATAAAATTACTTTTTCATATCAAGCAAGGTTTCGTGCAAATTTATGAGGAAAAAAATGGAATTCGTTGAGAACAAGCAGTCAGTAAGACATCAAACGCCTTCCCTATCTTCCTAATCATGCTATTATTGGCCGTATCTCAAATATCACATGAGACCTTATAATTGAGCTTAAACCAATAATAGGTCAGAATATGATTTCATTTCCTTTCGCTTACACAAAATTGTAATGAAATGAGCAGAATGCCGCGGAATTTCGTCCTCAGTTTACCAGAATTGTTTATGTTAAAGTACTAAAATTTGAAATGAAATCAGTTTTGTTGAGTCTTTTAAAAACGAAAAAGAGAGAAGGGAGAAGAGAAGAGAATAGCAAGAGGTAATAAAATGAAATAAATGAAGAATAATAAATAAATATGAAATTTATTTCACTGGCAGCTCAATTTAGTTTCACCCTCTACAGGCCTCCTGAAAAGATGGTCTTAATGTGACTTAAGCATATCCGCCAAACGACCAACAGGCCTGTTTTCTCGACGGCTGCTCCTAAAATGGAAAAAAGCAGGTGAGCAATAGGGTGGTTGAGCAGATTTGAGCAGAACTGTTGTATAGCCGACAACTGATTCCTCTTATTTCTTTAATGATTATTCCAAAGCTCTCGAAATGTGCTCTTACTGCTATTAAATTAAATTCCCCCCCCCCCCCCCCCCCCCCGCCTTACTCGTTGATCTTCATTGACAACTTAATTATTGAAAAAATTCTATATTTGAATTTCATTTTAGTTACTATTTTTTAGTCCTTCTATTTTTCCTCAGCATTTCCACGTTGTTGCATTCATGAGTTTTTTTGCACTTTCCCTTTTCATAGCCATCGCATTAATCGGTAATTGCTCTTTCATTATTGTTTTTCGACAATCTACACAATGTTTAAATCTCAACTTCCCTTTATCAGTTTTAAATTTAATTTCAGATGCCTTGAAATATCGATGAAGAAAACGTGGATAGTGGGGAGAGAATGCATTCATTGATCTATTAGTAACTGGCCAAATGGCACTGACTTCAAATCGAGAGCTTATACCGGTCAGCACAAGACATTTTTTATAATTAAAATTAAATTTGTTAACTTCACTTGATTGCTGTAAACTGCTATGACTTAATTTAACTGTGATCGCTAACATTAGCTAATCCTTAATTTGACAGTTGTCATTAGCTAATCCCTAATACTAATATCAAGCGTAGCGAATTTAAAGTGATTTCCAGCGAATTATCCCACGAAACTATTTTCAAAGTTATTTTTTAGCGGAATGTTTTTGATATTTTATCATAACAAAGTGTGCGTATAATGTTTTGGAAGAAGTGATGCGTAAAACGGATGTTAGTGGGATATGAAGAATTATGCGTAATTTGATGTCAATGATAACTGATATCGTCGTGCTATCATCACTCAGCATGAATCTACTCTACCTACATCTTCACGGGCTAATTAGGAGTACTGTAAATAGTGATAATTCACAGAAACTTTTAGCCTTTTCCTTTTTTTAAACCCTTCGTTTGGCTGATTTTGAGTTGTTGGGATGAAGCAGAGAAAAAAATTCATGTCGTGCGATTGCTGTGCAATTAGCTCATTTTAACTTCAAATTTCAAGAACATTCATAATTTTGCCAATGTTCGAGTTGAGAGCAAAATTTTGGTTAAAAGCACCTCGGGGACTGTGGGCGCGTCGATGATAAATGTAAATAAACTTTCTGGAATGGGGGAATATGTGCACTTCGGTTTGCATGATTTAAAGGTATCCATCAGCTTTCCTTCACTTTTTGCTTTCCTTTTTAACTCACTGGGGGATTCGGAAGTGTTCCCCTCCATTTCCTATATTTACTTCACTTTTAAATAACAAAACAGTTCCATTCCTTCTGTCCACTTTCAACTGTTGCTTTTAAGAGTAAGCAGAATATTTGTACTATCGTATCGTTTTGCTCTAAAAACAAAAACAACATACTCGGACATAATTTGTAAATTATTTAAAATGTAACATTTGAAGATGAACAATACCGCTCAGTCAAGAAGAACTTTCTCGTTGCTCAAAACACATGTTTGTTACGGTTGTCAAATATTTTACTCATGCTTTTCAGTTCTAGCGAAGGCGAAGAATCACATACTTTCTCATAAACTCAGAAACTTTGAAATTGTCGGAATGGCTTGGCCTTAAACGATTTGAATGCCTATTTTAGTAAAGAATAAGACTTTTAGTAAAAAAACTTTATGTACGACCTACTCCTTTTGCGCGAAACCCCACTAGAAGTTATGATTGCTCATCCAGTGCTTCTTGACAACTCAGATGAAAACTTTTTTCGTATTCTTTCGTCTCTATAATAGCATAAAGCTGACCAAACAACCGACTGGATCGGTTTACCGGAAGTAAATCTCTCTCTAAGATGGTGTGATTCATAGAGACGGCGTGCAATGTATCGCGTAACTAATTTCAGAGGAACAGCTGTCGCTTTCGAATACTTACCAGATACATTGTATGTAATGTTCATAAGTGCTAGCGCGCCCGGCAGCGAAGGCTGAAATCGAATATCTCCGGATAGATGGAATTTAGAATGTAATTTGAAAGGGTTGAAATTTTGGAAACTTCTAAAATTACCCACTCAATGTTGCGCACTATTTGCGAGTGTTGACTGAATAATTCTCTCTTTTTCCTCGATACTGTCAATTCAATTTCTTCATAAATCAGAATAGGTTTTGCTCCATCTAAATTGCCCGATTAGCCTTAGCCTTTCACGTTGATTTTTGCACGTCAAAACGTGCATAATTAAAAATGCTCCAGTGGTTTACAAATGTCTTTCGAATAAAATTTATTACAAATTGAAAAATTTTGAAGAGAATTTTTAAATATTAAAAAATTTTGATGCAATAAAAGTCATGATTTGTGTTATTTATGACGTAACAGGTCAAGCAATCGTTGTTTTGTGTAGGAATTTGCGTAAAGTGGTAGGTTAATGAAAAGTTTTCCAAATAGCCTAATTGTTTGCATCTGAAAGATTTATAGACGGAAATGTTTCTAAATGCGAGCGTAAAATTTAAAAAAATTGGAATTCAGTTTTAAATGACTGACTGAGTGGACGAGGCACTATTTTGAAGTAAAATTTGAGGGAAATTCAGTCTGAAAGTGACAAGAAAGGAAGATGATGGAAGTGTAGAGTACTCCGAATTGGCGAACGTCTATCATTCACTCACTTACGTGCTATCCGACAATATCATTTCCATTAATGATAATCAAAGATTGATGTGTGATTAATTAGGAAAAAGTACTCCACCATGCTACTACTTCTTTTGACATACATCTCATACCTCAACCTAACAGTAATACTTTATTGACATTGAAATTTGCTGAATTTTTCTTTTAAGAGAAAATTTCATTGCTATCAAAGCAAATGGTAAAACTTACAATTTCGAAATGCTGTAGAACTTGCGCTTTTGTAGAAAACGTAAAATAATTTCAAATTCTGTCCCTCTCTTAAGAATGCTTAAAATCGTCTCCCAGTCAACTTGTTCTAGCTGCTTCTTTCTTGACACCTGCCCTTTTCTTATTTTAAAGCCCAAAACAGAGCGGGAAGCCATTGTGACATCTCTGTGATCAATTTCAACGAAATACGAAATTTGAGAAACAAAATCCCGCAATCAAAAAAAATGCGAAAATTATGATATATTTCGTGCGATAAACCTGTCCTTCTTCTTTTTCCTCAAATTTCTCTCTCGAAAATATATTATAGTATAATTTCATCTAAGCCTGGAAGGTCAAATTCCTCTCTGTGGATGTTTAAACGCCTGATCATGAATTCATGTGAAATTTGTAGAAGTGTAAACTGTGGAGCGCTATTGTCTCATCGAGCCTAAAGTGCTGGCTAATGCTAAGGCCTGGTAGTGAGAGAGGGTTCATTAGGCATGTTGTAACCATCATCACATGGACACTCCAAATTCAATTAGCCTCCCGTCCTTTCTATCTATGATTATGCATTTGTCATCTTATCTTTCCCCACTCACAATGTTTCATTCTTACTTCCCGACAAGTCATCCAAACTCATCAAGCCATTTCAATCCTACCAGCTCCATAAGTGGACGATGAAGCGATACGCGAAATATTTGCTCTCACATCAGCAGAATAAATACATTAAGGTAAGTAATTCATCCTATAAATTTAACTTGGCAGGAAGATCTGAGCTGATCGTATCACATTAGTCATTCGTCTTCATTTTTGTGCGGATCGTCAACGATCTTTCTCGGAGTATCGAAACTTCGAATTTCATTTTAAGTTTTCATAAAAATGAAGAAGTTACCCAACTGCTCGCATCTGTATCTCAATTTTCTATATTAATTAGAACAATTTTTAATATTTGGAAGAGCAACTGACAGTAAATTTACTAAATTCACTATAAATCATAATTATAACTTTGAAATATATGAGTATCGCGAAGGGGCAGGAACAAGAGATTATGGGAATGTGACCATCCCTGTCGCTCTCATTTCATTATTCCATCAAATTGGGCAACTGACGCATTTCATTTTAGACATAAAGTAAAGTCCAAATTATGAACAGATGTCTGCTTGCCAGTCAATCCCTTTCATTCTCACAATAATTAAAAGCCAACTTCAATCAAATTTTTAAATTATGATTACTTTTTTAAATGTTGATTGCCTTTTAGCTAAGCTTCCTCAGTAATTGATTAACTAACGGCAACCTAGCCTCCGCAATATCTTCACTTCTTCCTTTCGTCATGGGCTAAGTGATAAAATGATGAATCACTTAGAATCTGTCGTCAGTGTATACCTGACTCTACTGCTTAAGTAAGGTCGTGCAACAGTTCGCTTTCCAAGAAGTGAGGAGTGCTTAGCTGGTGAAAATCATAAAAGGAAGTGTATAAATTTGAATTAAAATAATTTCTAGCAATTATTAGAAAAATGTCTTTGCTAAATTAATAAATCTAACAATTAACATTGTTATTTGTTTTTGTATTTCAACTGCGAATTTATGCAATTGATTTTATCACAAATTAATTAATTTTTTTAAAATGAAATTAATTTTACATCACTTCTGCCTGAACAAATTTGAACAAATTTGCAATTATTTTTTTGATTCACTTTTGTTGTACTTTATGGAGATTGTTAATTTTACTCCTCATCAAACAAAGAGAGGAATAAATTTTAATCAGAGATCAGTGAGTAGAACAATCATTGTTCTACTTAAAATATCAGGAAGAAAAGTGTGTGAAGAGGTGCATTTTCAAAACAGCCATTTTTTTTCGTGAAAATAAGAAAGGCAAATTTTTGCACTTCCAGTTTTCAAGTACCGTTATCGATGCTATCACAGTGACTCAGCCACCGAGCAAAATTTCGGCTTATTGTAAGGTCAATTCAGATAACACCTACCTGTATTTCATTTTCCGTCTCTCACAACGCGGACTGGAACAACGCCTGTAATTAATGTTTGAACAAACACTCTCACTTTGTTTCATCTCCAAATAATTATCGAAATTAATGAATAAATTCTTTTGAGATTTGAAAAATCGTCAATTCACAATTAAGTGATTATGTAAATTTCCTATGCATTAACATTGTCGTTGTTTATTCATGTAAAACGATTACTAATGCAACATTGACAAATCCCTGAAGAAATTCCATTGAATTTTATAAAAAAAGAGGAATATTCAATTGCTTTCATAATCAGACGAATGATATCACACAATTAATTAGTTAATTACGAATATGTTTTGAACGGGCAATAACTGGACATCAACGAATTACTAGTAATTTGCACCTAATGAATTCGTTTGTTCAAAATTGACCATAAATTTTATTTGTTTTATCAGAACTTTCTCTCGGGCACCTGTGGGTGAATGATCAAATAGAAATGAGGGAAGTTGAAGTTAACGGAGGACTAATTTTTAAAAATTAATGGATCATAGAAACGAAAGCTGAATACTAACACAACAGATATTTCCTGAATTTTTCAAATGTTGACATTCACTTGAAATATATATTGCCGCCAAATGAAGTTTGTTTTGATTTTTGATTTTTATTACCAAAATTGCTTATAGCATAATATTCCAGAACACTACAACAAGTCGCAATTATTTATCAGAGATATATTCGAGGACAAATTTGTCGTTTTAAAATCGATCCATTTTAATCTTTGTGTTGCTTTTACTGATGTTTCATAGTAAATTTTAGAAATCCAAATAGCAACAGGAGACATTAAAAATGAAATTGCTTACCGCTTTATTTATGAAAAAGAGATTTCAATTCTGGAAAAATTAGTCTCAAGAATTCCTGACAAAACGGATTTATGAAATGAATTACAGATCTATACAGACTGGGCAAATCGCCATTTAATACGGTACGGAATGGAACCGATTAGTGATCTCACGCACGATCTGCGCGAACCACAAAGACTGGTAACACTTCTGCAAGCAGTCAGTAAGTTTCAACAGCACTCAAAATCTGAAGAAAAATTTTTTAAGGCTTTTTTCTTTTGTTCGAAAATTTAAAATGTCAAATAATTTTCAAAAAGCTGAATGAATGATTAGCTTGTTTACGTCCAAATTTCACTTTTCTTTAAAAATAATGCATAACTTTAATAGCGATCGTGCAAAATAATCAATTATTTATTTTTAAAAAAGAAAGCCTAAAAAACCCTTCAAAAATGATAATTTGGAAAACCTGATTTATCAGTGCATTGTATCATCAATGTTAATTTGTGATGCGAGTGACAATTATGCTGTGTGCAACAGTTTTCGCATTTCTTCCAAGCTGTTCGCAATAACCCAATTTCTGAAATTCAAATTTAACGCTTCAACAATCAGCGAGTAATTATATAATTTAAATGGGTGCACAGTACCTAATTCCATACGTTAAATTTTATGTATTTTATATTTGAACTGACACATTTTAATTTCTTTTCCATCGATCAATTTAATTATTTTGCTGATTTAACTGCAAATAACGATCAAATTCGGTTTAGCTGAATTATTTCAACTTTCTAGCTTTTTTTAAACAGAAACATGTTTTAGCTTTTGACTGTGTTCCCTTTGCTGAAGAACGAATTAAGGGCGCAACTGACGGACACGCAGAATCGGTTTGAACTTTCACCCTTTTAGTTTAATAATGAAATTACATCAGAGAGAAATGAAAGCCGCGTCTTAAGAAGTAAACGATTTAATAGCATCGATTGTAAGGCATTTAATGTATCGTTAAACACTTCGTAAAACGCGAAATGAGGACCACTCCGAGCCGTTTTCTCGACAAAAAGCTGAGCCTTAGAAACAAATCGAAATTAGCGATTAAATGTCATTTCAGTGGATTGGCATACCTTTTCAATTTTCTCCATCCTTGCACCTTCTTAGCTACTGAATTTCGTAAGCGCACATTAAGTAACGCACCATATTACAAATTTTTTGCTTTAACATCAACAGAACAGGAATGGATGATTAACAAATGCGATGATTCGTTGTAAAATTTCCAATTAATGGAAAGTTGAAGTTTGATGGGAGGAAGGCAACAAGTGGAAATGAATGTGTTATTCTTTTGCTGTGATTTATGAACGTTCGCTCCTTCCTTTTTCAACTGTTTCTCAGATATGAGATGAGAGATGGAAAATGATAAGCGCTGGACACTTGCTGCGCCCCTCCGCAACTTCCCTCTCCCTCAACTCTTCTCCCCGAGAGATCGATGTGAGGAATAAATAGCCAAACTGTTTCCCTTTCAATTTCGCATCGTTCTTACTCTAAGCTTTAGCAGCAACAAATCTTTGAATTACTTCGGCATTTTAGCTCTTGAGCGCTATTTGTTAAACAAATTTTAATTTAAACTCATTTGACGAGCGCGTACCGTTAGCCTCAAACTAATTCTCCACTTCACATTTTCCAACGATTTTCCTCTACCCTGCATAAAGCTAGAAATAACCGTTCAAATTTATTTCGATTTCTGACGCTTCTCAACTAAATGGAACATTTCACTGATTAGAATTACATATTTGCTTAGTTTACAGGCAAGCTACCTAGAAAAAGCTAGAAATATCCGTTGTTCAACTTTCACCATTGCATTGCTTTTTATAACTCTCAATTTTTCAGTATTACCAATCTTTATGATATTAAATTACTTCAAACTTAAAATATAATTATTTCGAACTTAAATTTCTTTTACAAAATCAATTTTCTATTTCCCTCTCGATCGGTGATAAAGGAAAAATTTTGATCAAAGTTTTAGGCCAAAAGTTACATCTTTAAATTTTTATTAAATTTCAGGAATTCAAAACGGTTTAGTTAAAATAACAATTGTTGCGAGAGTATTCTCTTCTTAATTATTCGGCTGACAATAAATATTAGTCGGAAGTACAGTTTACTTTCGCTTACATTTCTTCGATGCTTTCTCGCTGAGGTCATTTTTGCTAACAGCCGACACTTTAAATTTTTTAAATTTTTTCTCTGAAAACTTTAATTGAAATTGTTGCTTTATGAATGGCACACACACACACATATATATATATATATATATATATATATATATATATATATATATATATATATACATATATAATGTGTCTGTTTCTTTTTGCAAATACGAATTATAAAGAAAAGAATTTGGAGAGCAATTTTACTTAGAAAGTTTAAGTATTCAGATGTTTAATGTGAATTATCCCCTCTCCTAGCAATTTAAATGAGTGGAAGAAGGAAAAAGTTTAATTTGCTTGATTTACTTGCTATCTGCATAAGTGTAAATAAGGAAATGAATTGGAATGTTTTGTTGAAACGCGACAAATGAAAACGATTGAAATTAAAAAGTGCTCTTTAATTTATGCTACCAAAGAAACGTCGGTACCAAGCCCCTATGTCTTTCTTCATTTTCCTCTAACTTAATTTTTGTTTTTCATTTTTGTTTCCCATAAATTTCAAGCAATTCCAAAATATTATTTCATGCTACATTTTAAAATTTACAAAACTTTTGCAACTCGTAGATTTTTTGTTAAAAATTTTCTTCTAAATATTTTAAAGTGTATTATAGCAGTTTAATTGCCTTTAATCGCCTAATTAGTAGTACTTCAATATCGCAATAGTCCCGTTACGATTCGATAGAAATAATTTCAAACTATCAACCTGCAATAGCTTCAACATACTTCTGTACTTTGTACTCAATCGTTTTTTTAATTAGTGCTAGTAATTATCACTTTCAATTTTACTGATATATTTCCATTCTTAAATACAAGTCCTTTTTTTCACTCTTAATTCACTAAAAAAATCAGCAAACTGCTAAACCATCCTTTGATGTTCTTTGGACATTAATGGTCGAAGAAAAGTACATTAAAAATCTTTCCTGATGGTTTGAACATTTTTTTAGCAGAAATAAGGAATATTTATTAATTTTTTCTTTTTCCAAACACTTTTAAAAGTTATATTTGCAGACTTTGAAGTGAATTAATTAGTCGGAAATAATCTTGCTCATTCATTGGTTACTTACCTTTTAGCTCTATGAATTATTACTCAATTCTTTCCTGCCTCCTCTCTTCTCGTTTTGCCAAATCTTTCTTCTGTCAATTTGATAAAAAGTTTTCCACTCAATTTTGCCTACTATGAAGTTTACAACACGCATATGTTAATTTAGTCTGATTCATTAATAAAATATAAATCAGTCTAAATAATCAACCAATGCTGACAAATACAGATGGCATATTTCAAGTAACTTCGGAAGGTTTCACGCACTTACTTCTATATCCTTGCCATACCTATGTTAACCAAAAATCGTGAAAGTGAACTGAAATTTAAAATAATTTCAGCACTTTCCCGCAGTTCTCTGTTCTGTTTACGAAAAGAATGATTTAATGGAGGAAATCCAAAAATTTGAAAGCCTTTAGGAAAGTTCATAAGCCTAGCACACGATAGCTTGCCATTTTATTAGTATTTAAATACAACGCACTGTTACTTTCACAATTTATTTATTTGCTTACAGGCAGAAATTATCGTTGGCTGCTTGCAATTTGTTGAATCGTTAAATATCGACGTATCTAAAGTTGCTGTGAGTGGTAAGTTTACAAACGCTTCTCAATATTTTAAGCTTAATGCCTCAAAATTCTTATTCTTCAATTTATTATTTAATGCACTTGCTTTTAATACACTCGCTTCTTTTGTTGTATTTCTCTTGGGTGCTTTCACTCCAAAATTTTTTCATTTCTTTTGAAAAGGGCAATACTTTATAAAAAAGGAGCAAGAAATAGAATTAACAGAAATTATTTAAGTTCTCGGACTGATTGCGCTTAAATGTAAGATGGGCCAACTTGATTTCTTTTTAACTATTTCAATTACTTATGTGGAATTAACGGTTAAGGCTTCATTTTTCCATTCTGGTCATTGATGCTACTTTATATGGTGTTCCAAAAAAATTTTGACACCACCAAACGAAGTACTTATCATAATTAGTCGTCGAAATTACACCAAAGTTGCAATTATTATAGCGAAACATTATTTGTAACAGTTCCCACATAATTATTTTCTCTAGTCGTTAAATCAAAGAATGAAAGAATTCATTTCATCTTTTCCAATTATCATCACTCTAACTATTTGAAAAAACCAGTTCCTCGTCCATTTCACATTCGGTAAGTATAAAGTAAAACATAGTAAATGATAAAGTAATGGACGGTAACAAGCAGTTTCATTTTGCTGTGCGAATTATTCCGAACTAAAGTGATTGTGTCACTTCAATGCCATCCATAAGTGTCCTTCCACTTCATTTCCATTCTCTTTCAATTGTTTCAAATATTTCAAAAAGTGTTTTCAATTAAAAGCAACATATTTGTCTATCCGAGTTGCGGCATTTATGTTCTGTCGGACAAATCTCTTTCGCTTTTTCTTTCCTCTACAAAATTTATTGAATAATTTTACAAGTTGTTGAAATTTTAACAATTTTATCAGGAAATTTGCTGGTATTACCAGTGATCTTAAGTATTTTTGTGCACATGGCATATCTTCCTCCATTATGGGCCGGAAAAGGAAGCGAAAATTGTTGTGGTCTAAAATTTAAAGTCCAAAAATGTAACATTTTACTCGAAAAGTGAAAAAAAAGAAAATGTACAAAAGTTGGTAATATTTCGTCCTTTTTAAAAATTAAAACGATCAGAAAACATATTAGCAACTGGTGAGAAAAAATTAGAAATGCTAAATATGTGCAAAATATATTGCATATTACTATAAGGAAAAATATAGCAGAATACAAGGTGTTTAAGCAATTTAGAAATTCGTCAAAACTTACAGAAAAGGAAGTGCTAAATGGAAGTTCTTTACTGTCTTCTTTTTGTGAAGTGAAAAAAAGAGTTGAAAGAAAGCGGTTTGATTGCTCTACTTGTTATATTTCATAATATAATGATTAATTTGAAAAAAGAATTAAGCGTGGAAATGAGAAGATTGAAGGGAAAGGTTTTCTGAATTGATGTGACAACAAACAGATGCGGAAAGGATTAGCGTAGAGGAATCAATTCCCCTGAGCACTTGGCATACACGCGAATATATCTAGCTCATCCTGAACCCTTATGATTTCTGGAACGTCGAATTAACTGTTTCCTGTCCGAGAACTCCTTGTTCATTTCAGGGTCAGAAATGATATGCTCCAGTCCTCATTCGCCTTTCCGCACATCCACTCACTTTTATCCTTTAAATTGTCATTTTTAAGATTGAGTGGACCGACGCATCGCAAGGGAGGGTGGAGTAGGAACGGATCCATTTTCAATGCTTATTTACGAGTTCCCTTCTTTTCCCTTTACCTCTCCTCTTCACTTCACTCCCTACCTCTTCCTCTATCACCGATTTATTTACTCACAAATTGATTAACAATTTTCCTGCTTATCCAGAGAGACAAAATATCAACGTAGTAGCACATCAAGTTGCATGTGTTTCCTTGTACGGTAGTCAGTAACCAGCTTTCAGATTATAATAACATTAAGTTGAAACAGACGAAAATAATAAATAATAAAAATAATTTATAATTTAATTGTTTCCGTTCGGTCTTTCACGACATAATATACTCCTGCCTCGGACTATTAATATAAACAAATATTATTAAACAATTAGACGAAAATAAATACTCGTAATCATGTTCGATTGAATTGCATCTTGCTATTAAAAAAGCTCTCAACGAGTAATATATCAACCTTTCACAAACATTTTTTCAATTCCTTATGAAACCATTCTTTGTTAACTGTTCAGCAATGAAAGACCAATTTCAAAATTTACGATAATATATCTACTTTCTTTCCCAAAATTACATCGTTCGTTTTCTGAAATTTGAAACCATGCTAACCGAATTGATGATTGTTAGCTTGCTCACTGCCCTCTATAAGCTTCATTTCCTCTTTTTCTTTTTCAATTGTTACCTTTCTCCGTTTCATCTGCTCCTTTCCTTCACAACATTTTTCAATGCATTTTGACAGTTCAAAACCATTTATTTAATGAAGAGAAAATTTCCCCTTAAAATAGAGCAAAGTAGAAGGATTGGTTTTATTATTATGTAAAGTATTAAATTGTTTTATTTGTTCTTATTTTTCAATTTAAATAAGGAAATTTTTGATTAGATCCATTCCACAAATGAAATATTGCATATTTCATTCCTTTATTTGAGCATTATATGGTAGAAATTATCCAACAATATAAGGTTGCAATATAGTACTTAGTAGTTTATTATCACTTCTGCCAACTGCTGATGACAATGATGAGCAAGAGCGGACATACGCAAATGCCAAGGTTATCATCCGACCAAATCTCCACCTTCCTATTTCGGCGAGAGCAATGATAATGATAACAGTGGTGGTTGTGATGATGACAACTCTCCAGTGGTAATTATTATTTTTCTTCCCTTCACTCCTTCTTTTTTTAAATTTCACTACTCAAATTATTCCTTTTTCAACTTCAAGCCACCACTTTTTTCACATAACAACAAATATTTACATTCCTATTATTCTTTGTAAACATTTGAACAGTTGTTAAATTTAGTTTTAATATTACATTTAATCACCACGCCTGAAGCATTTTCATTGTTATCATTAACTTTACGGAAGAGGTCAACTTTTATGGAGCATTTATCTCAATCATTAACGATTTACATTTAAAGGCTATAAAAATGATTTTGGTGACGCAGAGAGTGTAATTAGGCGTAAATTAATTAGAGGCATATAAATTCTCTTTTTTTCATTGACTGAAATTTTCCTATCCAAAATGACATACAAAGATTGATTGATAAGTTGCGTTATCGATAAATTGACAATTGAAATTATCATTGCCACAAATGCTTGTGCATTTGCTTTCTTTCATAATAATGGAGACATTGTACGGTGATGAATGATGATGAATTTCTTTTTCTTCGTAGATATCTGAGGACTAAGGAAAACGGAAAAGATGTAGCGGACGACATGATCCGTTGATGTGATTGAAAAAACAATTGTCGAAAATAGATTGGCTAATTCATTAAGCTGTTCACAAATATTTTATTGTACTCACTTCTGTTCAACGAAATTTTCAAATTTTTCAAGTTCATCGAATTTTTTATATGCGAAGATGAGGAGTTCGTAAAAAATTATTACTGTCATTAAAAAGAAAGAACAAAAACCACACCCAAATGGTTTATAGAAGTGTACAATACTCAAAAAGCAAACACTGTGGTAATTTAAATATCATCCGGGTAAACTCTTTCCACCTCTTTTTTCCTTTCATTCATCCCCTATGCCTTTCCTTCGTCACTATTCTTCCCGACAATCATTCTTTCATCTTTGCGTTTTCTCATTTTCCTTAATTATGAAATCCACTGAAATTAACTTCCCTTTTTATTTACCTTCGCTTAGTTCCTCCGTTACTTCTATTTTTGTTAAGCAAAGCAATATTGTGAGAACATATTGCTAAGCTTTTTACAAAAGAAATTTGTCGACTCCAAAATTTATTTCAAATTCGATTTATTTTTGAAAGCTCAGCTCAGTAAGCACTAACCAAATCGTTTATCAGACATGTTGAAATTTATGTGTAACTTGTTCGCAATACTTCGGATGAAGAAGGGGATTAATTAGAAAGAGAGTTAGTCAATATGGAAGAGAGGTATGATAACGATATGCTTGCTATGAAAATTGTGAACGAAATAATGACGCCATACAAATGATTTAATATCCAAAACCATCTCAAAGTGTGTCCAAAATTTATTTTCTTTCTTCTCACTTGAGATGACCTTGAGCACTTCGAATGTGCGGTGATTTGACATCATATGTTTTTTGCATATTTGACCGAATTCACTGATATCACTTATTTTCATTTTTTATTTTATTTTTTGTCGAAATTCAACAAATTAGCATCTGCAAAAATTTTGAAATAATTATGCATAACACAAAAGTTATTAGTTAAATATTTTAGGAATAAGCCTATCAATCATTCAATTTCAATTCGCCTGCCCCGATTTCTTAAAAGAAAATCTGTCTTCATTTCGTTTACAGCGCTCTAAAAAGTTCCAAAGTTAGAATAAATATTAAGCAAGCACTTTCCCTTCCTTTTTGTCCTACAAATCTCATCCCTTCCAAAATTCGTATTGATTTTCGAATTTCCTATTTAACATGTCATTTGTTCATTGCAAATGAAAACGAAAATTTTAACATGTCTCATTGTCCCTTTGATACTTTAAAGTGAGATACAAAGAGAGAGAGAGGGAGAGAGAAGACGACTTTGAAGTACAAATAATGCTTAATATTTTAATGTCTCATTAGTTTCCACTATTAAAAATATGGAAAATTACACCATTTAAATTTACAGAGTCAATTTGATTCTTCCTAGATTATGGTCGAAATTCAATTTCAGTTTAAATTCATAAGTGTAATATAGTTTAAAAAAGATGGCAAACAATAAATCAAATGGTTGTAATTAAGAAGACACAAAGTTCAATTAATGGGTTCAACGCAATCCCAAAGAATTGATCATTTTGTCAGCAATGCCTTTTTCCACTTTTCTGTTTGATAGTATGAATTGACACTAGCTAATTTACAAATGTTTAAGATTGAAATTGAAAAGGTAATCTATTAGGTGCGAGGTATCAGCGTCTGTAATAATGATGGTATGATAATAATAGTTATTAGTGAAATAACTTATACGATGAAAGTTTACGAATAAATTTCTGCGGAATTTCAAATGCGTCATTTCTCGTTTAAATTGCAAATCCGTAATTTAACAGAAAAAAATTTTTCTTTGCTATATCTCTTTCTACAGTATTTTCCATTCTCTGAGACCTAATGAGTGATGGTAAAATGATAACAATCGGGCAATTCATTAGCTGTTAAATTTTTTGGCAAATGTCAAATCGCTGGGAGGTTCTAAGGCTTCCGGTCTAGAAATATGCTACTGAAATGCTTAATAATGAAATGAAATACTGCAATCTTTTCTCTTTTTCGTTGAATCGTTTTTCCAATATTTAACTTTCTAAAAAAAAATTTCACTGTGACCTGAAGCGACCAGTTCAAATCGATAACTTCAAATCATTTAATATGCCGAGCATTCGTCATTTAAATGCAACAAATTAATATAGAAATACGTTTGTGTTGCGTTTTTCTCTCACTTTTTAAAAAAACTATTAAAATTTCAATGGTTGGTTGCCTTAACAATAAATGAAAATATATAGAGAGAAAAAGGAGAGGACTGAAAAACGGACAGGATGTACGGATGGATAAAAGGAAAGGTTAAGAGTGGTTATAGAATGAAAATGAACAGAAAGATGTAAGGAAGGTCCAGGACAGGATAAACTTTTCGCCAATTATTTTTTTTGCAGAATCATTCGAAATCTACTTCAAATTACTGGAAATGGATGCAAGTGCTGAAAGAAATGTGCTTAGTGATGACAAAAGTTGAAAACGGTTGAAAAATCATTTCTTGCACAATGTAATTGGTGCCGCATTGATTGGGATAAATTGCAACGACAATTATCTGATATTTCATCTATCTATCCTAATAAATTTGAATTAGTTAGTCGAATTATTTCGATTACACTCTTAATGGATGCTTCATGTCTTCCTCATTGACTCACTCTCCTTCTACATTTCATTCTCTCTGCTCTAGTGAAATTTACTTCCGGTTCTTTCTTTCAGAATGAAATTTGGTTTTAATCACCGACTAAGCAAGCTTACCAATTGCAATGCCAACTTTTTTTCACTTCAAAGAGGACAAAATTACAAAATTTTTTTCACTTCAAATATTTGTCGGACATGAAAATTTCTCTTCATTTCTCAAGCAACCTTCTCCCCCTTACATGCTACAAAAGTATCATTGTTATCCAACCAACCCACAAACTTCCAACAACTCAACAGACCCAGAAAATTCTCAAAAAAGAAAAAAAGTGAAAGGGAAGCAACAATCGAGAATAGTTGATAAGGTCTCGATATGAAAATTTTAAATTCTCTTCCAAAAGAAGGGCAGGATGAGTTGAATTGCTTACGCTAAATAGATCCAGCGAATTTCTTTTTTCTTAACAGAAATTTCACTTTCCCATCTTTTTCTGATAAACCCTTTCTAAAATTTTTATTGGAAAAACTTTTTTTGCATAGCGATGAATTCCATCTATCTTTGATCATTTACACCTTTTATCAAGGAATTCTTCCTCCATTATTCCGCAGCACTGATTATTAGTAGAATTGTTTGAAGAATGGAAGGAGCTAAAAATTCTTCCACATTTAGTCCTTCAAAGTTTGATTGTTTTCCGTTTTGAACGTTGATAAGATGTAAAACAATCACGTCACTTTTGCTTTCCTCCTTCTTTCACTCAGTGGGCCATAAGAAGAGAGCAGTATCCCGTTTAAAACGGTAAATTTTGTTTACATAGCTATAAAGTAAACAATGGTCGTCTCGCTTTTTACAGAGCAAAGGAATAAAAAAGTGCCAGTAGGAAGTTTCATTAATTTCTCTGTGATTGTTATCAGTGACTTTTAGCTCCTTTGTTACATGCAATAATAATAAACTGTCGTGGAAATTAAATCAAAGAATTCCACCGTTTCTGCCTCATTAAATTGATGATAATCGAAGTGGCAGGAAAGATTTGGCTGGCAGTTGATATTTTTCATCGAATGAAATAAGTTTGTTTGCTGGTAGTTTACTGTCGACGATTGCACAGTGAGATTAAAATAAATTGGTTAGCATAATGAGTCATCATCCCCAATGCTTAATGTTTCTGATGCATAAAAGAATTATTGGAATGCTGCCGCAGCGCCGTTCCGATTCCGATCAACCGATCAACTCCGAAAGAATGACGAGAAACGGTGGAGAAGAGAGGAAAAAAACGGTTCGACAGATATCAGATCGTTCCTAGCCATAGAGCACCATTTGTAGCAGGTGTTGACAGTCGCTTTTTTGCAGATGAATTTGTCACGGTAGCCGAGGATTTTTTAATTTAAATTTACTTCGCTTAAATTAAATTGCGGCATAATGAATATATATATATGTGTGTGCATGGGTAAATGGTTTGTGTGAGTAAATGTTTCGGGTGCAGAAATTTTAGAGCTTTTTTTTTTCAAACGGAAATTTCATGAATTTTAGCGAACAGTGAGAAAAAAGTTTTCCAGACGAAGGAAATTCAATGAGCATTATCGTCATTTTGCACTCATTGCACTGAACCGAATGATGTGGAAAAGAATGCGGAAGTGATAAGGACTGATTATCAGCGCACGTGGAGAAGCTTTCAGTAAACACTCTCATATTCAGACCACTCATAGCGGTTATCTAAACGCTTTCATTTTAAGACCGTCGATAACTATTACCATTTCCTCTGTCTCGTCCTTTTCCCCTCCCTTTTTCATATTCAAATAAAAATTAGCAGTTACTGTCATTGTCGCTCTTTATTAAGTTAAATGTGCTAAAACCAACATTATTTTTCTTTTTTTATTTGAATAAAATTTCGTAATTTTCTTTAAATTTTCAACAGGTGCAATTGGACTGTAAATATTTTCCATTCATTCGATCCATTATTAGTGCCCAGTTTTTATTCCTTCCGTGACAGAGGCAACTTTTGTTACGGTTAACTAACTTTGCATATTTTTTACGTGAACGATCCGAAAGATTTTAAATGGGAAATTATGCAAACTTATGCTTTTTATTCAATTATTGCAATTGTCTTTATCGCAGACAAATTAGATTTTACTGAATTTGTAACCCGAATCACGCTCAACTTTTATGAAATTTCAACTTTCCATTGCAAGCATCATGATACTGTTTCTTAAGTTGCGCGCGCACACACACACACCCATACACACATACATGCGCGCAGACAGATGTACTCGTGTCTGAAAGGTTGAATATATCAAATTTATTTCCGCCGTCTATTATATTCAGTCTTTCCCCCGCCCTTCATCGACGTTTTTATTTTCGTTTTCAGTCCTCTCCACTTGTTTTTTTTTTTAAATTTTGGGCCCAAATTTAGGCTTACTTTTATAATTCGCTGACATGCCATTGATTTCATGTCCCTGCCGTTCTTCCATCAATGTTAGGAAATTGCGCTAAATTTTGAAATGAATTTTCTTTTCTTCGTGCTCATATGAATGTCAGAAGATATTAGCCGTGTCGCATAGCATGAACTTGACGCGTGCCAACGTTAGGGAGCAATTCAACATTTTTGAATCTGACGTTAAAATACATTAGGGCGCAAATCGCTCATTTATTAAGCGCGAATAGGTAATTTAATGCTTGGCTATGACTCATCTGCCAACGCAACTAGGAAAAGTGTAATTTTTGTAAGAGACAGAGACAAGCGATAATGGCAGTGATAATTGATGTTATCGGTTAATCCACTGGTAATGCAGCAAAGGCTTTGAAAAAGGCAAATCCATCAGTGAAAGAACGCTAAACTCATAATGAGAAAGTGTGGGAGTGAAATAAAAGTGCTCTTTCAGACATACTGAATGGTCATTTGGGTGCAATTCTTTCGCTACTTTACGGTTTATCAGCGTATAAGCAACGAATTAAGCAATCTGTACGAGCCGCATCTGTGGCCGCTGGTACGTCGTTGTAACAAATGTTGGAGGAAAAAGCCAGCTAACTAACCGATATTTCAGCTTAGAGCACACTTTTTATTTGAGAAGAAAGTTTTGCACTTTACTTCATTTCCTGCAATACTTTGTCTCTTTCATTCCACCCTAATTACTGCTTTCAAGCAAAAACAGTATCGCAGCGATGGAATTTCATTGTTCGCAGCTTTCGCTTCTCTTGCCTCGCTATCAGATTGCAAGTTCCCCCACCCCTCTCGTTAACTTTCCCTCTCATTTATTATCGAAATTTTCCTCATTTACTACTAGCAGTGTCAAAGCTTTTCACAGCCCAATTTCTACTTCAATTGCCTTATACCTCAAGTTTAGCAATTAATTCTATTTCAGTAACTGTGCAGACTCCCGATTCTATCACCACAAACAGTTCACAACTAAAAGCTGAGAGAAGCAGCACAGAAAGGATTTGCACTACGTCAGTCATGCCTCCAAGCAGCAAGTAAGTGTGAAAATTTTGCGAAATTCTTTTTTTTAAAAAAATCAAAATAATTTTATCTAATTCTCTTTTGTTCAATCCCATTTTCTAAACCGTAAAGTTTTAGAAGAATTAATTAAGCTTTAGAGCGATCAAAATTCAGAATATTTTGTTTTTGAGCAATCACTGCTATTTTAGTCGCAAAAAAATTTTAGTGAAAACAAGCAATTGGAAGAAAAATACATTGAAAAAGTTTTAAAGGGGAAAAAACTACTTTACTTTAAACATATCTTTTACTTTTCGGGAGAAAAAAATAAAAAAAATTGAACGAAATTTGAAATTTAAAAGCAAAAGAAAGGGAAAACGGACATGCGAAAATGGTCGATTTATTTTCCATTCAAATTTGACACCATAGATCATTTTGCGCTTGTTGAATTGCCTACTTAGCCTTTCTCTTAAAGCCAAATAGAATATGCTGAGAATGGGAGAGAGATTTTTGAGGCTTACAAATAGATTTCTGGAGAGGCACACTTCTTCAGCATTATGAACTTTGAAAAAGGGAAATGGCTTTGGTAGGCTTACTATCAGTGGCGTCGCAGTTGACATTACTCCTTTCAACAACAAAAATTTATTCTTCCATCCTATTTCCTCTTTTGTTTTTTAAGGCGCTTTTCGGCAAAATGACAAGTACCGCTTGTTTTGCTTTATTCAGTTGTTTCGAGCTTCCTCCTCTTGTTGCTCCGCGGTGTCGGCTAAAACATTTTTATATGGAACCCGTCGCCATCCGCCCTTATCTTCTCAGCCCCATCTCCGACTATGTAATTAATTTCAGATATTTAATTCATCATCTTTTTCATCCCTCCATGCTGTACTGCATGCCTTTTTTCTATCGGTCCTCTTTTTATTAATCCAAGAACAATTATTATTACAATCGAATTGCATTTTCCGAGTACACTTTATTGTACTAAAATTGAAATGATTTGATATCATAGTGCTATGATGCAGTTGTTTTTTCTTTTATAATTTTATCGATTCAATAGGAATTAGTTTTTTCTCATTTTCCGCACAACCAACAATTGCTATTTTTTATTGGTCCTTTTCTATTATTTTAAAAATAACGAAAAAACGGTGTTCAGAAAGAATAATTTATCATTTTTCTGGTTCTCTTGAAATATGAGTCGGAATTTAAATACTGGCCACGTGGAAAAATTAGACTTAACGAACACTTATTGATCGGACGATTCTCCGGTCATCACTAAAGCTATCTTTCCCTTTTACAAAACCTGTTGAGACACCACTTCATCGAACGTTTTCGGGTAATTTATGAAGCAATATGCGGTGCTAATATAGTTGCCTGTTTTTATTTCCCATTTACGCTTCGCTTGAAGTCATAAAGTAAAATCGTCAAAATTTACTTTCATCTAAAATAAAATACTTGTATTCTTAAAGAGCCATAAAATAAAAGACAAGGAATAAATCATTAGCCAAGCAAAGCAACAAATGTAAGCCCAGAAAAAAGTCGCAAGAGCATGTATAAAGCAAACGTTACTCTGCTGGTTATACCCTAACTGAATTCAAAATAAACTTGGCACTCCAACTTCTTAAGTCATTACCACATTAAATTAACTTAACCTTCTAACTTCACGTTCAGCATCAATCAACTTCACTGGTGGATGGATGATCCACCGGGAGAAAGTGCTACGTTTCCAATATTTTGTAAGTGATCTCTCGTTGCATTTGCGAGAAATTAGAAGTGAAATTTGTTGACACAAATCTGCAATTAAATGGAAAGTAAATTGAAATCCTTTCGTCATGACGGTCTCCCATCTTTTTTCTTCACTCCATGCATAAAATAAAAGTAATTAAGCTGACATTCATGAAGAGAGCATTCCGATATGGCTGTGCAGCTTTGTGATATTGCTGCTTGTTGTAAAAACTAGCAGAGTTAAAATTTAATGCGCTAAATTAGAATTACTGGCCAACTGATCCTCCCGGCGTTAGCTGTGGTAGTAGCAGTTGCAGCGGTCATCACTGAAACGATGATAGTGGAACATTTTTATAGAAATGACAAATTGCAATTCAGTGCTTCAACATACATAGTGTTGCCCATCAACGGATATATCGTCCGCTAATGGTGAGCTGTGGTGAGGGTTAAGGCCTTTGATGATTATTTTCTGCTGAGATCATTGCCCCCAAAGGCCCGGCATGAGACTACGGATGACCAAAAAGTAATGACTCTCTTAGTTGAGATGGTAACTTTAGGAATCGAGTAGGAGTTTTAGATAGCTCTATCCTCCTACCTCACACCTAAACTTCGGCAAGTTGAATATTAAAATTAGGAAAAAGGAAATGAATTGGCGGCGAATTAATTTGAAGTTTTAAAGGCCTAAAAAAGTCTCGTGGCTACTTTTCAGGAAAACTTGCAAGATTAGTTTAAAATAATCCATTTGTTTGCTTTCCCTTTCATACTTACGTTTCGCTGACAGACAGAGAGACAATGGGTGGACGGACGCACACTCATTATTTGCATGAACATTTTTTCCTATGCAAATTTGCAGACTTCGATCACCATCAGTTCGTGTATCAACAGCAGTTCACTCGAACACAACGGCTACAACAAATGCAGCAAACTCACGTCTGGCAATGCCAACACGAAGCGTAGCCAAGGGAGGCATGTCTTTCTTTACTTCTTAATTAATTATGAGTGTTAGTGAATTCAGATGTGTGCGTGAGATGCACAGCTTGACTTTAAAATTTTAATAGAACCATTGCGTGGTGAAGTCTGGGTGAACCAGTGACTTGCACGTTTCACTTTTTTTGCACGTTAGCAGCATTACTTTTGATTTGATCAATTTGCTACTTTCGTTTCTTATCTTTTGTCTTTGCTCTTTCACTAATTCCACCTTTTTAGTCATTCATCTCTCTTCTCGAACGTAATTAATGAAACGAGTTAGCTGACTACTGCTTTTTCAAGCAGATACGTTTGAAAACATTAGGCATTAGGCAAAGGTCGAGAAAGTAAAATGAAAATTAAATCAATGAATAAGAGAAGAAGGAACGAAATGAAGAAGAATGTGACCTGATGAAATAAATATTTTTTAATTCTATTGAAAGAGTAAGTAATTGCAAAAAATTTTTCCGTTTCCTTCAATTTCTCAACTCAAAATACTTTGCAAATTATGCTTTCTGAACGATTAAGCTTACTGCATGGAAGAAAGGCAAGGCAGCGGTAGGGCATTAAGTTATTTACTGTATAATATATTTTTAAATGTGAGTGTTTAATGAAAAGCCGGGTGATGAAGATTCTCAGCAAGTATGAATTTTCGATAGTAGACGAAGGTGATGGAGATCTTGTCAGCTGATAGGATTGTGATAGTGAAATTTGATTGACTAGGTGACGTTGCCCGTAAGATTACGATAAATTTCAATGCCATAATAAGTAATATGCATCCAGCATGCATGCATTCACCTTTCCTACTTTTCTTCTAACCTAATTACTGGACAGTTATCACAGTATCGCGATGGTCACCTTGGCGATGCAAAATTGCATTCATTGCTACATTCAATCTTTCACTCTTATCGCCGTTTACACAAGTGATTAATTTTGCTCTCACTTTTGATAATTTAGAATACAGTCCACACCGCATCACTTTAATAGTAATTTTAGCTGTTTCTAAAATGACTTGTTGAAGGAAGCTGTAATATAACTAGCTATTTTGTTAAAATTAGTGATTTCCTTTTTTCCTCACTTCACGAAAACTTTCTTTGGCATTTTTCTCGAACATATACACTTCTAGAAATTTCCATAAAGTGTTTTTTAGGATGATAAACGATTCAGGATAATGAATCAAGTTAAATTGATTTGCTCTTAGAATGCTTTAATTATTTTACCCTTCAATTGCTGTTCGATGAGATTACGAATAATTGCGCTTTGTGTCGGACCGCGTTATCTCGATGGAAGCTAATAAGCTGAGCCTACATTATGATTAGATGACATATTCTGCCAGGTTCACATCTGTCCACTCAGAGAAAGATCGCCTGCATCTTGCGAAATCTGTAAACAAAAAGATGTTTCGATTAGCATTCAAGAATTCGCTTAAAACGTATTCTACTATTCTTCTATCATATGATTTGTGCAAAACTTCTAAATATAGCACAATTTCACTCTTGTCAAATTTCCTTCCTCACTAATCTTGGCTTTCGTTTTCTTCTTTGGAGGCTCTTCATAGTATTCATCATCCACTTAACTACCTTAATATCTTATTTGCTTATTCAAAAAGAATTCGACTTCCATGAATTACGGAGTTAGGCTTTACCTTTATACGCAACACTTTCCCCTAATTAAATCAAATTTCATTCCCTCTCTACGAATTCACTTAATTTCCTTTTTGCTGAACTGCGATTTGGCTTCAGATTATTTAAAAAATATTTCAAATTATCTTTGAACTTGTACCTTGAATTAGTTTCTCCTCTCTTTTTACATCTCATCTGTGAAAGTATTGAGATACATTAATTTTATTGACATTTTTCGAATTCCTCAAACTCTTTTCAAGTCTTATAGGAATTAACCAATCAATTTTCTCTCTTTTTCTGTTTTTAATTTTTTTATATTTTTACCCCCTTTTGGCTTTATCGATTATCACTGGGAAGTCAAACTTTTCCATAGCAATAGTGGCACTAAATTAATTATTTCACTCATTTAAATTATATTTCAATTGTCGTGTAAAGCAACATTTATAAATTGAAACTGTAATTACAATGTTAGTTTCTATCAAGAACCGTTTGACAAAATGCTAAAATAATGACAGTTAAATGCAAAAATAAAAAAAAAAAATAAAGACCTGACAGTAATAAATTGGGATTGATATCGAGCTGAGAGTATAGAATACAGTTCGATGAATAAATCGTTCAATCTGCTTGTCCTACAACTTTTCCAATAATGCAGCTCCCAATATCGCGGCGCAAAAAAACCCCAGAGAGCTCATCTGTCTTGGTTTTAAATAAAACTTCAGAAGGGGGTGGGAGAGAAACGGCGGTGGTGTCATTAAAATTCATAAGTCATTTATTTAGTTATTTTTTCTTCATCAGCTTCTATCCCATTTATTCCGTCAGAGCTGATATTATTCCCATTTGAAATAGTTTGATTTCCCTTCGGGAATATTTTTTTTTTCATTTTTTGTCAGTGTTAAGTAAAGCTGAATGATTTCACCTGGTTGTTGCAATACACAATGAAATCTACCGAGATGATTCGGTTCTCGGTGATTCTGGCAAATCTCGTCTATCCTTGCCATCTACGAGTTTCAAGAGTGCCAAGTGCACATGAAGAAGCTAATAGTTGTCATGAATAAGTGCAGAATGGCTGCTTATGATTAATGTTAATGGTCAAGCTGATTATCATGGTAAAATGAAGTGACGCGGCAAACTTTGTTGCTGACTATGGTTGGACAAGTGACCATTATTTCCTTGAACTTCAAATGGTTGAATAAGGCACTGTCATTCTACTACTTCACGTGTGCTAGTACTACTTTCAAAACCCAATTGGGACAAAAAATTATTTTCTACGACATTCCTCGTTTTCTATTTGTCCAACAGCTTTTTGAAATTTTTCAATTATAATAATTTGCTTTGTGCTGAAGTTTTATTTTCATTTTTATTTCATTTTTATTATTTTGCTTTTCATTTTGCATTTCTTGCTAATGCATTTGCTTCTAAATGCGACTTAAACTTCAATTATTAGAAGAATTCGTACGATGATGTTTTAGCACCGATCAAAGTGTTGTGACTCGTGCTATCAAATCGAGTAGACCAAAAGGGTAAAAAGTTAAAAAGTAACTGAGTTTTAAAAAAGTTAAAGGATACTCACTGCATTGCTTGTTGCATACTTTCCGTGCTGCTTTGATTTGCAACTTATGCGTGCCATACCTAAAGTAATTTGATTGGTAAAGGAAATGCAATTTCCCCTCGTTACAAATATGTGCTTTTTGGTTAGACAATTATTTCCCTAAGCAAACTTTTGACAATAAAAAAACGGAGAAATATTTCCTATGCTGCTTTTTCATAATTAAATTATGACGTCGTTTTATTTAAAATTCAATTCCCTTTCATCGATTTTAACAATTTTCTGTTTAAAACCTTCTCCTCCCGACAATAAAAATTTCTATAAAACTTTCAAAAAGGAGTTAGCAAAATTCGGAAAATAAAATTGGAGTATTTGTTTGCATTAACTTGTTCTATTTTGCACATTCATCTAAGCAGATTTAAATTTCACTGTGTAAGGACTTGCAAACGTTGATATTAAGCGGCTGTGAGATAAATTCAGAGGCGAAGATACGTTTCAATGAACCACTACGACAAATTCCTATCATAATGACAATAACAGACAACTTCCACTTTTCTCATCTTCGCTTATTCCACGTGGGAATTTAGCAATGATAAAAGTTTGTTTGGCTTCAGAACAAAAGAAGCCATTTGCATAATAACTGACTAGCAAGTAGTAGTAGTAGTAGTAGTAGTAGTAGTAGTAGTAGTAGTAGTAGTAGTAGTAGTAGTAGTAGTAGTAGTAGTAGTAGTAGTAGTAGTAGTAGTAGTAGTAGTAGTAGTAGTAGTAGTAGTAGTAGTAGTAGTAGTAGTAGTAGTAGTAGTAGTAGTAGTAGCAGTAGTAGTAGTAGTAGTAGTAGTGGTGGTGATAATAGTGGCCATTATGGCTTTCGAGCTGTCCGATCGCTGCTTGACGCTGTTAATGAAGTCAAGCGCTATCTCTTCGCATTAATTGTTGGATGCTTAATGCTTAATGTAAGTGTGAGAAAGGATGTTGTCGTAGTAAATAAGTGCAGTAAAATGCGATCGGAACGGATTCCGTCTCATTTTAGCATTTTTTTTATGCCAAAATCTTCCCTTTCTCTCTTTCGCTCAAATACAAAAAAGCTCATTTTTTCACTTTACCTTCGAATCATCTTCCTTTTCCTCTCTCTCTCCCTCTCTCTCTCTCTCCCTTTCTCTCTTCCCATCGTAATTCTCCGAATACCATTACAATGCTTTTTTTCCACTTCAACCATAATAATATTCTGTTCGCTTCTCGTTCATTGCTTGTGGTTTTGCTTGCTGTATTATTTCGTCTTATCAACTTCTCTTTTATTTCACTACGTTAATTTTTAAATAAATCTATTCTACTTGTTTCCCGTCTGCTCTCTCTTTTCCCCTTTTTCCACCTGTTCCTTTGTGTTATTGTATTATTCTAGGATTTTGCAAAACTTACTGCTTTGCCTGCAAAATGCGTAAAGCTAATATCTGAAAATGTCATAAAATGGAAAGGGAAAGTAAAAGTTAATTTTGCTGGATATAATTAATTATATTTTGCACTTTTTACAAGAAATGTGATCCTTCAGAATACCCATTGCAAACGACAAGTGCTACTGTGACCTCTTCCAAACTTACGTCGCCAAAAGCTTCCGCACTTCGTACGCCAGCCATACGTGTTCCTCCACCACAAATCAAAACATCCGGGTATTTACGCAGTATATTTGATTAGATTCTTCTTTCGTTTTAGGTGCAAAAAGTTATGATTTAATTTTCCATATGGTTTATTTAAACTGATCAAAGTTCGATTGAAATGAGAGGAATTAATTTGATATTTAGATATGATACTGAGGGTGCATTAGTGAGCAATTGAATTCAGGTTAAACAATAATGAACAGTCAAGGCCATCATCTCGAAGCAGCTCGTTAGCCAGTTCCGGAACATTTACTTCAGCACCGTCAACCACCAGTACAGCTCCTTCAATTTCCGGATCGAGCACTGAAAATCAAAAAATGCTCAAGATTAAGTTTTTTAGCGGAAACAAAGACAAAGTTTGTTTTTCCTGCGTAAAATGTTCAATTAATTAATGCAATTGGACTTGGTGCTAAAAGAACGGGCCGAGCTTTCATCTGTAATTTACTGCTAACTGTAATTAATCGAGCAACGATATTCTCTCGGCCTACTTTTCATTTTCTTTCGATGTCATCTACTGATCGCACAGATCAGTAACTCATACTACAATAATGAAACTTTAAGGTAATTGGTGAATATATTAGAGGAAGACAAAGTATTTCGGAATTTGAACCATTTAAATTGTTTGGAGTCCAAGGAAATTAAACGCCTCTGATGTTTAGAAGGAACAAATTGTAGGGAATCGTACAAAAAATCGGTTTAACGATTTTTCCAATTTTTATCATTCGAAATTCGCAAAATGTATTTCAGTCCTTTTCCTTCCTTTTTCCCATTATAAATGCACAAAAGGATACAATGTGAGAGATAATGCATAAAAGCAAAGCAAAGAAGCATTTTTTGCTTTGCTTTCATCGGTCAAATCTAAACTTATCGATTTCCCACCTATTTATTTCATTTCTTTTTTGATATTATTATAGTCAATCCGCCAGGCCTGTTTCTCCCTTTCCTCCTATTTGTTCCAAATTCCAAAAAGAGAAAGAACAACCGAAAAGACCAGTTGGAAGAGATGTCTCCTTTTTTGTAGATAATATGAAAAAAGATAGAAGCATAGTGTTTACAACGTTACCGTCCATTTCACTCATCCATTTTTGAATTAAAATGTCCTTTTTTCTGCCTCACATCATCTAATGCTCTTCCTCTCTATCCCTCTTCCACTATTAAATTGAATGTTTTTTTTTTTTTGAAAAAAAAGCCTTTTTACGAGTAGGAAGAAGTTGAAGCGAGAGAGGGAGAAAAAACCTTTCTAACATATGAAATATATGCGTTTAATTGCGCCGAAGGGAACGCATCATTCCGTGATAAAACACCATTGATGACAGCAATTCATAACACTTCTTATATTAGAAACGAAAGAGTGAAATTTTATATTTTAGCTTTTCTTTTGATTTAAAGAATGTTATTCAAATTTGGTGAAGTTTTCTTTCTGTTCGTAGTTTCAAGTTCTTAATTCTCTGGACAGGATGAAGTTCACGTTTAATTAGTCAATTTGAAATTTCAATTTCCGTTACTGTGCCTTCTTTTATTGCATGCCTTAGCAGAAAATTTCGAAAATACTGAGCGTCGCCGTTTTTGCATTTTTCTTCTTTGAATTTTAAATGGAAATCTTGATTTCATAATTAATTTTTTTTAATGATTGCTTTATTCAGGGCAAAACACAAGCAACAATGGGAACGAGTGGAATAGCAGCAACGAGTGCTGGTCGAGGAACGATGGCTGAAATGAGAAATTCAAAGTTAGCCGCCAATCAGAACAACGATGAAACAGGAAAAATTTCCGGATTAGTGAAGCCGAAAAACAATAGTATGAAAGTATCCCGTAAGATTCCAGCTACAGCACCGGTATTGTTAGCAGCTCCACGAGATACTATGATGAAGGTATGCGAAATTGATAGGTATGAAGTTGTGGAGGAGGGGGAGGGGGGGAAGGGGGAGGAAGAGAAAAGGTATCCGCCGCCAGTAATTGCTACGCTATCAACACCAAAATAACATCCAAAAGGCCATTTAATCCTTCAGCTAAGTACATTCATTCGCTTTCCATTCTCCTACATTTTTACCTTCTAAATTTAAAATTCAAATAATTCATTCTTTTAATATCCTAACTTTTACCGCAAAGGTATGTCCATGCCGCGGCATTCTGCCCTGTATTCCTATTTATGACTGAGAGCAGTTGCACAGAAGTTGTTCATTCACCTACCTCTCCTCCTTTCTTTTTCGAAGAGAACATCTCAAGTTAAAGAAAGAAAGAGACAGTTCAATCAGTGAATTAATTTGAATAGTTATTTACTTCTAGTAGTTGTAAGTGTCGATTTTTTACAGTACGCTTCTTTTTCTTCCGATGCCTTTTAATAAATTGTTCATTTTTCTTCCAAAGCCAGCATAAAATTTTATATTGAAGCAAACAAACACTGCTGATTTGTTGCATACTGCTTATTGCATATATTGCAAAAAAAAGCAAGAAAATTTGTTAAACGATTGAATTAATAAGTCAGTTAGTCGTGAGAAATAGTCCAATTCAACCAACGAAATTTTTTCGATCAAAGAATTTTGGTATTGAAGGGACATTTGCATAACGAAATTAAACTGCATCGCATTGATTCCCAATGTGTTTACTCTCTTTTTCCACTCATTTTTTCCATTCTTTGCCCTTTCATCTCTTCTCCTTTTTTTGTAAAATATATGTAGCAATTTTTCATAACAGTCGTCTTTTTTCACCTCTCACACCTTCCGGCCTGTCGTACGTTTGAGGCAAAAGTTGAAATCAGTCAATATGAGTTTATGAAGTTGAATGCTACACGAAATAAGCTATAAATTATAATCAGTTATTCCCACTACGAACATTCTCATTACGCTGAAAATCACTGATTCATAGTAACTGTGTGGAATGAGATGTTTGCTAAATTGCTGGAACAGACTGTCCCCTTCAGAATACAATGAGAAGCAATCAAGTTTTTGAAATGAAAATTGAAGCTTGAATTGGATGAGTTATGCATACTATGTGTAGTGTATGTCTGTGTGTCTGTGTGTGTGTGTGTGTGTGTGTGTGTGTGTGTGTGTGTGTGTGTGTGTGTGTGTGTGTGTGTGTGTGTGTGTGTGTGTGTATAGCACGATGCTTTACTTCTCACTTTACAGATTGACGTTATCAACGATCCCATTTTTGAAAGTGAAGACTGACATACCTTACCTATTGTGAATAAAAATAATGATAATCACAAGTGTCTTTGGGCCTCCATCCATATGGTTGTGGCAATCGTTTGCACGGATGGTATGAGTTAACGAGTGCTAAGGCTATAAGGAATGAGAAACAATGGAAATTAAATGTCTCAATTTGTTAGGAAATTATTTAGAATAGAATTGCTGCCGGTCAGCCCTCTAATTACATTGAACTGCACTGCAAAGTATCCTCTCATTTTGCTATTTTTCCCTTTTTTCGCCATTTTGTGAAATTTAATTTTGCTTTCACTACAGTCGCATATGCATATCCGTCTAGTGATCTAAATGCCTAGTGACCTAATGATTTCAGCATTATTTTTATCCACAGGTGGAATTTGCTCCAATCAAGTTTTCAATTTTTAACGCAAATTTAATTTCCCATTCTTTCCGTTCTTCTACATCTCTCTAACTCTTTTCATGAAAGTTTCTCGCTAATTCTTATGGACTTAATTACCTTTCACTCCTTGTAAGTGTGCCAAAATATATTAAATGTTTGGCATGTGTGAAAAAAATGTGAAGAATTATTTTATTGTTAGCTTTAGTTCTTAAGCGGAAGTTCTAATTAATTGACAGGTTATTTCTCAATTAGAGGAAAAGGAAGCTGTTGTGGGTTACAAACTAACATCAGTGCTGGTGTTGTTTACAGGGTACTGGATCTCGAGCTAGTGGCTTACCACTTCAAAGTAGTTCATCATCGTCCTCCTGCTCCAACACCACTTTGCAAGGAGTAAAACGAGCAGCCAGTCGTGCTCCTCAATCATCTGCTACCCAATTAAGACAACCAGCAAACCTCGACCCAACGAAAAATAAACGGTTAAAATTCTTCCCAAAATATAAGCATAATGAATTAAAATTTTTTGTTATCGAAAAAAGTGCATAGTGCTGCGGCACTTATAATTTGTACTACTACGCCATTGCCATTATACCAGCTAGCTATACGTGCGTCCGAGTAGAGTTCAATTATGATTTTCCATCAACCGTTCTTTTGCCTATTGCAATTGCTCTGAAGCGTGAAGAGAATGAGTTCCCTTCACGAAAGAATTGAATTCAAAGGAATATACGAAAATGAGCAAATAACTAGACCCAAAAATGAGATTTGAAGTAAATATAAAATTCGAATGTCCTTCAAAATCGATTTTAAATGTTTGAAGAGGAAATAATTTTAAGTTGAATGGGAAGTAAACAAATAATTTCCTTTAAGTTTAATATTAAATTTTGAAGGCATCTCCAATATGCTTTCACGTTGTCAAATAGCGGGGTGTGGAAGGAGCGTCTGTTGCGTGTGTATTATTTATAAGTTTTATGCATGCCCAATGTTTCCCTTTGAAGACTAAATCAATTCCTCAATCCCATTAAACTCCTCAACAGAGGATGGATAATGACATATTATTTACGTTATAATGTAGGTTTTCGAAGAGTTCCGAAGAGGATTCGGCGTATGCCGGCTTTGGCAGTTCATCACCCATTTCGTCGGCGGAATCATCCTCAATGAGTCTCAACTCAACTTCCTCGAAGAATTCATCCTGCAGCGCCGTCGCCGCAAATCATCCAAGAGCCCGAACGCTGTCCGCTTTAACGTTTCAGCATTCTGCAACAGCTAATCATCGTTTCATCAGCGGAACAGTCCAACCACCATCAAGTCCACATGTACGGTATTCTTATCATAAATTTTATCTCTACTTCTCAGGAATTATAGTACTGTTGTGGAAGGTGCTATTTTGTTGCTTTCTTCTCTCCTTCCTTCATCTCTTCAATTCAACAAGAAGGTGAGTGGTGAACGAGTTCGATACAAAGTGATTTGCATAAATGCATTTCCTTTCAATCCTACTAGTTCTTTTGGCGCTTTTTCTCAATTCGATCTTTCTTTTTTGATTACGCTGCAGAATTTCAAAATTTTTTGTTCTTTGTTAAAGCCCTGCGTCGATAATCATCAGATGTGGTGCGATGGATTGTGTGCAGCTTGCTGTTGCGCTAAAATAGGATAAAATGGATAGTAAAAGTATAATAATATCACTTTTTCCAGTATGATATTTGACAAATCTGCATTGTTATAGTTGTACTGAGAAAGTTTTTAATTATTCTTTTTAGAAATTTTGGCTTTTAATTAAAGCTCATTCATTCTGTTTATTGCAGGAAGCGAAACCAACGCTGGCAGTGAAAGGAATTTCAGCACCTAAAATTACACGTTTAGCACCACCATCAAATAAATACACGTCACCCACTGTGACAATTCCTCGGAATTCACCCACTTCTGGCGAGTCATCTCCGTCAAAAGGACTCCTGTCCGGTCCAGATTCCGGCAGTAAGTCTGAAGTCACTGCAACAGTGATAACGTCAAATGCATCAGTAGCAGGGAATGCTACATCAACACTAATAGCAAGCAAAACTGCCAAGAGTAGTGTTCCATCTCAAAGTCCAACAGTTGGTATCGTAAGTCCAATGATGAGTCACCGAACTATCAAATTGCCTCAAACTTCCAGCAGTATTGCCGGTATGCTTTCAAATCCGTGCGGCATTAGAATTGAGAACTTAGACAAAAAGTAATTAGTTGACATTGTTTATTTGCAGTAACACGTAAATTAACTGGAAATTATTTCACGTCATGACGAATTTCACGCTCATACGTTACTAATACTAAATGTCTTTTTCCCTTCAGACGGCAGTAGCCAAAGTGATGCATCAACGACATCCGGAAGTCGTGATTCAGATAATGTCAGTGTTATATATAATCCTGAAATTGAAGAAGCGAATTCGTTGTCACATAACTCAACTACGAAGGCCGTTGTGGCGGAGAAGAAACCTCCGTAAGTTTCTTCACTGAGAAGTTAATTGCATTATTTGCGCTGAATTGATTTCTCGTACACCACAGATGCATTGTTTGAAAAATGGATTCATTGTTGTTGGGGAATGTAGGAAGTGTAGCAATGGTGGGAAATGTTTTAGGTTAATTGACGTCTTATTATTTACTCGTTCCGTCATCATTAGGCCTCTACCTTCATTATCATTCTTTAGACCGTTGCCACCTGCACGGACAAATAGCCATTTGGAGACGGCATTTGATTCTAATTGTGGCGTGGCGACATCGGAAATTACCACCACCACTTCAAAGAGCAACATTTCCACCTTTTCGGGATCCGATCTCGAAGGAATTCGTCCAATGGAACCGATCGTACCATTAGTACCACCACCTTATAATGTCGTAAGAAATGGGAAAACATATCGACAAAATGTTTCTGCTAGAAACGGTGAACCTTTCCTCTTGAAATTAAGTTTCCGTTGCATTCTGAAGTCGCCAGATTCTCTCTCATACATATCCCTGCGGTTTCTCTTCTTTGTGAAGATCGCCACAAGTGGGAAGCTTCGCAGATATCGTTCAACTTTTTTTGGTAGAAGCGATACATTTCAGAGAAAACATATATTCAATATTTAGCTGTCAGTAGTTGGCGTGAAAAACCTTTGCTTACAGAAAAGGGAAATGTGCGCTTTGAGTCGTGCATTTTTGTATTCAGAAATTTCTAAACAAACTTGCTGCTGTCATTTTCAAACGTCTAAAAGTGTTTTATCGCAGTAATCGATACTGTCCATGAGAAACACTTAGAGTTCGAATTAATATTTTACCAGCTTTCCATTTTTCCTAACTGCTTCATTTCCTCCGTCTTCTTTGCCCTCTCTGCTTCTTCCTTTTCAAAATTTGTGTATCTTTGTATACTTGCGTCAAAAGGGTAATTATTTATAATTTAATATGCCTTATGATTCGCGTATTTTCCTTGTGTCATTCATATCGTATTCCTAAATTTGAAGTTAAACATTACGTGTGTGCAATGTGAAGCGTGTTTGTTAGCAAGTTTTCCGGACGAGGTGGGAGGCGATGTTGTCAATGCTTCACGAATGCATTGGGCAGCATTTGTTGCGGTGTTACGGGGAGCGCACCTGTCGTACTTTTAACATCAGGTACATTTGTACTGCACGCACATATACTGCTCTTTCACACTTGCTTTTAGGCCTTTCGCTTTTCAACAGTTACCGAATTCTGATAGCATTTTACTACATAGCCCACTGACATACTTGTTTCGTTTAACAACTTGTTGGTGTGGGCGGACATTTTGATATCCGAAAACTGATAACGATAAGTGTGCTGTTGGATGAATGCCTTGCAATAAGAAAATGAAAGCAAATCCGGCTAGCACCATCAGTGTAATTAGCCGAACCGAATTGCGGAGAAATTCGATGAATATTTGGCACGGTCATTAGATGAGATAATGATATGATCGATGCCTTCTACTGCGTTACATTGTTACCACTGTTACCTGTGCGCCTATCCCTTATCATGCATGATGTCCTGTGCATGGAAAAGTTCCAACTTTAGGTTAATTATTGGGTCACCTCTTACGGTTCAACGACAGTCCTACAAGAAAAATATTCATTGTTGTTGTTGTTGTTGTTGTTGTTGTTGTTGTTGTTGTTGTTGTTGTTGTTGTTGTTGTTGTGTGTGTGTGTGTGTGTCTTTGAATCATTTTCAAATGTTTTTGCAGAACCATCCATTTTGTTTAACTATCTTTGTTCCATTATTTAATACTACCCGATATCCGAGTAACAGATGGAAAAGTCCAACACTCTTCATGTTCATTAGTCATATTTTTAATTATTACTATTCATACTGACATCGTTGTAGTAATTGATGAAATTTGGCTATTCGGTAGTAAGTGCTGGAAATTTGTTTGCCACCAATAATTACAAATTGACAATGAATTGAATAATTAATTTAACCAACCACTAGGTTTAATCCTATCAACACAAAATTTATATATTATAAGGTAATAATTTCGTCGAACGAGAAATTCAATTGCAATTGCAATATTTCCTATCCAAATAAATATCTTTTTTACATTGTCAAATTAAATTTAATCGTTGATTAATTGCTACAACATCCGTTTTCTTGAAAAATATTGAAGAATTGATACGTTTAAATTGAATTGAAAGATTTCAACTGAAACTTGAAATGTTGGTATCAAAGGTCATAAACACTGCCACCTACTATTCCTTTCCTTTTGTTTACATCTCTGGCGATTATGGCTAACTGTGCTTTCCTTCTTGACCTTTCCGTATAAATAGATATACTTGTAGGATCACTTCGAGATAGCTCGACCAGCGATGATTCAATAGACTCCATTTCTACAACAATCCGATGTGGTGCACCGCATCGTCCATCCGGTTATTTATCTGAGGGTGAATCATTATTTACAGCTAATGTCGCCATTCCGGAATTATCGATGGCTGGTAAGTAATTTGGTAGTAAATGATTGTAAGGATTAATTCGCACATGGCAAAAGGATGATACGAATGGATGCTTATCATTTAAATTTATTTAATATTTAGTATTTTACTTAATTGAATTTATTTAATATAATTTAATAATTACTGGACCTACTAATCCTCAAGATATTAAAGAAATGAAAGCGGAAAATGCATCGGTGGGCTTTCATATAGCCGGAAAATAGTTTCTCTCCCTGAACTGACATGCATGTGTGTCAATTAGCTAGTTGAAAGGGCCCTAATGTGAAGGTATGCAAATGGAGGTGAATGATAAAGCTGTGCTTAAATTGTTAAAATGTTATCATAGCCATCCAAATTCATTTCAATCAGTTCTTCTTTAAAGTACGTGCTACGGGCCTAATGAGCCAACCGACTCTATTATCTTTCCAATTCAAAAACCTCCAGCTGCGAATCACTGTAAAGAGGAAAAAACTTCTATCTCTAAGCATCCTTTCCTTCCTCTTCGCCCGAACATGTCGGAAATGATGTGGCACTGATTGGTACGACTACCACTTGGTGAAAAGTACTGAAACTGCCCAATTGCATTACTGCAAGTAGAAGTAAGAAAAGCGGCACATCGCTGTTCGCAAGTTACTGCGGTCGGTTTGCTGCTAATGGTAATAATTGATAAAAATATAATCGGTCATTTACGTAAACATGATCTTTTGCTTCTTTCGATACACGGTGAGGGATGCTTATAGGAAATGGTAGCTTTAATCCACTTAGCTCATAGATTTATAGTCAGCCATAGAAGACAAGCTAATAATTAAAGGAAGAAAAGCCACTTGGCTGAATTTATTCTAGTCTATTCATCTGTCGATGGGAAGCACTCCTTTTCCCCTTTTATTTTATCAAATTCATCCAAGTATGTACTACGTTACTCGAGACTAAAGAGAAATTACTGAATATTTTCTATTTTCAGTTTTAATTCCTACTGCATGCTTATAGCTACTCTTATCTCATCATTCCGACGACTACCTCTGGTACATCACTGATCGGTGGCTCAATATTTCGTGTGAAAATGGCCATTTTATCTTTGATCTCTCACCAATTAATTCACGCTTAAATTAATTATTCAGCCTTGAGTTACTTAGGTGAAATAGTTTGGTGAATTCGCTAATTCTGAAAATGCGAAAAAGTGCATTAAATGAATAAAGCAGTTTGAAGAACAACTTAGTTTTTAGAAGGAAATTCCGGTGATTGAGGAGCTAGCAAGTCATTGCAGTTGAAAAGACATCTCAGAATATACTTTTCGTATCCTTTCGCTAAGTAGCAAAATAGGTGCATTGACCTTTAAATGTACTTTATATTTAAATGTAAATGAGGAGCAGATTAAGCAACCTTTCCTTCTTTCTTCAACTTCATCGTTTCATCGTTTAATCTTCCAGTCCACTAATAACTTCGCTGAAAACGGCAAGGGTAAAGAAAGGCTAGCAATCGCTCCAACTGTTGATGACCACTGGAAGTGCAACTACAGAAAGGTGAATCAAAGTGTCGTCACCTGTCGCTCTCTTCCTACCACTCTTCCTTTTAGTTCATCTGACAACTACTTTTCTTCTTTTAAAAAAGACCTACTGTATCAGTTTGACGATGATAAGTTGTTGTTGCATGTTTGAACTCATTTTAAAATAATTAAACAAAATTTTGTTTCGCTGACCACCACCCCTTAGATAGCTCTAATAATATTATTGTTTTCTGATGAATAAGTTAGTGAGACAAACTTAGCAAAATGTTTTCATTGGTAGTTGGTGAGTCACTGCAGTGATATTAATTACATTTGACGTGATTTAAATGTTCGAAAAAACACAAATCTTAAAAATTCGATTTCTGAGAGGGAATATTACGATATCCTCGTATGTTTTGTGACATTTAAAAGACTATGTCAGAGCTAATTAATATTGAAAAATTAATAAAATTAAGCTAATAAAGTTTTCCAAGGAGAATTTAGAATAAAAAAATTTTTGGATTACTTGTAGGTAAACTGACTGTGCAAACTGATTTCTGGCAATTTAAACGTTTAATATAACTTAGTATAAAATAATGAAAGCTGACAAGAATACAATCAGAGCTATCATTAATATTTGAATTATTATTTATGTGACTTGAGATGTGCTTTCCAATATTTTTCCCTAAAATTTTGTATGAATGAAGTTTAGTTCAAAAATTATTTCCAAATCATGCATAGAGTGAGCTTCAAATCAACAAAATATTTCGTAGTAATTGTTAATATTCCATTGCAAACGGAACGACTGAAAGAGAATAAGGCATGGAATTAATTACTAGTTGACATGAAATCTGTTATATATTTAAATTGACACTTCGCATGCTGTTGTTAAGAAGGGAAAGTGGAAATTTAGGCAAATTCTGAATGAACCTCACTTTACCTGCTTACATTCGCTGATAGAGAAGGGTTGAATTCTATCCCCAAAGTTTCTCAACAATTAATTAAATGCAAATTTTCGAACGAACGAACGAACGATCAGGCTAAGTTTATTTCCTTTTAGTAAGCTTTTCGGGATTTTATTCAGTTGTTGTCATAAATTTCTCACAGCTTTCATTGAGAGGCGGTATGTTAGGGAAAATTCATTAAGTCAATTAGATGCAAAGAAAGCCTCGGCGGCATTTCACACAAGGCAAAACTTTCTTTATGACTACTGTTCCAGATGTTAAAAATGGTTACATAAGCGAAGGCGGAATTACAGTGTACGCTCGTAAAATGCAGGCGCGTTTCAAGGAAGGACTTGAAGCGGTGAGACAGCGAAGTCACGATTTCAACGACAGGTTCGTGAAAGTTCAAAAGTGTTTTTTTGTTTCTTTTGCTTTCCGCCTGTTTTTTCTCACCATCATTTACGCTTCCTGCTTCCAATTTAAATTAGTCAGTTATTTCATATTTCAAACTATTTTAATATTTAATGCATCTTTTCCATTTATGTGAAACGAATATTGCAGCATTTTGGCAATCAATTTGCATAAAAAACTTCTCAATTTATTAAATATTCTTTTTTCTAGAAAATATTCTTTTTTTCTTTTTAACGCCAATGTTTTGTTAATTGGTTTTTCGATATATCTTCTTTAGGAGTCAAATTTTTTTAGTTTAAAAATAAATTAATTAGGATATGAAATTAGTATCTGTTGAAAATTTCAATAGCCTTAAATTAACTACACGTTAATGCTTATTATACCTATTTTAATGCAATTTTCTTTGTTTTCAATTTTTCCTTAAATTATTCGTAAGAATCAATGCTTTAACAATATATTGTTACCAATACAGTTGACGATCAAATGATCATTAGACTTGAAATCTTTTTCGATGAATTTTGAACTAACCATCAGTTTAAAAATGAAGGAATTTTATATGAGGACATTTCCATGTTCATGCATATAACCAAAGAACCATTAATTTCTATTTAATTATTATTGCGAATTGTACTTAGTCCTCAATGTAATTAGTATTATCAACAATCAGCCAATCCTTAACTTCAGTTGCTTGCTCAAAAAAAGTGGTAGCTAAACTGACAATTTTTGCCACTAAACGGTGTGTGATAATTATACTTTCGCCTACCTTCAACTTTTAATTTCCCTTTCCAATTACTTATGCTTATTCGTTTTCCAAATTGTTCTTCCTCTCCTCCCCTCTCTCTGCCTCTGTCTCCCTTAGAAGGGAACATCGGTGTCAAAAACAACAGCAACAATAAGAGCAACGACAACGGCAATTACACTTTCTCTTTTGAGGATATTTTCCAATGAATAAAATGGTTTGAATGAAATGAAATAATTCTGATTTGGGTCGCAGCTATTCTTCGAAAATGCTGAAAAATTCCGATTTATTTCTAAAAGTTCATTGATCCGGCAACTTGCTCCCACCTGAAAATGAAATTCAAATTTTCTTTCAAAATAGTTTCATGTCTTTTCCTTTTCAATATCTCTCAATTTAGCGGTATGATAATTATTCAAATGTTTGCTTAATCATTTCCAACCAAGACCAGGGAGAATGCATGTATATAAATCATATTCTGAACTTAGTTATGAATATTTAACTTTGCATGTTGTTTTGTACTCAGCAGAAATTAACAAGGATAACGGAAACATGATAATAACAGCAATGATAGTAATAATATACCGGACATCGGGCAGCAGTGGATTTGGGATATGGAAATGTTTTGTTATTGTTAAGCAGTTTGTAAATGCTCCTTCATTTGTTTACTTAAATTTATTTGCTTTAAAAATTATTCAATTACTGCAAGCAGAAGACTTCAGTACATGATTGCGTTGTCTTCAGCATTGGTTCGTACATTCGTTTATTCCAGAGATGAAATTGTCCTCTGTTGAATAACTAATTGGTTGTAATTTACTAAGAAATTGGTTAAGCGACACCGTCAAAGTGAAACTTATCAGTGAATCTACGAGTGAAGCAGTCCATGGAATGATGATGGATTACTTTACTCACAAGCACCACTCGTTGTAATTATGTCGTTTGCTTATGGATGAAACTGGTTGATGGGATAGGATTGATCATTACTTCTAATGACAGTACCAGCCCGTTGCTAGCAGAATTAGTCCAAGCGCTTGATAGCTGTTCGTTAGGCCAATGTGGTTATGAATAATTATTTGTGGTTGGGAAGATGTACGCTTAGGACAGGCTTTGAATGATGTCCAGGATTTCCAGCCGAAATCGTAGAATAGTCTTTCACCCATTTTATTACGCCAATTCATCTATGACTAATGCTTGAATTGAATTGAATTCAGGCTATGAGTCATACCCTTCTATTTGCTGGTTGTGTGCATAGAGGAGAGGAACCTGAATGCAGGCCTTCTTTGACGGTGCGGTAGTGGTGCCAGGTCTTGCTTATTCGGCCTTGACCATTGACCACAACTAAGATTGTTATAATTTATCTCCCTTTTAACGGATCAGTGTGATTTACTTCTCCAAATTACTCCGAATAATTTCAACAAAATCGTGCAAATACTACACCGTAACTCTCAGTCGTATACGAGACAGTGATTCATCAGCGATGTTACAATTTTCATCTCATATCTCTCTCCCTCTTTTTCTCCTCTTTTGATAAAGATTTTCAAAAAAAATTTATTTTTTAAGTTTCCACTTTCTTTTCATTCGCGTTGTGAAATGATTGCTTTCGTTCATCTCTCCCCCTATTGTCATAACATACTGCTGCCGACAAAGTCTCTTGCATCTTTCAACTTTCAACAACTAAGATGTCCCATCCTTTCGTTTTCTTTCTTTTCAATTTGCATTTTTTGCTTAAGTTTGATCAAATTAAGTCCCACCTCTATTTACGCAGCACTATTCACCTTTAATATTTATGCCTGTTATTGACGTAAAAACGTGATTTCTCTAAAGGATGAATAATATAGAGATTAGTGCGGTAAAGAGGAATTACTTTAACTTGTTGGAGATGATCAATGATGCGATCGATCGGAAGGAATATTGTGCGTACTGACTTGTCTCACTCAAGGCGCAGTTCTTACTTAAATGGAATTCAATTGCTGTTTTAGCAAAAATTTTGCACCCTCACTTATTAATTGTCCTGCATAGTTAATGAACTCTCTCTCTCTCTCATTCACTTCTTAAATCATTTGTATGCACGCAAAAATATTTGCTAAAACAAATGAGTAGGGATGTTGGAAAAGGAAAGATTAAAATTGCGAAGAAAATGTAGGAGAGGTTTTGTAAAGAAAGCATAAATTGAAATCTTCTGACAGATGAAGCAAATTAATCGATCGTTTCTTTCTTCCCACGATTTTATTATCAACAAAATTAATTTAAATTATTTTATGAATTACACTGCAGAACGTATTTACTGAGTGAGCGACGATGATTTTAGCCAATTGTGTTCTCGTATTTCACTGAAATATGTGAGTGGCTCAGTTTGCTTATGCTGCATGAATTAATCTTTCAATCATTCGTAAAGATAAAATTTTACAAAGTTAAACTAACTTCGCAGCGGGAAGAAAGGAAAGGAACGGAAGAGAGGGAGAGAGGAAGTGGTAGAGAAAAGGCGAGAAATAAGAGTGACGGATCATCTATTGGTCTCAGTTAAGTGAGAATGGAAATAAGACTAAGCCTCTCATCCTCATCTTTGACGGTTGTCCTGTTTCCTCCACTCCTGATATCGATGGAAGAGGATTCATATTCCCCACTAAATGACATTTGCCCTATCTGTCTTAGTACTAATATATCACTAATTTAAAATTACTTCAAGCATGACATACAGCACCATTAACCATTTTCCCTCATACAATTGAATCAAATCACTCTTCAGACTGAGGTATAAGCGGACGTGTCTGTGCCACAGGCTATTTGATTTGCAACACTTCGCAGGACGACTTTATCGCATAATCCTTCCTTAGTATTTAGAAAATTTTAGAGCTTTATAAAAAGCAGAAGTTTGATCAATTCAAATCTGAAATCAAACATTCATAGCCGAGGTCAGTTTCATATTACAAACGTAGACACCTGCACCTACGCGCAGCACTTCGATGACTAAGCGATTTTCCGCCGTTCTTTCGTCGCTCAATTTTTCCATTCTACCAAATCGTTCCTATCAATCCCTCACTCCTTCCTCTTTTCCCCTCTCCCTCTTCCTCGCCATTATTTCGTGGTTTTACGAGAGAGCTTAGGAATTTTTTTGTTGCAAGATGACCGTTGTCACGGGTCACTTTTGGAACAGTATATCCTCAGGACACGTCAGGCGGCACTGCTAGCAACAGTTTCGACTAATAGTGTTATCTGACCTGTTATTGTGGAATTTTCCTATATGTTTCACGTTTAGTGCAATTTTTTTTCGTTTCACCTAAATTTCTGTATGCTTTTTGAATTGAATGAAATTTATTCACTGTAATCACTTAAATTTCCCATTTTATGGCATATGTGCATAATTAGTTGTAGGAAAACCGCTAAAATTGTTCTGTTCTATTAATTAGTGTTAGTAGCAATTCGCTACTTCAGAATTTCTAAATTTTAGCAATTTTTCATTATGTGAGCTTAGTTAGATTCGAAAAAAACTCTGATAAACAAGCAGTTTTTCGAAAATTTTGAAATTTTTAATTCGTTAAAAAAGAAACATATATTTGCAAAGCAGCATAAACGGTTAAATTATTTTCAAATGAAATTTCATCATTTGTGGCGTTCCTTTTTTTCCAGTGCTAATTGTTGACAGGGGTTTGGATGGGAGGAGGTAGGCAGGGTGGCATAAAGTTGGGAAAAGCCATTCCTCAACACTTTATGCTTCCTTGATGGAAAGAACGTGTCGCGTTGCGTCGTGTCCTATTGAAGTTGAATTGCCTTATTATCGCATTTTGCGGCGAATGCTTTGCTAACAATAAACGCACGTCGAGCAACCTTTCTTTCCACTTCCCATTTCATTATATTGACCCTTTCACTGAAATTTTCCTCGGAATTGCTTCAAAGAAATTTTATTTCAATTTCTCTTCGATAAACATTCATTATTAATAATTATAATAATAGCAGCTGCCGCTACCGCTGTTGTTTACTGGTACATTGGTTGATTGTGCTGTTAGCATAGTACTTATTGGTTCGTTAAATGACAATAAAATTGATTAAGAGCTCAAATTCCAGTGATAAATGAATTTGTATGTAACCTGACTTCTGAATTGCATTCAGTTGAATTGCAAGCGATGAATCCGCACGTTAACATGTTTTAATTAATTTTATTAATTTAAATGAGTATCAGTTCCTTCTTTTTTGATACTGAAAGTAGATAAACATCAGTAATTAGGTCAAATTATTAAATGTCTACATTTGTGCTAACTGAAAATCACTAAATTTCAATATTTCCTTTTTCATCAAATCTTAGTAATTTGTTGAAAAACTAGTTTCTTTGTGCCAATTTGATTAGAGAAATTAACTTTTATCACAGATTACTTGCATAAAGTATTGCTGCAAATTTACATAAATTTTCATAGGAATAATAAATCATCAAACGGATAAATAATTGAAAGGACAGGTGCATTAATATTAATTCCACTGATTACTTAATTGCAAAAGCAACACGTCTGGTAAACGACAGTGGCATCTCTTTGATTTGCGCTATTAGTTCCGTCAAGTAAATCCGTGTTTCCAAACCTCTTGATTTTTATTTGATTGTTTTTTCCTTTTTGAAGCTCATATGAGCCTTTAGCAACATTTATTTGCTATGCAATAAAATGGGAAGGGGCAGGGGCCTGAATTATTTTGAGACTTGTTTATAAATCAAGCCTCTTTATCTTAATTTTATTTGATAATAGTGATAATGATGACAGTACTGGTAGTCTTAATGACCCTTCATGTGCGATTAGCTGATGCCCCATTAATCATAACGGTGATAACAGTGATAGCACAATGCTGATAGTGGTGATGATGAAGAGCAGCAGGGAAAAACGCTTTCAAGTCCGCTATTTCTTTTACGGTCATTCTTGTGGACAAAGGAATAATTCCTTTTATCCGGTTGAGGTGAAACGTTTCATTTCCCTTCACATTTACCATTCTCACTTTCCTTCCATTCATCCCACGACAATTTCCACCTGCGATTTTGAAAAACTCCACAATGCGAATATGAGAAAAGGTGGTGCGGGCAAGCGAGCATGCAAAAAAAGGAAATAAAGAACTAGAATAGTGGGCTTTTTACAATTTTGAAAATTTTCCACTGTGCGCAACAGTTTCCCTCGAATTGCCAATTACTGCTCTCACTGCACGACTACCCGCTAGTAATTGTTGCGGTAAATGGTACAAGCAATCTGTACAAGAGATTCTCATAGTACACCTGTAATTGAGCATATTTCTGATATTAACAATGATGTGACGTGATTAGTGCGGTCGCTTTTACCTATCGCAGAAGGGTTTTTAGCATTTAATGAGTGATACTCTTCTGTCATTTATAAATATCATAAGATAAAAGTGACTTATTCAGGATATTTTAAATTCGATGCTTCATCCATCCATCCCACCGTTCTCTCTCTTTACGCGTTCTCTCTCTCCCTCTTCTACCTTTTTGTTTTAATTTTCTCCTGCTACGCTCATCTACAACTTAAATACTGTAATTATAGTTTGTCTAATTTTTTCAGCTTTGAGGATAGCTCGTCATTGTCTAGTGGGATATCGGAAAATTTCGACGACATATCAACAGACGATCTTACTGGAAGGTTTGTTTTGCTAACCGCTTCACTTATTTATGACTCAATCAATTATACTCTCCAATACTATCAGTTCTTTGAAGTAGCAAAGAGCAGAAGAGGGAGGAATATCGCTTCTACAGTTCCACCTTAGTTTTATTTTCAAAACAATTTCACCAAAAATTATTCCAACATTTCGGTAATTTAAAAAACGAAAATGTTGATGAGTAAAAGACGTGCATGCATGCGATAGTACGTACGCATTTAACCTATAAATGTCGAAAGCCTCAGAATTAAGCACACGTAAGCATGTGCCAGGAGGAGCAGGGTGATAATGCATGCGAAATATTCCTTCTTACAGTTCGCTGTCCGATTACCCCATGGTAGCAACGGCAGCTGCAGCTGCAGCAACTTATGGCAAATTAGGTGATTATCATCATCATCATCATCAGCAGCAGCAGCAGCAGCAACAACAGCGACAACAGTACGCTTCTGCTACTGCTGCTGCTGCGGCTGCGCGACAGTCGCAAGTGCATGCAAAGCGCAGTTCGAGCCATAGTGGTGGCAGCAACTCAAATGCACTACGATTGCAACAACGCCGTATGTTAGAACGTGAAAGCATTGATCAGTTACTTCGGAAATGTCGTACAAATTACCGTGGCATTGCTTGTAGCGCACAGGTAAACATGGCCATTTGTTCTTATTTTCCTCCCATAAATCAAACATCAATTTTAATTGATAAAAAGTGAAATGGAATGAATGGAAGGGAATTTTCAACTGCTTTGTGCAGTGATAATTTAATCATCATTTACCTT